>JAIUCV010000001.1:41736335-42336335 GCA_026724425.1 Erythrophleum ivorense | reverse complement strand
ACCAACAGCTTTCATTTTAATTCTGACATCATGGGGGCCTTCCAATATACAGTGAGAAGTAAGGCAATGAAATTGACTAGTACTCATTGGTAAGTGAAGATTGGTATAGAAAAAATTAATATTATTCTCGAAAGAAACTGAAGAGTTACTCGAGTGAGGGAAAATAGATACCCAGAGTAGGAAGCTTGAAAGGTTGAATCTTGAGGGTATTTATACCAACAAGCCAAGCAGCCATATTTCCTTCTTCTCCATGATCATCACGTGACATCCCACCTTTACCCATGTCCTCTAGGCAACTCTCTCTCTCTCTCTCTCTCTCTCTCTCTCTCGCTCTCTAAGCTAAATGAAACACATAAACTATGAAATCCGCAGGGCTTCTGGCTGATCGCTGCGGATTGTATGATGTTTATTTAGAAGTCCCTTTCTTCAATATATTATATATTACCAATAATAATTGCACGGTGGGTTTGCGGGTGAATCAGCCGTTCTCATCCACATGTCTATGCGATGCGCGTCCTCTCCATCGCTTTCGGCATGAATAATGGGCCTCTAGAGGCCCGTTTATAATTGGTCCATACCATAGGCTTCGTTTGGTTGAAAAAGTTGAATGACAAAGAAAGAAAAGATGTAGGATTGAAAGGAAGGCATGTTTGATAGTTAAGAGATTTCTTTCTTTGAGAGGGTTGTCTTCCACTAATATGGGAGAGTCCATTCTATTACTTTATGGTGGGAGAGATCTTTATTGAATAGAAAAATAAAAATTGAGACTATTTTATTTTATTTTAGATAATTTTTTTATTAAAAGTAAATTAAAAATAAAATTTTAAATTAAAATATTATTTTATTATTTTTTATTATTATTGGTAATTTAAAATAAAATATTTTATTATATTTTATAATTATTAAAAGTATTTTAATTTTTAAATTATCTTCTCATTCTATTTTTATGTCATTTTTATCTGACTAAATATAAAAAATTAAAAACATTCATATTTCTTTTTTCATCATATCAAACATAACTATGGGATACAAGATTCATTTCCATTCCCGTTCTATTTCTCATTCTTATTCCATCAAAACATAATATTTATACCAAATGAGGCCATAAGGTTTATCTGCTTATTGGAATGTTGTCATAGATTTGAGAAAACACAAAGTTATGGCTTGAGGCATGCCACGAAGTGAATTATAGTGAAGAAATATCTAGTGTACTTTCGTTTGGAGGTTACGACAATAATGTGTTTCATATTACCCATATGTGCTAATTTTTATTTCACTTTGTTTTTTAAAGACTCTAAACTTGAATTAGAATAAGAAAAATTACTCAAAAGAAAAACTTTTTAAAAATTATAATAAGAAATATTAAAAATTGATATTATTTTCTAAGATGAAGGACTAAATTTTAACAATCCATAGACAAAAATGCCCTTCTTATTTGCAACCAGGGCAATCCTCCATTTTTCTATGCCATTTCTTTTCCACACATTCCTTGCCATTTCTTGATTTGTTTCTTCTTCCTTCACCATTTTTGCCTTCTTCCTTGTCTTTTGTCTCCTTAATGCTTTATCCTTGATTTCCCCTATCTCTTTGACCCTGCATTTCTTCCTCTTCTCACCCTACCATTTGTCTCATCATTTATGTCTTCTTGTAATCCTGCATGCTAAGCTTTTGCATGGAAGAGTAGAGAAATGGCATGAGCAAAAGATGATGTGGGTGTGTAGAGACTTCATTTTTATAGTTATTAATCTAAAATCTTTGAAGACAATGTAGGATTTAGTAAGTAGCAATTTTTGATAATGTATCCTTTTTGAATTTCTATGTTTAATAGGCAATGTCTTCTTCTTCTTATTCTTATTAAGGATTTTCTATAGAATCATCATAAATTGTATTTATCTTGGAATTATAAGGACTTCTAGTATTTTTTTCTACCCTTATTTTAGTTTGTTATCATCATTTGTGTGAAACAATGTAAGTTAGTTATTGTTAGAAATATTACTATCTAATTTTAGCATTATTATCACCACTTGTGTGATAATGTTGTTTTGGTTCAAAATATGCTTAACATGTTATGAAACTTTTTTAGTGTAATTAAGTCAATAGGACTTTGTGATAATCATAGAATTGAAACTTAGCTATTAATTGAGATATTTTGCTATTTTTATATGGATATACACATTTTAAGAGATTTAAGTGGAAGGTTCCACTATGAGAGGGGTTGAACAGATGGAAGACTAATTAAGGAAAGGATGTCATTGCAAGGACTAATAAAAGTAATAAGATCATGCATGGATTGTGATGTTAATAAAATGCAATTGATATACACATTAAAGTTTGATACCTTTGAGCTGTTAAAGATGGTTGATGATACTAGGGTCTTACAACTAATCAAGTACAATGATCAATGTGCAAATATGTACATAATGAATAGAAAACAAACTAAAGCATCACCATCTCAATCCATAATAATCTAAAGAGTTAGCCTTTTATCATCTATCTAGTGAATATCCATGATATATTATAATCTCTATACCTTGGTCTTACTCCTTAGTCTCACAAAATTTTAATTAACTAAAAATGTAGAATGAATTCAAAATCGATTCATTCAAGTGCTGGGTTGCCTTCTAACCAGGAACTTGTACTTATTCCATATGCAATGTGTGACAACCCTACCTTCCTATCATTGTAACTATGGTTAAATATATGATTAATCATTAATTATCAAGGTTTGGAGTTGTTACAATTCATCACGTTGTGAAAATATGGAGAAATTTGAACCTTGATGTTAAGGTCATCACCATACCACCACAAATAAAACAAAATTTGCATAAAAGAAATCCTACTACTATAAGGGGTTTATGATTCATCCGTCCATCAGTTTCAATACCCAATAACCTCTCACAAGTGTTCCTATATCATTTCTTACCATTAACATTGAAGAAATTGGGATTTCTAGGCTCAAAGTAGGAGTTTGAGGACTTACGCTGCGGCCAGCCTTCATGGCGCCGCGGCAAAAATGCCTCTTGGAACTACTTTTCTCAACCCCCACGATTCTCGCCTCGGCGTAATATATTTGTGCCTCGGCGAGTTTTTATTCTATTAGCCCCGCCTCGATGCAATATATTTGCGCCTCAGCGAGTTTCCATTCTGTCAGCTCCGCCTCGGCGCAATATATTTGTGCCTTAGCGAGTTTCCATTTTGTCTCTCATTTGGCTACGGCGAAGACCTCTTAGCCGCGACGTGACTCCCTCCTGTAACTACATTACCTAAATTTTGTCTCTTATACTCTAATTCTCATCTTAGGGACACTCTAGGACCACTCTCCCTCCATTTGTGAACCTCTAATGGTATTTATCTACTTGTTTTACCTAGTTAATCTATCCTTATCCATCTCAAGATTTAAAGTATTATTTTCTACTTACCAATCTACCACACATCAACAAACCATAATTTAATAACAGCGAATGTATTCTGGTCATAAGGTGTATGGGGCCCATGCTTAATGCTCATATAAAATCAGATCACTTATCCATTATTAGCTAATTACAATCATAATGTTCAATTCTATAATAATTAAATTACATATACAGTCTCTATACTTGACAACTCATGATGCAATGCAACAATGATACAAAACTAGCAATTTAGTTACAATACATTTTGTCAAAGCTCCTAAACCTATGTGCTACCAAATCATTTAACGATCTTCCATTAATTTTCTTCTTGCCACTAAGAGGTCCGGTCTCTGAAAATGTTAATCCACAACGGGGTGGGATATACAATCTTAGTAACAAAAGGGCAGATTCCATATATATGTAGAAGTCAATTAATCCAATATAATTTTATGTCATCAATACCAGAAACATCAATTCAATTCGCAAATGAACTAGTTGAACTACCAATGACTACTGTCCCATACTAGCAATCATACACAACATGTTAATGGCCAATAACACCGGGAGAGGTCCGTCCACGGCACCTATTCCATAATGAGCACAACCAAGGCTCAGTGCATCGGGGTCTGATCACAACCCAATACCCGATCAAAGCACATGCATGGGTGGCAGCTGCACCACAGCTCTACCATGAACTTACAAGGTCCAATCACAATAACAATTCAAGTAGTCAACCAATCATTTAACATTTCAAAACCATATATGTGCAAACAATATCAGATCAACATGAACATATACATGGAAGTGAAGAATAACCCCAGTTACCTGAATGAAGCCAATTACTCTTCCCCTAGCTACCATAATAATCCAAATGCACACCAATCCTATAACAAGCATAATTATCATTATTTCTAATCACAATCAAATATCCAAAGAGTTGAACTACTAATGACAGACTAGAGGTTACTCACCTAATTACGAAAGAATTTAATTTCGGATTCCAACTTTCTTACACCAAAAATTGCTATAGTTCACTCCAATTTCTGGGTAATTTTACATGAAACTAAAGCCCATATCATAGGTCAACTATAGGGGTCTCAAACTAACAGAAAATGCATCAAAATGGGAAGGAGATACTCACTTAACAACAGCCATAGCCTCACCTCCGAAAATCCACCATGGACTCACCAAAATTCGCATTTCAATCATCAAGCCTAGAAAATTGGGTTTTCCACCATTATCTCCTTGTAATTTCACACAATAACAGAACCCATTATGATAATACATCCTTAGGGGCATTTTCCAGCAAAGTGATACACAAAATGGGAGGGAAAAGCTTACCTAATCCTCCCTCTAACCTCTAAGTCCGAAAATCTTGCAAGGAATCTCCTAACACCAAATTTTAGATTTGAGAAAAAGATGAAAATGCTCAAATCTAGAAATTAATTAGACCAAAATGAAGAGGAGAATGAGAGGGTCAAGTTATATATAACTCACCTTGGCTAAATCATTCTCTAGAAGTGAGAAATGGTGGAGGAATGTAGAAAACCCTAGCCTCCTCTCTTCCTATGCGAAAATAAAGTTCTCCTTTGCCAAAGATTGAGTTGGTTTGCAGAATAGAGGGTAAGGGGCTAAGTAAGTTAGGGTTTTAAATGGGTTTGGGTTAACCCTAAGGCCTAAAATCCATTTAAATTCAGATGTGTGCTTATTGGGCCTTTGTTTAGTGAGGTGGGCTGCAGAACATTTTAAGTTTAAGTAAAGTATGCTGACCCAATGGCCCAATTCTTTATAGGTTTAGATTTTTATACTTATTGGGCCTTATCTCATAAGTTGGGTTGAATCTCATGAGTTGGGCTTCAGAGTTATAGTTGGGTTAGGCCAAATTTCAAGAGCCAATCTAGTTTAGGTCTGCATAATATGTGTTGGGCCAACTTAAGGGCTCATGTAAATTGGGTCTTGGGCCTTCATTTTATTAAATCAGATTGGGCTATTACTAGGTGATCTCTCTTGGCCCAAATCTCATGATAAGGAGTTAGACTTACACCTAAAATCATTGGGCCTCCATAAGTCCTTACCCATGGCTTATTCAAATTAATTTTGGGCCCAAATTAAGCTTTAATCTAATTGAAATCTTAAACCCATATCAATAACTTATTTCTTTGTAAATTTTCATTCATATAGCTTACCTAATTATTCCATAATAATTATTCTTAATTAGTCTAAATACATTATTAACACCTTAATTAATTTTTTGGGTGTTACACAATGTAGAGTGCCATTGCACCAATGCCTAAGTTAAATTTTTCCAAATGGATGGATTTTATTAATGGGTCTAAATAAATTTTTCACAATGCTATTGAATTCAGGCAGGCTCTATACCCAGTAAAACATTGCTCATAAATTTGGATATACTTTCGTGAAGAATAGTCCTTATAAGATGATTGTCAAGTGCAATATGAATGGATGTAAGTGGAAGCTAATAGCCTATGAAGTGGCTAGAAGCATTCCTTTCTTAAGCGTGCGAACCTTTCGCAATGAACACATGAACTTAGTACAACATGACTTGGTAGTATCTCATAAGCAAATGGTTGATTTAGTGACATTTGTAATGGTTGACAGTGTAAGGCTAAGTAAGGATAAAGTGCCTAATGATATTTGCAATTAACTATTCAGAGAGTATGAATTATTAGCACTAAGTTGCCATCAAGCATGAAGTGGTAAGGAGAAAGTTTAAACTAATAGTGGGCTAATAGACTAGTCATATATTACTTTTGGTTGTACAACCATTTAATGGAAACAAATCCAAAAGTTATTGTAAAGTGTACTTCATCTATGAATAATCATTTTCAGAGATTGTTCATTATGTATGGATGTTGTATAATATAATATCTGGTTCCTCCGTAAATGCGAAAAACATAATGTCCAGTTTCTCTATAAACATACGAAACTCACCAGATATAAAAAGAAGTCCCCCAGATAGAATGATTTGAGATCCAATAAAATTTGAGTAATAATCTAGACCCCAAATACTGAGGATCTAAGGCCAGAGGTGCTATGAAAATAGAGCCAAAATAACCAGACGAAATGTAACAAAGATGCAATGACATTTTCATAATTTCAAGCACTTTTTAGAAGACTCAAATGAGAAATTTTTAAATTAAAAAAATGAGTTTCCTAAGTTTCTCAGAGGCCCTAAAAATCATAGGAACCCCTAGAATGGTTTAAACCCTCGATTAACGTTTTAGAGTGTCAGTTGATCCAAACTTTGACTGGTTCATTCGAAAAGGTTTTAAATCTAATTTGAATGAAACCAAATTCATTTTATGAATTAGAGGATCTAAATTTGATGATGGAAATGATGGTTCTAAAAAAGGAGTTGAAATAAGCCTAAATAGAGCAAATAGGTGTGTAGAGGCAAAATGATCATTTTGAAAAATTGTAAAAAAGGCTTCTTAAGTAAGATTACATCTCATCATCTACTCCAAGCTTCCATTTTTAGAATTTTAGAGAGCTATGGCATGAAATTAAGAGGGGAGAGAGAGAAGTTTAAGCTTCCATTTAGGTAAGTAAACGACCTCGTTTCATCCTGTGCCAGTTAGGAAAATTGTTCCTCTCTCTAAGAACTCTATAATGGTGGTTTTTTTCCTTGAAAACTTGAAAATTCAGGTCTAACCCAAGCCAAAAATAAACTCTTTTCAAGAAACCAATCGGTGAAAAATCATCTACAGAAAGAGAACTCCATTTTAAGGTAAGACTTTACTTGAAACACTTGCAAAATCTTATATTTCCAAGCCATTTAAGCTTTGGTCTAGAGAAAGAAAGTGACAAGGAGATTTTTTTCTTCATGTATTCTTGATGGAACCAAGGGTTATGGAGTGTGAGGATTAAGAATATACAACTAGAATTGAAAATGAAGCTTTAGAATGCAAGTTATAGAATTTAGGGATTTGGTTGCACTTTGACAAATATAAAGCTTCCTAATGATAATTTAAGTTGTCTAAGAGTATGAATGAATTCTCAAGACAACTAAGAAGCCTCACATATGCCATTTTCCTAAATGAAATGAAGCAAACTCCATGAATGCTCCAAGCCTCCATAGTCTCGGCCAAGCAAGATTAAGGCACCTAAAGAGTGTTTTAATTTGTTCCAAGCATAGAATGGGACTAGAGATGATGAAAGGACCTCAAAGGAAGCCTTGGAAAAAAATTAAAAGCTTTGGAATGTGAAATAGAGGTATAGGCTCCATAATGAGATATTAGGAAGCATCTTATAGCTAAGCTCTTTAAAATGAATGTGTGATGACTCTAAGGAGTTTAAATGGAGTCAAGAGGTCTAGAATGAATGAGAAATGAGAGCCAAGATCATGGATTCTCATAGTTGCTTTATTATGTCCTTTATGGAACCATAATTGTGTCTTAGGACAAAGTAATACTCCATAAAAATTTCATAAGGCTATAGCTCGTTTCCATGAGTAATGTATGTCTCTTTTGATATGTCTAGGCTAAGAGAACCAAGGGCTACAAAATTGCAAGGCTTGGCCGAGAAAGGGCAAGAAGAATTTCAAGAGGAAAGTGTTGTGTTCTTACTTCAAGGTAGCTCCCTGACCTTTCTCATGAGCATGGCTTGGATGTTTACTTGTCTTTGAGTGCTTATATGTATGTTTATGCTATGAGAAATGTTTCTAGCTATAGCCTACATCCTATGGTACCATGATGATTTTGAAATATATTTTATGAATATGTTTTGACTTGAATGGGTATGGTGATACCAAAAGTCCCTTAGTAAGGGTGAGGATGAGTTAAAAGTCCTTAAAATCAGGTAAGACCAAGCCAAAAGTCTCAAGAAGAGTGAGGCTTAGTTAAAAATCCATTGAAAGTGGGTGAGACAAGTGTCACACTCGAAAATGCAATTGTGTGACACCAAACTGAAATCAAAATTAAAGTAGTAAAGTCACCACCAAAATTTTAATTTTTTAAAAGCCAAAACTTTGGAAAATCCTTTTTTTAAAAAGAAGTCTACGAACCAGATTTGGATTCGAGAGTCGATTGTGAATGGAGAAGGTGTTAGGCACCCCACTACACCCATTACTAAAAAAGGTTACTCTAAGTCTGTTGTGCAAGATTAATATAGCCTCTTTATATTTTAATTTTTTCCAATAAATCACATGCAAAATGGATCAAAGAACTTAAGAAAATAAAGTTAGAAGTAAAAAAAAAGAAAAAGAAATTAAGGAAATAAAATTAAGAACGAACTAAAAAGAAAGGAATTAAGAAGATAAAAATTAAAAGAAAATGCCTATTTACAGGAGCGGACTTGACCTAGAATTAGAGCCTAGGGCCTATGTATCCTATGACAGAGATCAAAGTCCACGTAGTTCAGATAAAAACTATTTTTTGGTTAATGTTTTGTTTTTATTTTTGTTTTTGTTTTTCTCTCTTCCTTTTTTTGCCTTTGTTTTTTGTTTTCTTTTGCTTCTTTTTTTAATCTTTTTTTCTTGGAGGGAAAGAGTAAAAGAAAATTGAAATCACTATAAAACTTTCACAAAAGAAATGGCTTTGAAATTGTTTCATATATTTAATTTGCGAAATTAGATTAACCATACCTCCTTGCTCTCTCTCCTTTTTTCATACTCCTTTATTATTATATTTTTTTGTCTTTTTTTGTTAAAAATGTCCTTTAAAGAATTAATTTGATGTGGGCCATTGAAACCCAAAACATATTAAAATATAAATCTAATACCCCATGAATACCAAGGAGGCTTTATTGCCTCACATGATCCTTGGGTGATTCCTATGTGTCTGAGGGGACAAGAAATCCCACACGATGATTCTAAAAGAGAAAATAAAATTAAAGTAAGAAAAAAATATCTACAGGCTTACGACATTTATTTTGACTGTGTGTGTTTGTGCCTAGCTAGCTAAATGTCATGTTCAAATATATTTCAAGCATGGAAAAGAAAAATGAAAATAGAAATAAAAAGCGTAAAAATGAAACACATAACCAATTTGTCTTCATGGTTGTGCCTCCGTATTTCAGCTTCCTTATGCTTGCCATACCATATCCTTCCACTAGTCATGAATTTAGAAGAGCCTATTTCCAATCCCTTACTTGTCACTATATTCATAAGCTGCTTCATGCTCCTCAGTCATGCTTGATGCAAAATGATTTCATCTCACATGCAAAAGAAAATGACAACGGTAAGAACAATTCCAGAAACATGACAACAAGTAAAATCGAGTAATGGGCACACTCTTATGTCTTTCCAAATTTACATCATCAAGTGGAAAAAAAACATAATGTACATTATAACATTGGATCAAACCGAATGAAGAGGCCATTCAATTATTAGATTCAATTGACAACTTAGCACAGTAGACAAATTGTGTGAGCCATATTTTGTATCTCAACTCACTAAGCAAAGATGATAGTCCTAAACAAACCACTAAAATTCGGAGTATGACAAAGGCCGACAATCAAAGTAAAAACAACCCCCAAAACAGTTAGACCCAAGCAACAAAATTCACTCAACTTCTATTGGAAGCTGTGGCACAAGACGAATAATAAATATAGAAAGAAAATCAAAGTACAAACTTGACAAGCAGTAATAACAAAACTCATATTTCCATCAGAAGCCATAAAATTAAGAGGGGTAACTTTGCACATTAAGAGCACAGTTCAAAAGCATTCAAAATAGCCAAGCTATAAAATCCGTCATTCTTTATCTCAACTCAGTAATCAGCGATAACATTCACATACCATTTGAGCAAGAATAGAGGTGATACACATTATTAAAGTGCAACAATTAAAAAACTAGGTACCCCATGAACAAAACAAACCAATAAAGATAATAAGGATCATGAAAATCAAAATCAAATATCCCACAGTGACAATCGAATCCTTCAGAGGGGATGACTATGAGAATGAAAAGATAAAGGTAAAAATCTAAAGAAATTTACCTCTGGTAGAAAATAGAGTCCAAAAAAAACCAAAGGAATAGCTGTCTCTGATCCCGAACGCACAACATGAAGGAGATTTCTTTAAAGTTCTGGGAATCTTGATCTAAGAGAGCATCAGATCTCTGATGGAGGCTCATTCGTAAAGGCACTTACTCCTTTAGGCCTCATTTTCCTTTTTCCTTAAGAAAAACCCCAGGCCTGAAACCATCTGTCCTTTAATTTCTCGACCTCTATTCTTTCTCTTGATTTCAAATCCTTCCTCTTCTCAAATCCCCCCTTTTCCCTTTCGTGCTCTTTGCCTCGATTTTTCAATCTCTCTTTTAGTCTCAAGATCCCTCAAGCCTCTCCTTCTTAATCTTTCATCTGCTCTCCAACTCGAAATCAACCCAGAAGCCCTATGCCTCTCTTCGTTCCCCCCTCTCACTCGCTCCCTCTGTCTCTTAAATCCCTGGAAACCTCTCTCCAATTCCTCCCTCGATTCTCTCTTTTTCCCTTTCTTAATCTTCTTCTTCATCTTTTCCCTCACGTCCTTGCTCTTGGTTTTTGATAGTGAAAAGGATTTGAAAGGAGGTCAACTCCTCAGGCTAGTCACTACCATCTGTTGGCCTGCCACTTTCCATTTTGCCGTCTGTTCTGTGCCTTCGAGCTACTCCCCATTGATGGCAGGGTCCAAATGGGTGATACCTGCATTCTGTTCCCTACTAATGGCAGTAACGGAATGAGAAAAGGGAGCTAGGTTCTTATTTTTCACTTCAAAAGTTTTTGTTTTGAACGTGGGCTTCCATTTTGAGTTAGAGAGGCTGAGGATTTAGCAGAATGGGGCCTATCGGAGAAAAGGGGTTAGGCTTTAGATTGGGCCACTCTCTTTTTCTTTTTTTTATTTGAAAAGTCTTTCTCTCTTTTTTGTTGTTTTGCTTAGGTTTCTGAAATCAAGTTGATAGGCTCGCACATGACTTGTAACCTGAGGGTTTTGCATATGCTTCTTTTAAAAAAATAAAAAATAAATTCCATTTTGATTATTTTCATTATATTTTTCTATTTTTAATTTTTTTCTCTTTTTTTTTATTTCATTTTTTCCTCGAGGCTTTTCCTCTTTTGTTTTTGTGATTTAATTTTAATTGCTTTTTTTTAATTGATCTATTTTCTTCCTTTTTTCTCTTTTTTCTTTCTCTTATTTTTTCTTTTCTTATTATTATTATTTTTTCTAATATTTTACTAATTTAATTTTATCACTATTTTTGGAGTGTACTTGGACAAAATACAGTGTTCATAGCAAGTCCAAAAGTCCTAAAAAAAGTGAGTAAGGTTAAACCAATGCCTTAGGAAGCTCCTATGTATGTCATGTGTAACCTTCTTGAACATAAAAAATGTTTCATGAATGCTTACTAGTAGATAAATAGCCATGCATACATTCTTTGACATATTTTAGCATCCATTATGTATGTTTGAAAGGGTTAAGAGCTATTGAGATTCTTTGAATCTCACTCTTCCCTCACACATGTTTAACCATGTCTAAGTAAATAAAGTGGGCAAAGAAATGGAAGCCAATAAGCTTAAGAAGCAAGATTATGACAACAAGATAGAGAAATGGCTTTGCCACTCCTTTGCCATTATGTGACTTGATGTTCTTGTGTATATATGGATGTGGCATGGTAAGATTGAGCTCTATGATGATTTGAATCCTTTGGCATGCTTTTATGTATGATGTTTATACTTTTAAATTTGCCCAAGTGGTTGTGGAAAGCAAATAGGGCCATTTGGTGCCTTGAGATGCCATTTGAGACTTCAAAATTGACTAAATGGAGAGCTGAACCAAAGTATGATCAAATGAATGTGTTTTTCCATAAAATTTGGCCAGCAAGTAGGTCTTATCTAGAGCTTTTCAAAGAGCTAAAGAGCACTCAATTTGGAGCTCTAAAGAATTTATTATGATTTTTTGAAATTGGCTAAATTATGCAGAAATGGTATTGTTACTGTTCATTTAGTTAGTTTGCTTCTCTATGTCACATGTGGGTCAAATGAAGTCTAATGCTCATTAAATTTTATAAGTACAAACTAGACACTATAAGTTTTTCATAGCCACTGAGATCACCTCATTTGAATTTTTGAAGTTATACAATAGTACTAGTAATGTAGCCTCACTTGCATTACTATTCTATCAATTTTCAGTGGCTTACTGTTCTATCAATTTTCGGTGGCTTAAGGCTACTACATTGGTCTAAAATTATTTTTATCAAAAGTAGACATTCACATATTTCCATAATGGTATGGTTTGCTTGTTTTTGATTTTTTTAGAATTAGTTATAAATTTTTAAAGTTGGTGTTAGAAAACTAAAATTTGAACCTGAGAGCAAACTATGGATTTTGTGAGATGTAGCTTAAAGCCTAAGGTTCTTGAGATATTTGGTGATGTTTATGACTTATATGGATGTGTTATGAATATAAAATGATATTGATCAATTCATATGGTCCATGGGGCATAAATTAAAGAAATGAGATCTTACATAATGCAAATAAATACTATTAAATCTATTCCCTTTTTCATGTGAAGTGTAAGGTTTTTTGTATTTATTCTCCAATCCATATGAAATGCATTGAGATGGACAAGGAAACCATGGTATAATAGCTAAAAGGTTAAGGTATTACATGTAACTAGCTTCATGCTTCCTTCAAGACCAATGTTATATATTGATGGTTGCCACCTTCATAGGCCATACTTGGGGACTCTCTTAGCTATATATGCATATGATGCAAACAATGACTTGTATCCATTTGCTTATGCAATCATAAGTATAGAAACATATGGTGATTAGGTATAGTTCTTTCAAAATGTTAAAGACTTGACCAATTGTGTGGAAATTACTTTGGTTTCATCTCACCATAATGCCATAATCAATGTACTAAGAGAAGTATTTGGTGCGGAGAGGCATGCATTCTACTATCAGCACATAAAAGAGAACTTTAGCAGTGAAATCTCTAAACTTTGCAAGAGATAGAGAAGAGCATGTAAGAATAATGCATTGAAATTGCTACATGGCATTGCATATACTTGGCTTGACTTAGACTATGTGAAAGCATTGAAAAATATGAGGTCATTTTCTCCTGAGTTGACTAGATGGTTGGAGACATAGGGTGATGTAGATAGGTGGATATTATCTAGATTCCCATATCAATAATGAGATAATATCACAACTATTCTTGTAGAATCTTTTAATGCATGGATAGTGAAAGAGAGAAGAGACAATATTTTCGTTCTGATCAATAAGCATTAAGAGAAGCATACTAAAAGCTATATACTTGTAAGGAAGCTATGGCTAAATAAACAAATAAAGCAGGGCCAAGGATTGAGACAATGCTTAAGTAGAATGTTACTAGGGCAGAAAATATAATAGCAAAGCATTATGGGATTAATTAGATATTGTTCGAATAGGAAGCACTGATTTGAAGGTCAATGTGGCATTGAGAGAATGTACTTGTCAAACTTTGTAAATATCTAGAATCTTGTCATACTATCACATATTACATGTATATATTCCATATTACATACATCCTTTTATAGCAAATTATAATATCCAAACCTTTACCAGTGGAAATAATGGTTACTAAAAGTGCTCATTGACTCCATAATGCCTATACATGGATTCTTACCATTTCATCTCATAATTTTATATATATCCAATTTATTACAATCAAGATAACATATAAATAAAATCCTAATCCATAGAATTAACCATTTGAACAATTTGGCCCTTGAACACCTATTTATATCCAAATTTTGAAAATTTATAAATTGAGTTATACAACTCTAATTAATGCAAATTAGATGTCCTTGAAAGCCTTCTTTTGTAAAAATTTTAAGTCAAAATGAATCCATTTGGTCCCTTAAAAGGCACAAAACTCGAGACTTGTGCAAAATAAACAATAATTCCATAATTCAAGTTTTCTAGATCAGATTAAAAAATTTATCAAATGTTTTATAAAACTCTAAAAAATGTAAACTTTGGTTTGTTAAGAAGCTCTATATGTCTTCTAATTGCCTGCCAAATTTTAGCCTTAAACTAGATCATTTGGCTATCAAGGGTAAAAGGACATTTTATAACTCAAATGATTCAAATTTTGGTTCCTAATGGTGCCAAATGAGCTCTAAAATGCCATTTATCATTTTGAGCAAATTTCAATCCACAAATGCATCATGCAGGACTAAGCCATTGTAACACCATAGTTCTCTAGCTCATCTCATATTTTATCTAGGTTCATTTCTAAGGATTACACAACATTCTTAAGAAAAACCCTTGAAATATTCAATTAATTTGCATTAAGTCGTGTATAATTTTTCCATTTTGCATCCCGTGGACCATATGAAGTCATTCATCTCATTCTCATATTTAAATATACAAATACAACTCATAACAAGCTCAAGAGGTGGCCAATAACTCGAGCTAAGGGAGTATATTCCTAAAAATAAAGTGTGCAGCCTCAGACTAAAATTCTAGGTTTTTGTCATGAATTTTGAAAAATCATAACTAATTATAGAAAAATCAAAAAAGAAGCACACTATAACATTTTAGAATGTTACAAATGTCTATGTTATGTTAAAAATAATTCTAGATCACAATAGGGACTTCTAAGTATCAGAAATTGATGGAACAGTAACAAAGGTCGCCTGTCATTACTAGTACTATCCTTTAATTTCAAAAATTCATATCTCCCTGATCAAATGTCCAATTGGGGTGATCTTAGTGGCCATAGAAAGTGTATCATGTTTAGTTTATTCTTGTAAGATTTCACAAATATTGGACACCATTTGGCCTTTAAATGACACAACCCATATGAATAGTATTTATATCAATATAGTAAAAAAATATCAATTTTGAAAATTCATAATTAATTTCACAGAGCTCTAAATAATTTGGTCTTTAGCTTTTCAAAAATATCTAGATAAGATCTATATATATGCCAAATTTCATGGGCAAATTTGTTCATTTGGTTAGATCTTAATATTGGGTTGCAAAATGGTCACTTTTATGTCTCTTAAGGGGTCCAAATAGTCTATTTTGGTTGCTAAGGCAGCCATGGCCGCTTGAGAATGAGGGAAAGCACCAAAATGGTCTACTAAACTTTCCTCTTCAAGTTTGGTGGCTCTTATTTCTTAGCTCACTTGGTCCACCTAGATATGTTGGACATGTGAGGAGGAAGGAATGACATTTTAGGAATCCCAATAGCTCTTCTCCGTTTCAATCACATATAAAGAATACAAATCCATGTCTAAAAATGCATGCATGACTATTATGGGACATGTGATCATTCAAGAAGCATTTTTTGACATTCAAGAAGTCATACAAAATATACATAGTCTTGCTAAGTAAGTGTATTAGCCTCACCCATTCTCTTTAACGATTTTGGACTTGCCTCACCCTTTTTCTTAAAGGCCTTGAACTAAGCCTTACTCTTGGAAGACTCTAAACTTTATTTCAACTGTTCTTGAGGGTTCTTGGCTTATCCTCACCATGGCTAGAGGGTTCTTGGCTTCACCATACTTAAGCAAACCCAAGCAAGTGCACAAGACATCATTTGAATGCATAAAATAACATTATGGTACCATGGCATATAAAATCGTGCTAGAACTCTTTTTTATGGCTTAACACATATAGACACACATTCAAAGGCAAGATAGACATCCACTCATGCATGAGAGAAAGAAGAGAGAGCTACTTTTGTCACACAAGCACATTTTTCTTCTTGAATTTAGTTTCTCTTCCTCGGCCACACACACAAAAGAAGGTGGAACTTGTTTCTCTTATCCTAGATACATAATATGGAAGCCAATTATACTCTTGAACCAAATTCTAAAGCTACACATTCATTAGAAAAACTATATGGTTCATATGGCTCTTTTATGGTTCCATAATGTACCTAATGAAGCAATCCTATGAAAACATGATCTTTGCTTCATTCTTTTTATTCATTTATGATTCTTGACTCCTTTTAAACCTCTTAGAGTCATCACACAATCAAATTAAGGAGCCTAGCTAGGCGTTGCTTCTTTTAGCCATAATATGGAACTTATGACTACATCTCACCATCCATGGCTTCTAAAATTTTTCCAAGGCTTCCTCTCATCCTCTTCCATCATATATGACTCAAAGATAAGCTAGGAACAAATTAAAACTTCCCCTAAGTGCCCTAAGTCTCTTAGGCCAAGGCATGATCCCTTTTTGTCACCCTTGGAGTTTGCTTTGCTTTCTTGATGGAAGATGCATGTGAAGAGCCTTCTAAGGATCTTAGGAGTTCATCCAAACACTCATTTAGGCCTAGGAATCCTTGAATCAAATCAGAATTTCAAGGGAACCCATGAAACCTTAACTTTTCTATCTTGAAATTTAATAGCTAGTTTGTTATTTTCTTTGCATATTCTTCTTCTCTTCCCTCATTTTCCTAAAATTCATCATTGGTTTAGCTAGAAACTCAACCCCTTAGGTTTGGTCTTACCTAGGTTGAACAACACAAGAAAGAGAATTACCTTAGATTCTTGTTTTCTTTGGCTTGTTCTTCACTTGGTTAGCCTTCTCCCTTAAATTTTGAAATTTCCACCTCTATTCTAGCTAAAGAGGAGAATACAGACCTAAAAACATCATCAAATCCATGAAAATAAAGAGGAGAAGAAGGAGTAGCAACTTGCTAAAGAGAAAGCTTGAATTTTTATAGAATTTCCTACCTTTCTTACCTTGATTCTCTCCTTCTCCCTTCCTTATCTTGTGCATCTAAGTCTCTTGAGTTTTCTCTAGTCTTTGGGCAGGATAAGTCGATCTAAGAAATGAGGGAGAATACGGCATGGTTCTTAAAGAGGTTTCAAGAAGCTTCCACTTTCTAAAATTTTAATTTTGCCTTTTCATCTTGGCATTTTTGTTTTAAGTTCGTTTTAGCTCTTTTTTGAGATCCATCTTTTTCATTATAAAATGTAGGTTTTCAATCTTATAAGATGCCTTTGGAATCACTCAAATTAGAGTTAAAATCTTCCCAAACGAATCGATTTAGAAAATGTACACTGGAAGGGTTTTAACTATCTCAGGACTTTCCCTGGTTTTTAGGGCCTCTGAGGAACTCGGAGAACTCAAATTTTCCATTTACAAAGTCCTCATGTGAGTTTTCCAAAAAGTGATCAAAATTACGAAATTACCATTACGTTTCGTTGCATTTTCGTTAAATCTTGTTTCACTCTTTTAGCCTATGTTTTAGGGTTCCTTTGACTTCCTAGTGGTTGGCTTCCATTACCTTGTCCACTTAGTCCACCTAGCATATTAGATCACTAGAGAGGAGGGAGTGAGATTCAAAGAATCTCAATAGCTCATTTTCCATTCAATCATACATAATGGATGCAAACAAATCTCATAAATGCATGCATGGATATAATAGATGTCATGAACACTCAAGAAGCAAGCTTGGCATGTGAATAAGTTATACAAGACATCCAAAGACTTGCTAAGTGGATGGATTGGCCTCACCCTTTTCTTCATGGATTTTGGACTTGCCTCACCCATTCTTTAGGAGATTCTTGGACTCAACCATGCTCTTGGGAGCCCATGTTGCTTTTGGGAGACTCTTTGCTTTGTTTCAACTAATCTTAAGGGTTCTTGGCTGATCCTCACCATGGTTAAGAGTTCTTAGCCTCTCCACACTCAAACAAACATCATAATATGATTTAGAAACATAATACGTCATCATGAAATCATGGCATATAAAATCATGCTGTATACTTTTCATGGCTTGAAAATACACATACACACATTTTAAAACAAGTTAAACACACATCCATGCATGAGAGAAGGTGGAGAGAACTATCTTGTACACAATTACATACATTTTCATTTAAATCCAAGCTCCCCTTTTCAGCCACACACGCACAAAAGTGTGGGAAAGGTTTCTCTTGGCCTAAACACAATTTATGGAAGCCAATTATGTTCATGAACTCAATTCTAAGGCCATACAATTTGCTTAGACACTAAGTTGGCTTATAACCTCATTATGGTTTCATAATTGCACCTAATGAAACAACACCCCTCAAATAAATTCTAAGCTCTATTCTTTCCTTTCAAATATGATTTTTGACTCCTTTTATGTCTCTTGGAGTTACCACACAATTAAAACCAAGAGCCTAACTAAATGTTGCTTCTTTAGGTCATAATATAGAACCTACAGCATGAACTCACTTTCTATGAGTTCTAAATTTTTTCCAAGGCCTCCCCTCATTTTCATTCATCATATATGACTCAAAAATGGGCTTAGAAAAATTTAAAACTCTCCCTAGCTATGCTTTCCTTGCTTGGCCGAGACATAGAGCCTTAATGGGTTCCATGGAGCTTTCTTTGTTTTCTCGAGGGAGGATGCATGTGGGGAGTGTCTTAGGGATTTTGGGAGCTCATTTATACTCTTATTTAAGCCTAGGAATTATAATATAAAATCAGATTTTACAAGGTGCACTTGAAGCCCTAGGTTTTGCATCTTGAAATCTAATAATGTTTTGCTAATTCCCTTTATATATTCTTAATCTCCACACCCTTTTTCCTTAGATTTACATTTTGTTCTGCCAAAAATTAACTCCTCCTAGGGTTCTTTAGGTGTGGCAAAATGGAGAAGAAAAGGGAATCAAAGGTGGCAACCATAGGAAGAAAAATTACCTAGTTTTCTTGCTTTTTCTTGCTTGGATTTTGCTTTCTCAAGCTCCTCTCTTCAAATCCTAAATTTTTCCTAAGTTTCTCCCTTAAATCAGATTTGATAACATCATTTTAATTAAAGGAAACAAAGGAGAATAAAGAAAAGGAGGTTTGGATGGAAGAAAGCATGAAAAACTACTAAGAAAGTATACCTTAAAGGTTGGATTTCTCCTTCTTCTTATTCCTCTCTTGGTGCACCTAAACCCTAGCTCCCTTTTGTAAAATTGGGAAGAAATGTTTGAGTCTAAATGAAGGAGAGAGTGGGGCGCCACCTATATATAGGGGGAGGAAAATGATTTTTTCAAAAATTTCTATTTTACCCTTCGTTCTTTGTATTTTTGTTTCTCCTTTGTTTTAGCTCCTTTTTTAGAACCGTCTTTTACATTAAAAAATTTTGTTCCCAATTTAGTAAAATGCCTTTGGAATAACTCAAATCGGAGCTAAAACCTTCCTGGACAAATCTATTAAAGTTCGGGTGCATCGACATTGGAAAACATTCATCGGAGGGGATTTAATTGTCTCGGAGCTTCCCACGGCTTTTAGGGCCTCTGAGAGCCCCAAAGAGCTCAAAACTTTCATTTAAAAAGCTATCCTATGTGAATTCCAAAAATTGCTCAAAATTAAGAAAATGTCATTACATTTCGTAGGTTTTTTGTCAAATTTTGTTTCTTCATTCTAGCTCCATTTTTCCTTCCATCTGAGGCTAGAATTCTCATTTTTAAGAGTCTAGAATATTAATCAAATTTTTTGGGACCTTAACTAATTCATTTTAGGAGAGTTGCTTTGAAAACATGCCTGTTTTCGTCATTTAGCAAAAATTGAACATTACATGAGGTCAAGGGAGAGGACATAATGCTCAGGAAAAAGTATGTAAATGTAAGCAAGGTAGCTCTCTTCACCTTTTCTCATGCATAAATGTGTGCTTACATTGTCTTTGAATGTGTGTATATGTGTTTTGAGCTATGAAAAGTATTTTAGCATGAGCTTTATTTCCATGGTACTATGATGATATTTTATGCATTCAAATGATGTTTTATGTGCTTGCCTTAGTTTGCTTGAGTGTGGGGAAGCCAAGACCCTCTAGGCATAGTGAGGATGAGTCAAGAACCCCTTAAAGTTGGTGGAAACAAAGTAAAGAGTCTCCCAAAAGTGAGATTGACTCCCAAAAGTAAGGTTGAGTCAAAAACTTTTTAACAAAATGGGTGAGGCAAGTCCAAAATCCACAAGTGAATGGGTAAGGCTAATCCACTTACTTGGCAAGCCTATGCATGCTATGTATGACTTGTTCAAATGCCAAGAGTATTTCTTGAATGCTCACATATATTAACATATCCATGCATGTATTTTCAAGCCTTGTATTGCATAATTTATGTGTGATTGAAAGGGAGATAAGCTATTGGGATTCTTTGAATCTCACTCCCTCCTATCCAATGTTCTAACATACTAGGTGGACCAAATGGAGAAGGCAATGAGAGCCCACACCTTGGGAGATGAGATTTTGACATCAAAGTGTATAGGTTTTATCTCTTTAAGGCCATATGAATGGCAATTGTTGTAATTTATGGTTGTATATGTCCTATGATGTTATGAACATGTATAATTATACTAATGTATCATGTACGAATGAAGTTTAAGGTTATATGTATGGAAATGTGTAATTTGAACATGTAATTGCAAACTTGCATCATGGAAATATATGTGTAAATGGAAGTGGAATGGACAACTTGAGATGCATGAGATTTGGGACCACTCGGCTAGTTCATACAAGTTATATTCATGTGATTAAACTTGCCCAAGAGGTGCCAAACATCAAGAAAGACCATTTGGACACATTTGGTATCTAATATGGACCAAAATTGACCATATTGGAAACCTATATCACTTTTTGTCCAAATGAACTCTTATTGATCTAAGATTTGGCATGTATTTAGAGCTTTTTGAGAGCTTTTTGAGAAGCTAAAGTACATAATTTTTGGAGGTCTATGAAATATTTGATAAATTTTCAAAGTTAGAAAAAATTCTGATTTTGGTTCAAGGTACTATTCACATAGGTCCAAAAATGAATTTTGTCACTCAAGGGGCAAATGATGTCCAATTGTCACAAAATTTTATAGAGAGAAACTAGATATTCTCAGTGACTTGTTCCTACTAGAAACACCTCATTTGGATGTCTAGAGAGGGAGATATAAATTTTTGAATTTTTTGTCTAGTTTCAAGCATTTAGACTAACTTAGGTTATTATTTGATTGGTTTTCGACTCCTGGACGTGCCTAAACTAGTTTGAAGTTATTTTTTTCCTCTAGCTAATATATGTAGCTTTCTAGATTGGTATCATTTGTATGTATTGGATTTTTTAAAAATTAATTAAATATTTTTGAAATTTATAGCAGAAAGCTGTATCAATACCAGTAGCCGGTCAGACCTCTGCATTTTTTTGAATGTCAAACGTCTTCTATGTGATGTTTCATGCCCTGGACATATTTTTAGCATAAATTATATATGTGTAGCTTTCCAGAATGGTAAATAATATATGATTTTAATTTTTTTAGAATTAATTATGATTTTCCAAATTGTGTGATGTAAAAGGAAAAATTCTGGCCGAGGTAGCTACCATGGATTTTATGTATTCCCTTGCCTTGCACGAGTTGTAGACCACTTTTGATGATAGATCTGAGTTTTATCTATGTAATTAAAAATGAGAATATGATATATGAGCTCACATAGCCCATGAGACATTGAATAATAATTTCACCCCATACACAATGCAAAAATATTCATTTTTTATATGTCATTTTCTTGTGTCCTTGAGAAATACATGGCATGAGACTTAGAAATAGCATGAGGCAAAGCCAGAAATCTATGGTGTTACAATTTTCATTATTAGCCCTTAGTGAGGGCTCTATGGTTATAGAGTGCAAGCTAGTTCTTTTCATGAGGGAAAGAAGTTTCTGACTCTAGAGGTTTATCCTAGGAGAGCTTACTAATTATATTAGATTAGTCTTAACTCGTTTGTAGGGGTTAATATTTTTGTTTCAATAAACTCATTTACATATCTTGGTAGGTAATTTATTTAATATCAAATCTCTTATGTCCTCTTCTAATGGCTTCTCATAAGGTCTCATCATCTTTTTTCTGATCATTACAGCCATTGAAGGTTTCTATCTGTTTACTTACTTGTTTAAATATACTGTCTACTGTTTACCTCTACATTCTTTCTTACTAACTCATCCCATAATCACAATTTGTATTTCTTTCTATCATAGGCCTCATATCTCAATTGCTTACTAGGATTACAACTCCTTTGGGGAGTTTCCACTTTTAATGATCATAGTTTCTCAGTTTACTAATGCATTTGTCTCTTTAGGCTGGGACTTTTCCTTACTCTTTCTACTCACTTAGGAGTGGGGATTTTGTAGTCCCTTATCTCAAGACTGGTAGCCCTAACTTATATTCTTCATACTGGCATCGAAGAGCAACTAACTAATGTTGAATTCTGGTGGGATGCTAACTATACTCACAGTCTTGATCACTAGAGATACCACTTACCTCATTTAAAAACTGTACCTAACTCCTTTCTGAATACATAGTCTAGCATATAGGGATCTCTCTATTCCTCGGTCAGGGCTAATATTTACTGGGTAGTGGTTCATCTAGTTCTAACTTTGGAAAGCTATTTTCTTGCTTTCCTCATCTCATACACTATGCTCATCTCTCAAGAGATCTAGTCAGTGGTCTAATTGTCTGAGTAAAGCCTTCATATCTCTGTGGTAATGGTATATCAAACTCAGTGTAATGACCCTAACTTCTAATTATGGTAATTAAGTTAAAACATGCGATTGATAGTCATAAATCAAGGTCTAACACCATTTAAATTAATCAATTTAGGAAAAAGTGAAAAAATTTGAACCTTAATGTTATTAGAATCATTAACCAAACATTTACAAGCATTCATGTGCATGAGTGAAATAAATCTCCAATTAAAAGCCTTTAAATCTATTACCCATTGATTTTCAACTCTCAAGAACCCCTTACAAGTGCTTCTAAGTCATCCCTTGATATTGCCATAGGAAAAACCAAGGTTTCTAGGTTAATATAAGAGTTTCAAGACCTTTGCTACGGCTAAATACTTTCACGCCGCAGCCAAATACTCTCGGGTTCACTTCTACCTCACTCGCCTTTCACTATTGGCCGTGGCCAAATTCCAATTTTTTCGCAGCTAATTCTTCTTTGGAACACCTGGGACATTTTCACAAAGTTCACCATGCCAATTCTTCATTTCGCCGTAGCGAATTACCCTCTAGACAATGTCCAATTTGGCCTATCACATTTCGTCGCTGCTAATTCCACTTTTTGCCTGGCGAATTGCCCTCTGGTACTCTCGCTCGGTGACTTTGCCTCTATTGGCCTGGCGAAACACCCTTTGGTCCTACAACTTCAAAATTTTGTCTCATACACTCTAACTCTCCCTCTAGGGACACCCTAGGACCGCTCTGCTTTAATTTCTAGGGCTCTAATAGCTTTCATTTGCTTAATTTACCCAGTTTATCATTATTAGTCCAAGCCTTAAATGTTAATTTCTACTCATCCAACTATTATATATCAGCAAGTTCATAAATCAGAGACAACAAGAATTCATGAACTATCAACAATTATCATTCAAACACATATTCCATTAAAGGTTCCATGCATCACTAGCTTAAGCCAACATCTAGTATACCATGTGATTACATTTCTAAAAAGTAAACCATGTTATAGGATCTACAAAATTTCTACAACAGATGTTACAACTCATATATCCAATACCAAACTAAAATGAGGCCTAACTCCTCAATAGATACATTCTAAGTAACCAAAATACAAACACCTACACTTGGCAATATGATTACATGATGATGCTATAAAAGAATAACAAAATTCGCATCTACTCAACTCATATAAGCCCAAGTGTAACCTCCGCCACACATGGCTAGAGCTAATGGATTTTCATTCACCTGCTTCCCCTTGTCCTTACCCGAAGGGCCTTCAGCTGAAAGTATGATCCCATGAAACAAGGTGAGATTTGAATCTTACTAACCAAAGGCAAATTTCATTCATATATTCCAATTTAATTAACATATATGCATGAATCAAAATGAGCATCAAAATCATATTAGTCATATCAGTGAATGAAATGATTAGGCTACTACGATTACCATCCCATATTAGTGATAAGCATAATATTTTATACATTTTATTCTCCTTAATTTAGACATTTTAGTTCCAAATATAGTTTTAAGGGTCTAATTAAATGGAATTTAGTTTTAGTAGCCATTTTCTACATTTTAGGAAATAATTTACAAATTATTGGTTTTAAGGCTCAATTTTATCCTTAATAATTTTGTGAATATTTCTGTCTATTATTCTTGTAGAATTTTTTATGGACAATTGGTATTTGAATAGGAGATTATTTTGGAGAAGAAGTGGAGGTTTGCCAAGTCCAAGGAAGCCATGCATTCCATCTTCTCATTCTCACATCTCTCACCCACTTGGTTTGCACATACATATCATGTATGGGTCTCTCTCCATGGAGCATCAACATGTTGCAGCTGCTGAAACAAGAAGCGTGGAGAGCATGCAGAAGCTATGAGAAAGAAGCTATATGAGTTGCACAAAAAGAAGCCACGTCACATAAGCTGTTGATGCAAGAGGAGTCTCGAGTTTCACATGAGCAGAGCAAGACAAAAGATGCATGGAGAGAAGGCTTAAGCTGAAAGGACTCACATATATAAAAGCAAACGACATGGAAGAGCTTGGGTTGAAGAAAAAGCCATGAGCTTGAGTAAAGGAAGAAACATGTAGCACTTTGCAGTAAATGCATGAAGGGAAAATAGAATACAGGCCACGAGTTTTACAAGAACGAAAAGAAGCAAGAAGGAAGCAACGGGTTGGTGAGCAGAGAAGAACGCCGAAAGAAAATAGGACTGCTTCATTTTTTTCTCCTCTGGCCTTCGTACAGCAAAGAGACACACTCGAATGCAGAACAGAGCACTCGAATGAACGTGCATGTGAACAGTACCACAATGAAGAAATACTGAAGCTAATGTAGAAGAAAACTTATGGAAAGGAAGCAAACACATGGTGAAGGAGCTGGAGTTAAGTTAAAGCAAGAAGTAGCTGAAAGGAATGAAGCACCACGAGTTGAATATGGTTGATCAAAACACATAGAACAAAGCGTGGGCTGGATATCATGAGGAGAGGAGACGTTGTGCCTGGGAAGTTAATAGGAGAACAAACCAGAAGCAGAGAGTATTCAGTGAACTGGGCAGAGAAAGCTAGAAAGAATGAATGCTACTTGAAGAGTTTTTCTCTTCGGTATGAACTTGAGTAGAGGAGACAAGGGAGAGTAGGAGCTTGCATGGGACGTGAAAAACAAATGAGGCAGCAGCAGAAACGAAGGAAGAAAGCCGCGGGTTTAGAGAACATCAAGAGGAAGCAAACACGAGCTACACGTTGGAATGGGAAGGAAGACGATGGATCTGGATGATGGAAAGAAAAGGAGTAGATTTGAATTGCATGAGCTAAAGCTACGTGGAGTATAGAGAAGGAACATGTGGATTATTATATTCAATGGGGCCCACACTCATATACAATGCAAGCTCATGATCTATCTATTAAAAGGAGAAGCTGAGCACTCGGGTAGAATAAATGAAGCACATGCAAGGCCACGTGAGGAATAAAATCACGCCAATCCATCGAAGAAGAGATCCATCCAATCCATTCATCAGATTCCATTCCATTCACGTAACTTCATTCACGCCTCCAGATTTTTGGAAACCCTCGCCTATTTATTCACACTCCCTTCCATCACACATCATCATTCATTCGGCGGCAGTCTATACCATATTCCAATCATCGACCCCACCCTTTGTCCACCCTTCATCCATCGTCATTCACATTCCATCCACCATATCCACGCCATCTTCTCCATTCCATCTTTCATTCATCCACCATCCCATGAAACTCTAATCCATTTTGAGGCTAGCTGGGAGGAAGCTCTTAGAGAAGCTTGAATCTATGGATTAACTCAGAATTTTGGCTAAGAATTTCTTTATTTTCCTACACTTTTTCTCTTTCATATATCATCTTGATTAAGTTATATTTGATAGGGAATTCGTGTAATTATAATTAGTGGCTGGTTGACACTAACTAGGAAGTCTTTTTGTTGATTAATTGATCTAATTAGACATTGATTAATTTCAATATTATCTAATTTTCCATGTGTGCTTCGGAGGTGTTTGATAAAATACATGAATGAAATTATGTGCTTAAAAGTTAAATTCGAGAATTCCTTAGTGTTTAGTTGGTTAATTAAACATTTTAGGATGATGATTCAGAGGCTAATTAATTAGTTAATTAATCAAATTGATTGTTCATTGATCTTAAAAACAAGAATTGACAATTTAATGTGGAGTTGGGGTTTCAATTCAACATTAGATCGTTAATCTCTTGAATCTTGAGTGGTAACTCAAGATAATTTGTTATGAACACAATTAGGGACTCTTAGGCCAGAATTAATCACAATTGGATTAGGATAAGGATAGTGGATACCAAGGGACGAATCCAAAGCTAGTCACAAGCCCATCTTTCACCCATAATTCACCCAATTAGGTAGAATTTAGGAATTTTAATTCAATTTAGTTTTAGGTTAGTTTAATTAAATCAAAAACCCCCTTTAGTTTAGGAATTTTTAGAGTCTTTTAATATTTTAGAAAACTCAATTAAATATTGAACTCCAATTCCAAGGGAGATGACCTATGTTGTGCCACTAACTGCATATTTTATCAACCTAGTTTTATTTTGAGGGTTGCGCAATAGACAACTCAATTAGCAATCACATTTCTACATGTTAAAGGCCAATAACACTAGGAAAGGCCCATCTACGGCACCACTTCCTAATGAGCACAACCAGGGCTCAGTACATCTGGGTCTGATCATAACACGGTGCCCAATTGAAGTACATGTACAGTTGGTAGCCGCACCACAGCTCTACCACAGACTTACAAGATCTCAATACAATACAACAGATAGCCAATCAATTCATTTAGCATTTCAAATCTTTCATGTGCAACAAATATAAAATTAAAGCAGATATATACATGGAATTACAAAATTCCCAATTACCTCACTTGTGGAAAATTTTCTAAAGAACCAATGACAATGCTACCTCAGCCCAACTATTATAAGAGAAAATTCAGATTGAATGTTTCCTCCACCAGAAACTTCAATGTAACCCTAAATCCTAAGCAAATTCATATAAAATTAATACCCATACTACAAACCAACCATTGGGGTCTTAAACCAATAGAAAATACATTAAAATGGAGAATTTATACTTACCCAATATCCCTCCTAGCCTCTACCTTCGAAAATCCTCTAAGAAAATACCAAACAAACACATTTCAGATTTTGGGCATAGTGGAAATGCTCTAAATGAGAAGCCAATTAGGTCAAATTGAAGAGAAAGAGAAGGGGATTAAGTTATATAACTATTACCTTAGTTGAATCTTGCTCTATAAGTGGGAAATTATGAAACTTTGTTGCTAACCTTAGCCTCCTCTTTAGACCTCCGAGTTTGTGTTTATGTTTTGTGTTTCAGCCGAATGGTAGAAGGGGACTGCATGTGTTTAGGGTTTTAGTTGGGTCCTAAATAGGTTATGGGCTAACCCAAAGGTCCAATTCTAATTGAGTTCAGATTTTATGCTTATTGGGCCAGATTTCATTAATTGGACTGCAGAATTTTGATTGGGTTAGGCCAAGTTTTAAGAGCTTATTTGATTTAGGTCTGTATGAGGGTTGTTGGGCCAATTATGAGAGTATATATAAGTTAGGTCTTAGGCCTCTATCTCACTAAATTAGATTGGGCCATCACTAGGTGCTTTCTCTTGGGCCAAGTCTCACAATAAAAGTTTAGGATTGCATCTAAAATCCTTAGGCCTCCATTAGTCTCTAATTATGGCCTACTTAATTTAATTTAGGCCTAGATAAGGTTTTTAACCCAATTAAATCTCAAATCCATATTAATAATTTACCTCTTTATAATTTCCATTCATATAACTTTTCCAATTATTCCATATTAATTATTCTTAATCAACCCAAATCCATGATTAACACCTTAATTAATTTTGAGGTGTTACACTCAGGAGGTCTCTAGTCTCTTAGACAAAATTGTTTGTGACTAGACTGGTATTTAAGACTAACTGATCTGGGAAAACTACCTCAGGCTGTTATTGTAACACGATCATTTCTAACTCATCTCATACCTTTAGATATCTCATTTTCAAGAATCATACAAGCTTTCAAGGAAAAAGGCAATATAAATAATGAATATTTTCGCGTTGCGTCGTGTATAAAAATTTCATTCGGTGTCACGTGGATTGTGTGAGTCATACAACACATTTCCATATTTAATTACATAGATATAACTCATTTGAATGATAAAAATCAGCCTATACCTCAAGAAACTCGAAGGATGGCATGAAATAAACACATATTTTTGGCCAGCTTTTGCCCCTTTGCTAAAGCAACTTTAGAAAATCATAACTAATTCTAGAAAAATCAAAATCATGCATTCTTAGCCATTATGGAAAGCTACAAATGTCTACTTTATACTAAAAATATTTCCATACCATAACATGCATCAAAGAGGATGTTTGACATTCAAATTCATCCAAAGGTCAAACTACCCACTGGTACTATCACAGATTTTTGTAGCAAACTTTAAAAATATCCAATTAGTTTCAAAAAAATCCAATCTATCAAATGATACCAATATAGAAAACTATGAATGTTAGCTAGATGAAAAAAATAACTCCAAACAAGCTTAGGCACATCCAGACCTTGAAATCCAATCAAACAGTAATTGAGGTCAAGTGAAGTTCCTAATACTAGATAGATTATTTAAAAATTCATATCTCCCTCACTAGACATTCAAATGGGATGTTTCTAATTCACAAATCATAGGAATGTCTAGTTTCTCTGTATAAAATTTCATGGCAATTGGACATCATTTGAGCCCTGTGTGATAGATTCCATTTTCGGACCTAAGTGAACAGTGACATGACCAAAAATAGAAAATTTACAAACTTTGAAAATTCATCAAATATTATGTAGAGCTCCAAAAATTATGTTTTTTAGCTTCCCAAAAAGCTCTTAACAAGCTCTAATTTCATACCAAATCTCAGATCAAGAAGAGCTCATTTGGGTAAAAAGTGTTATCAAATTCCATTATGGTCAATTCTGGCTCCATATAGGATACCAAAATGCCCAAATGGTTTTCCTTGGGGTTTGGTACCTCTTGGGTAAGTCTAAAAGCATAATTAGGACTTGTATAAGCTGCCCAAATGGTTCCAAACTCTATGCATCTCATTTTGGTCATTTTATCTACACATATGCATAATTCTATAATGCCATTCATGAGGTCACATTGCCCATACATACTCAATTTACATTCTATCATTCACATAACACATTCTTTCACTTCTACATCATATATTATCATAATTACATATGTTTCAAAAGTCATAGACCATATACAAGCATGGGTTACATCATTTGACATGCATATGGCTTTAAAGACTAAAAACCATGCATTATGTTGTCAAGTTCTCTTCTTCAAGGTGGTTAGCGTCCATTACTTTGTGCACTTGGTCCACCTAGCATGTTAGATAATTGGAGAGGAGGGAATGAGATTCAAAGAATCCCAATAGCTCGTCTCCCTTTCAATCACACATAATATATGCAAGCAAGTCTTGAAAATGCATGCATGGATTTAATAGATGTCATGAACATTCAAGAAACAAGCTTGGCATGTGAATAAGTCATACAAGACATCCAAAGGCTTGCCAAGTGGATGGATTGGTCTTGTAACATCCGATCCCTCCGTAAACATGAGAAACGCAATGTTCGATTTCTTCGTAAACGTCAGAAATGGGCCAAATATAAAAGGAAGTCCTCAAAATAGAAGGAATTGGGGCCAACTAAAATTATGATAAAATTTTAAATATTAGAAAATGAGGATTTGAAGTTTGAGGTATCCAAAAACCAGAGCCAGAAGAGCTCAGAAAATTTGCCGAAGAAAGTAGGGGTATTTTTGTAATATTTGAAAATTTTTGAAAACTCACAGGAGAGCTTTTTAAATGAAAAAATTGAACTTTTTGGGCTTCTCAGAGGACCTAAAAACCATGGAAACCCCTAGAACAGTTGAAACCCCTCCGGTGAGCGATTTCGGCAAAGGTTGACTAAAACTTTGACCGAACGATCCGGAATACTTTCAGGTCCTTTTTAAATGATTCCAAAGGCAATTCTTATGATTAAGAGCCTAAGGAATATGATGGAAAAGACAGATTTTAAAAAGAAGTTGATATGAGCCTAAAATGAAAAAGCCAAGAAAAGGGATTAAAATGCAAAAGTAAAAAGTTGCATAAAGTGACTTTTGGCTTCTTCTTATCCACGTTCCAGCAGCTCCTCTGATTAAAATGCTCTGTTTCTACCCAAAAAATAGAGAGAGAGAGTGGCGTACAAGAGCAAGCTCAAGGGAAGAAGAAATGGTGCGAACCCACTAGGAGTACTAGCAATTGAAGCAACAAAAGTCAAGCGAGATCCAAACATTTTTAATGTGGACGTCCTCAACATCATATGGGCTGAAGATGGAGTTGCTGAGGCTAAATTGGGCCAAACATTATAAATTGAAGTACTTGAACCATGGACCATCCATTGGTGGGCTCATTTAGGGCTAAATAATGCCATTTTGGGCTTAATGAGCTGATTTGTAGAACCTTAACGTATTTGGACGAATTTAGCTTATTTAGGGGGATTTATTTCCTTTTCAGTCTTTAAGAGAATTTGACTTTTATAATTCTGATTGCATAGGTCATTAATTAGGATAATTGCCATTAATTTCCCTAGTTTTCCTTTTCTATGAGCATTGAAGGCAGATTTGACTTACACACTATATAATTGTACTCTGCCTCCCATTGTAATCAGATTTGAATGAATAAAGATTGTATTTTCTGGAAATTCTAGACTTGAGAGGAGTGCTCTCTAGGGTTCTTCATTGAACTTGTAGACTTATCAAGGCTTGATCAACCTTGTGGCGTCTTCTAACACTCGGGGTCCTTGTCTCTTCATATTCAGGGGCTCCAAGTGGATCGTTCAGACTTGATTTAGCTTTCTTGGGGTGTGTATATTTGAGATTGGTTGTGGGTTCAAGGAGACTTGACTCCTAGTGGGTTCGCACCAAGAAAAGCCAAGAGAAAGGTATGAATTCATGGAAACTTTTGCTCTTCCCTTTAGAAAACTTCTTCCCCTCCTTTCCTCCTCTCTTCCTATGGATTTAGTGAGGTGTTTGGTTCTGTTTTGAGCCCAGAACAGAGGAGTAAATTTCAAAATTCATGGAGAGAGTTGAAGCAAGGAAGAGAGCTCTTGAGAAAAGCTAAGAAATCAAGGCAACTTGTTATCTTCCATGCTTCTTCTTCCCTTCTCCTCCTTGTGATAATTTCGTCCCATATAGAGCCCAATCAAAGGGAGATGAATTCTGGTCCTAGCAAGGGAGATCCATAGATTTTGGAGTGTGAGAAGCAAGTAGGTGCAAAGAAATCAAAGAAAGAAGCATGAAAACACAAGATAGAAAAGTGAAGGATTCATGGAGACATTGTGAAATCTGTTTTGATCCATGAATTCCCTAGCTTAGATGAGTGTTTGCTTGAGTTCCTAAGATCCCTAAGAGGTCCCCCATATGCCTCTTCCTCCATAAAAATGAACAAAACCCCATGGAAGGTCATGAACCTAAAAGTTAGAAAAGTGTAGAGCATATAAGGGGATTGTAAAAACTGATTTAATCTATGAGTTCTCTTGGCTATTTAAGTGTTTCCTTGACCTCCTACAACTCTTAACAACCTCCCTAAATGGTTCTCCCATCAAGGAAAAATCAAGAAGCCATGAAATCCCATTTATGCTCTAAGTTTCAGCCAAGTAGGGATGGCATAGTTAGGGAGAGTTTTAAATTGTTTCAAGCCCATTTTTGAGTCATATATGATGGAAGAGGATGAGAGGAAGCTTGGAAAAAATTTAGAACTCATAGAAAGTCATTTGGTGTCTTAGGTTCCATATTATGACCTAAAGAAGCAACATGGTGCTAGGCCTTTTGTTTTAATGATGTGATGACTCCAAGAGGTTTAAAAGGAGTCAAGAATCATATTTGAGAATAAAGAATGAGGCCTAGAAATCATTTGAGGGGTGTTGCTTCATTAGGTGCCAATATGGACCATAATGGAGGTTATAGAGTCATCTAGGGTTTAAGCAAGTTGTATGGCCCTAGACATTGTTTCATGAACTTAATTGGCTCCCATAATTTGTGTCTGGGCCAAGAGACACTATTTCCACCAACTTGTGGGTGTGTGGCTAAAAGAGGAGGCTTGAAAGCTAAGGAAAAAGTGTGTGAAATTATGCAAGGTAACTCTCTCCACCTTCTCTCATGCATGGATGTGTGTTTAGCTTGTTTTAGAATGTGTGTATGTGTATTTTCAAGCTAAGAAAAGTACTAGCATGCCTTTATATGCCATGATGCTTGATGCTATGTTATTTTTTCAAATGATTACATGATGTTTATGTGAGTTTGCTTGAGTGTGGAAAGGCCAAGAACTCTTCCCTTTGGTGAGGATGAGCCAAGAACCCTTGAGCTTGGTTGAGATAAAGTAAAGAGTCTCCTAAAAGCAAAGTGGGCTCCCAAGAGTATGGTTGAGTCCAAAGTACTTAAAGAATGGGTGAGGCAAGTCCAAAATCCATGAGGAGAAGTGTGAGGCCAATACAAACACTTAGTGAGCTCTTGAATGTCTTGCATGATTGATTCACATGCCAAAGTTGCTTTAAAATGTCTATGATTTCTACTTTCTCCATGCATGCATATATGAAACTTGCTTGCACATATTATGTGTGATGGAATGGGAGATGAGTTATTAGAATTCTTTGAATCTCATCCCCTCCTCTCTAATGATCTAACATGCTAGGTGAATCAAGTGGATATGCTAATAGGAGCCAACAATATTGAAGAAGAGAGATTGACATTCATATGTCTAGCTTTTACCCTTTTTGAACCATAATGATGTTCAATGATATATATGATTATTGTAAATGGCACATGACCCTTGAGACACATGTAAATATGGTATTATGTAATGTATACATGTATGGATATGATGTATGAACTTTAGAAATGAATTTGGGAATGTAATGCCAAGTTATGCAAATTGGAAGTTTGATGCAAATGTGTATAAGTGTGGATGAAAAGGCCAAAATGAGATGCATGAGGTTTGGGACCATTTGGGTAGCTCACACAAGTCTAAAATATGCTTTTAAACTTGCCCAAAAGGTGCCAAGACCAAGGGAAATCCATTTGGCAATTTTGGTACCTAATATGGAGCTAAAATTGACCATAATGGAACCCTATGCCATTTTTTGGCCAAATGAGTTAGTTTTGCCCTGAAACTTGGCATGAAATTAGGTATCATTAAGAGATTTTTGGGAAGCTAAAGATTATAATTTTCGGAGATCTAGAGAATATTTGATGAATTTTCAAAGTTGGGATTTTTCATGGATTCTGGTATGGGTACTGTTCATACTGGCAGTTTTGAATTCTGTGTCACCCGATGGCCAAATGGTGTCCAATGCATATGAAATTTTACATGCATAAACTATAGGTCATAATCTTTCTGTGGCCACCGATATAACCTCATTTGGAGGTCTGAGTAGTGAGTTATGCATGTTTGAAGTTAACTGTCAGCATCAGTAGCACCCCATGAGTCTGGTTACTGTTCCATAGGGTCCAGCTGACTAAACGTATTTGTTTCATTCTGGAATTATTTTTACCATAAATTTAAGATTTTTATCTTTCCAGAATGATCTAATTTGTGTGATTTCTATTTTTATATAATTAGTTATGAATTTTAGAAGTTTGTATCAATAATCTGGAACAACAGCCCAGGCAGCAGCGACCTCTGGACCTTTTTGGATGTCAAACGTCCTCTGTGATAAATTTTGTGCTCTAGACGTATTCTTAGTGTAAATTAGACATCCATAGATTCCCAAAATAACCAATATTGCATGATTTCAATTTTTCTAGATTTATTTATGATTTTCTGAAGCTTGCCCAAAATTGAGGCCAGTGCTGTCCGAGAATGAATACCCATTTCCCATTTCTCCTTTCGATTTCCAAGAGTTGTAGGTGGGTTTTTGTGATACAAATGAGTTGTAATAATGAAATTAAATATGAGGGGGCATAGTATGAGTTTATCCGGTCCACGTGACACCGAATGGGTTTTTGGATATGATGACTTGCAAATAAAAATCCAAATTTTCATGCTTCCTCTATTAGAATTATGTGTATGTTTCATGATAATTATACTATTCAAAGGCATGACATGAGCTAGACTTATGGTGTTACAGGTCTCACCCTTTTCCTCATAGATTTTGGACTTGCCTCACCTATTCTTTAAGAGATTCTTGGACTCAACTATACTCTTGGGAGCCCACTTTGCTTTTGGGAGACTCTTTGCTTTACCTCAACTAATCTTAAGGGTTCTTGGCTCATCTTCACTATGGTTAAGAGTTCTTGGTCTCTCCACATTCAAGTAAACTCAAACAAATATCATAACATCATTTAAAAACATAATATATCATCATGAGATCATGGCATATAAAATCATGCTAGCATGCTTTTCATAGTTTGAAAATACACATACACACATTCTAAGACAAGCTAAACATACATCCATGCATGAGAGAAGGTGGAGAGAGTTAGGTTGTACACAATTACACACTTTTTCCTTTGGATCCAAGCTCCCCTTTTCGGCCACACAAACACAAAAGCGTGGGGAAGGTTTCTCTTGGCCTAAACACAATTTATAGAAGCCAATTATGTTCATGAACTCAATTCTAATGCCATACAATTTGCTTAGACACTAGGTTAGCTTATAACCTTATTATGGTTCCATAATTGTACCTAGTGAAGCAACACCTCTCCAATAAATTCTAAGCTCCATTCTTTCCTTCCCAATATGATTCTTGACTCCTTTTATGCCTCTTAGAGTCACCACACAGTCAAAACCAAGAGTCTAACTACATGTTGCTTCTTTAGGTCATAATATGGAACCTAAAGCACCAACTCACTTTCTATGAGTTCTAAATTTTTCCAAGGCCTCCCCTCATTTTCATTCATCATATATGACTCAAGAATGGGTTTAGAAAAATTTAAAACTCTCCCTAGCTATGCTTTCCTTGCTTGGCCAAGACATAAGCCTTAATGGGTTCCATGGAGCTTTCTTTATTTTCTCAAGGGGAGATGCATGTGGGGAGCCTCTTAGAGATCTGAGGAACTCATTTAAACTTTTATTTATGCCTAGGAATCATCACACAAAATCAGATTTTATAAGGTGTACTTGAAACCCTAGAATTTGCATCTTAAAATTTAATGGTTGTTTGTTAATTTCCTTTGCATAATCTTAATCTCCACACCCTTTTTCCTTAGATTCACCCTTGGTTCTAACAAAAATCAACTCCTCCTAAGGTTCTTTAGGTGTTGCAAAATGGAGAAGAAAAGGGAATCAAAGGTAGCAACCATAGGAAGAGAAATTACCTAGTTTTCTTGCATTTTCTTACTTGAATCTTGCTTTTTCCAAGCTCCTCTCTTCAAATCCGAAATTTCCCCTAAGTTTCTCCCTTAAATCAGATTTTTAAACTTTATTTTAATCAAAGGAAACAAAGGAGAAGGAAGGAAAGGAGGTGTGGATGGAAGAAAGCAAGAAAAACTACTATGAAACCATACCTTAAAGCTTAGATTTCTCCTTCTTCTTCTTCCTCTCTTGTGTGCCTAAAACCCTAGCTCTCTCCTCTAAAATTAGGCAGAAAATTCTGAGTCTAAATAAAGGAGAAAGTGGGACACCACCTATATATAGGGGGAGGAGAAAGCATTTTTGAAAAATTCCCATTTTGTCCTTTGTTTATTGCATTTTTGTTTCTCTTTCGTTTTAGCTCCTTTTTTAGAACCGTCTTTTCCATTATGAAATTTTAGTTCCTAATTTAGTAGAATGCCTTTGGAATTACTCAAATCGAAGCTAAAACCTTCTTGAATGAATTCGTCGAAATTTGGGCACACCGATGTTGGAAAAACGTCCACCGGAGGAAATTTAATTGTCCCGGCGCTTTCTATGGTTTTCAGGGCCTCTGAGAATCCTGGAGAACTCAAAAATTTCATTTAAAAAGCCCTCTTGTGTGAATTCCAAAATTTGCTCAATGTTACAAAAATGCTATTACATTTCGTAAAATTTTCATTAAAATTTGTTTCTTCATTCTAGCTTCATTTTTCCTTCCGTTTAAGGCTATAATTCTCATTTTTAGGAGTCTAGAATGTTACTCAAATTTTTTAGGACCTTAACTAATTTATTTTGGGGGACTTGCTTTAAAAACGAGCCTGTTTCCGTCGTTTAATGAAAATTGGAAGTTATAGTCATCTCACTAGAGAATTATCATATTGTAACTGGGGGCTCTTTGTAACTCTATGGGATCTATTATGACCCTTAGGTCTACTACAACCTCTCAGAGCCCTGCTAAGATTTGCTGCAACCCACTGTGCTATACTAAGATCTACTGCAATCCATCTCTGGGAAACGTCAAAGACAAAGATCACTGTTTCTGATAGTAAAACACATGCTTACTAAGTCTAGTAACCATTGGTCATAATAATTGAAGCTAAACTCAAAAATACATCATGCTCTGTGTGAAGTGGGTTCTGTGTTATCTGATTCTCTTGGATCCCATCATACTGATACTCGAGAGCATTTTAATTTTCCTTTACTACTCCTTATGGGATCATTAGGTTCCCACTTCAGCCCTTTTTACTTGGACTTTTTTCTCTTACTCTATTAACTTACCTTACTTTATTTGTACTTGTTCTATTTTTCCTTTAATATCTTGTAATTTCTAACTATGCCCACGTTTTGCTTTTGAGTGCCTTCGCACCTGAGCATCTCACACACTGAGTGTGCCTAACATCTCTGGTAGGAGAGAGGCTATACACTGGTCCATTCTCATTTCGTTTAAATTTTATTATAAGGAACTTAGATCATACATACTGAACTTGTGCTATCTGAATTTGAATGTTTTTTACAATTAGCATGTTATTTTCTATATTATTATTCTTTACTGGGGATTCCTTTTTTGCATGCTTTTCTTACTATTCTAATATTTATGGAATCCCTTTACCTCTTTTTTCTGACTCATCTCATTATTTAACTAACTAGAATACCTTTCGATTATCGGGATATTTTGATAATTGATGCCATCATTTGTTACGCACTTAAGTCACATAACTATTGGGTTGGCTAAACCCAATATTATGTAACCATTGTTGTAAGCAAACCATAACATCAAACACTAATATACAGGTGCCTCAGGACTGAGCTCAAAGCCACTAATGCCTGTATATTACAAGTTTTCCAATAATCTAAAGTATTCCTTTCTTACTTTTCTTTATCTGCCCTATTCTCGTAGGATACTTGGGGAAAATAAGACTCTTCCTTTACTTCATCTCGAGGTCACTTTACATGGGCTGACTGTTTCTATTTCAGGAACTATCATGCTAAAAAGGTATCTATGCCAAGGACAAGTGTGCTTTCTTAAATACTCAAGCACATCAAGTTGATATTTATTCTTAAACTATTATGTCCTCAGCTTGACACTGTCATATATTCTCTCTCTCTCTTACCTTTACTATCCTTTTACTTAGGTAAAATGATGTTATATTACTGACTGTCCCTCTTGTTAATTCATATTTCTTTATGCTCAAGAGTACTTACATTTTTCTTGGATTCTTCTACTTATTCACTCTTTATAACATCAAAGGGGTCTACTTTCTCTCATACTCTTACTTTGCTCTTAACTAGACCATCCCTCTATAAGAAAATTTCTATTGTATGTAATCCCAGGAGTTACATTTTGTAACGCTCTTGGCTTACATTCTTTCTTTACATAATGCAAAGGCTTAGCTTTTTAGGCGGTCTCTAGCTCCCTCGAGCTTCCTTGAGGGTATTAAGGCATTAATTTTTTGTCTCCATTCGTTTATATGTTCAAGTCAGAGCTAGGTTTTCTCTCTATTTAATCTCTTTAATCTCATCCCCAAGAGCATAATGCAATAATTTTAGGGTTAAACCAAACTAATCTAGGACACGCACTCTTAATGTCTGGATTCTACCTTACTAAAAGCTTATGCTCTACTGGTGCTCTAATTACTCACGTGTCTTAACCCTATATTATTCCTATATAAGGGAGCTCGTTTGACTAACTGTTAAACCTCTATTTGTTTACTTTTCTATGCTCAGTCTATTCATCTAGTATTAATAAAGCGAGGGTGTTTCTTCTATAGCTAGTTTCTTAGCTTATCCTCACTTCCTTTATCACTGTACTCTACAATTCAAGAGGTCTCTCTAAGGGAGCTTGCTAACCACTACTAGGTGGTTTCCCTAACTTAGAGTGTCTTACTTTCCCTTTCTCGATCTAGGGAGAGCTTTTATTGAGCTTTCAGTCATATTAGTTTCTCCTTTTACATTGTGTTTTCTTTTACATATCTTACATGGACAATGCTATTGGTTACTTCCTTTAGGCTTTAGCTTATACTTAGCCTAGGCTACCTATCTCATCAGACCTGTAGCTTACAATAAGCCCCATTAACTCATATAGGCTTATGATAAACTTAGTACTTTTAAACTATTCTCATTCTCTTATGAATCTCTATCACTAGACTAATCATACTTATCTTTAGGTGTTACTTATGAGGCACACCCTTTTAGAGCACTCACTATATTCCTCACTACTGGTAGCCTTATCTTATGTTAATTTCAAGGCTACATTAACATCCTGTTATAGGGTCCAGGATCTTATCAACAAGATTTCATATATTACATACAAAATTTTAGATCCTATTAACAAAGTTTTTCTAACAGTGTCTACATGATCTTAAACTCATCATATTAGCCCGTGATTTAGTGTTTCACAGGGTAGCATCCTAGGTTAAAGTCAAGGCCTTAGAGGTGGGTCTCAACAATCTTATTATTCTTATGTCTAACATTCTCTAATATTGAGTTCTCTTCTCAGTCTCAACTGTTAGGCCCACTGATCACATGTTACTTACTAATCTTCCGTGACCATTTATTGCTCTTGTTCTTTACTTATACTAGGGGTTCCCACTCTCTGTGCGTTAATTGACCCTATAGTAGCTCATTCCTTAGGTTAGCCTGAATATGACTAACAAGGCCATTCTTACTACAATACACTCCACTATAATTGAGAGTTTCTTTAGCCACTAAATCTAAGCTTCACTACCTTTGTACATAGCCCATTATCAAAGCTAGAGGGTTCTACCTCTTCCTTCATTCATGTATAATTAACTATCACTTCTGGGTTGTTAGGGCTTTATGGAGTGTAACTTATAACTCAAACCTCTGTCTTGAGAAAATTACTTTCTAGGCTCTTTATGCCATCATAATATCTGGGTGTTGTGGCTAAGGGGGATAACTTAGACAACCCTCACTCTATGTAGTAGCAGTTTTTCCTCATACTGTGCTGCCTCACTGCTTACCCCTACATCGGGCAAGACATCCCCGAACAGTCTGAGTGTGGCACTCAGGGAGATTAGGCCTCTCATAACTTCTCTAGGCAAGCCTCTCTAGTAGCCACACAATCCTCTCTTACTGCCTACTACATAGAGCTTGCCACTGATTCCAGTGGGCTACTATAGATTATAGAGCTCTAGCCGTTGGATCACCTAACTCTGTTCTAGAACTAGAGGGCAATCTCACCCATAACTTACCACCTAATCAAGACCTTTCAAGCACTCACTAAGCATGACCATAATCATAAGCCATGTTTACACACCCAAAATACTTCATATAAGGCTTTTCATAACTCTACAAACCTTTACATAGCCTTAAAGCCACATCCTTAAGCCATAACAACCTTAGAAAGCCTGGAAATTTGCTCTGATACCAATAAATGTAACACCATATTTATAGAACTCATTTCATATAAATTCTAGGCTTCCTTCCATAAATCACAAAAGAAAAAGAAGGAAAACCATTAAAAACAATCAATTTAATTATGTTACGTCATAGATAAAATTTTCATTCAGTGTTCTATGGGCCAGATGGACTCATCCTTCTCATTCTCATATTTAATTACACAAATACAACTCATAACCATCCCAAGAAGTGGCCTAAAACTCGTGCAAGGGGATGGAATGCATGAAATGCAATGGTGCAACCTCAGATTGATTTTCTAGGTCACTGTCACAAATTTTGAAAAATCATAACTAATTATAGAAAAATCAAAATCATGCACACTATGCCATTATAGAAAGCTACAGATGTCTAATTTATGCTAAAAATAAATCAAACAACAATAGTGGTAACCAGCCACCAAAAATTGATGGAACAGTACCAGAGGTCGATTATCATTACTAGTACTATACTCCAACTTAAAAAATTCATATCTCTTTGCTCAGATGTCCAATTAGGGTAATCTTAGTAGCCATGGAAATATTATCATGCCTAGCTTATTCCTATAAAATTTCATGAACATTGGACACCATGTGACACTCGAATAACACAGCTCAAATTTTTGACCATATGAATAATGTCTGCATCAGTTCAGTAGAAAAATGCCATCTTTGAAAAATCATAATTAATTTCACATAACTCCAAATAATTTGATATTTAGCTTCCCAAAAAGCTCTGGATGAGATCTACATGCAAAATTTCATGGAAAAATTCATTCATTTTTTTAGAACTTGACATTGGGTTGCAAAATGGCTCATTTGGTGTCATGTAAAAGTCTCAAATGGTCCAAAATTGCTTCTAAGACAACCATGGCCACTTAAGCACATGGGAAAGCACCAAAATGGTCTATTAAACTTGTCTAAAAGGTACACATACCTAGATTTCTCAAACTCACTCACCTATCCCAAGTTATACATAAGGGCATACATATCAAGGCTTCCCATCCAATGCCCAAAATGCACTCTATCATACATATGCATTAAATCTCATACATACATGATACATTTACATATTTACATATGTTCATAAGGTCATACAACATATATGATAAGAGATTACATCATGTGCTACTCATATGGCTATAAATTTGCATTTTTACACACTTGATTGTCACACTTTCTCCTTTTAGCTTAGTGGCTCTCACTCTTTAGCTCTTTTGGTCCACCTAGACATGTTAAACATGTAGGGAGGAAGGAATAAGATTCTAGGAATCTTAATAGCTCTTCTCTCTTTCAATCACATAGAAAGATTATAAAACCAAGTCTAGAAATGCATGCATAACTATCATAAGGTATATGATCATTTAAGAAGCATTCTTAGCATTCAAAGAGTCACATTAAACATACATAGACTTGCCAAGGAAGTGGTTAGGCCTCATCCATTCTCTTCAAGGATCTTAGACTTGTCTCACTTTTTTTCTTCAAGGTTTTGAACTAGGCCTTGCTCTTGGGAGACTCTTAGTTGTGTCTCAACCATTCTTAAAGGTTATTGGCTTATCCTCACCATGGCTAGAGGGTTCTTGGCTTCATCTCACTCAAGCAAACCGAAGTAAACTAGCAAGACATCATTTGAATGCATAAAACAACATCATTGTACCATGGCATATAACATCATGCTAGAACACATTTTCATGGCTTAACACATACATACACACATTTCAAAACAAGATAACATTCATCCATGCATGAGAGAAAGGAGAGAGAGCTACCTTTGTCGCACTTGCATACTTTCTTCCTTGAACTTAGTTCTTCTCCTATGGCCACACACTCACAAGAAGGTGGGATGTGTTTCATTTGGTTTAGACGTATAATATGGAAGCCAATTATACTTTTAAACCAAATTCTAAAGTTACACATTCATTAGAAAAGCTAGGTAGTTCATATGGCTCTTTTATGGTTCCATAATGCACTTAATGAAGCAACCCTATGGAAACATGATCTTTTCTCCATTCTCTTCATTCATTTATGATTTTCACTCCTTTTAGGCCTCTTGGAGTCGTCACACAACCAAATCAAGGAGCTTAGTTAGGTGTTGCTTCTTTAAGCCATAATATGGAAGCTATGATACCATCTCACTTTCTATGGCTTCTAATATTTTTCCAAGGCTTTCTCTCATCCTCTTCCATCATATATGACTCAAAAATAAGCTTAAAATGGATTAATACTACCCTAGGTGCCTTGACTACTCTAGGCCGAGGTTATGCTCCTTAAGGCTACCCTTGGAGTTTTCTTTATTTTCTTAATGGAAGATGCATATGAGGAGCCTTCTAGGGATCTTAGGAGTTAATCCAAATACTTATTTAGGCCTAGGAATTATTGTTTCAAATCAAAATTTGCAAGGGACAATTGAAACCCTAACTTTGCTATCTTGATTTTCCATGGTTTTTTGTTAATTCTCTTTGCATATTCTTATTCTCCACACTCAATTCCCTAAGCTTCACCCTTGTTTCTGCCCAAAATCCATGTCTTCTTGAACCTCTCTAGGTGGGGCGAACCAAGGAGAAGGAGGGAAGAAGGAGTAGCTACCATGGGATGAAAATTTACCTTGTTTTCTTGGCTTTTCTTGCTTGTTTCTCACTTTGCTTGGCCTCCTCTCTTCGAATCTGAATTTTTCACCTCTGTTCTTCCCTTAAAACAGATCCAAGAACTTCAATAAAATCATGGGTAAGAAGGGAAGATAAAGAAGAAGGAATTTGCTAAGGAGAAAGCATGAAAAATCAAAGAAAATTCGTACCTTTTTCTTTATTTTTCTCTTAACTTTCTTTTCCTCTTAGTGCAGCTCAAACCCTAGCTCTCTCCTTTGGTTTAGGGCAGAAACAAATGTGGCTAAATGAAGGAGGAGGTGGGGCACCTCATATATATATAGTTAAGTTAGGAAAAACTTTTCAAAATTCTAATTTCATCCGTTTATCTTGGCATTTTTGTTTTCAATTTGTTTTAGCTCCTTTTTGAGAATCATCTTTTACATTATAAAATTTAGATTCCTATACTAATAAAATATCTTTAAAATCACTCAAATTGGAGCTAAAACCTTCCCAAATGAATCCATCAAAGTTCGGGCTCACCATTATTAGATAACGTCCATTGGTGGGGCTTTAACTATCCGGGGGCTTTCCATAGTTTTTAGGGTCTCTAAGAACCTAGGAGAACTCAATTTTACCATTTAAAAAGCTCTCTTATGAGAATTCTAAAAATTATTCAAAATTACAAAAATACCATTATGTTTCGTTTCTCTTTTCGTAAAAATTTATCTAGCTATTTTGGCTTTGATTTTAAGGCACCTCTGACCATGAATCACTATTATTTGAGGTCTAGAATATTATTATAATTTTATTGGACCTCAAATCACTCTGTCTGGGGGACTTCCCTTTGTATTCGGTGAATTTCGGGCATTTACGAAGAAATCGTATGTTACATTTCTCGCTTTTTCTCTCATTTTCAAAGAACCGAATATTACAAGACTAATGCCCTTGAGAGCCTCTGTTTGCTATGTATGAGATTATGCAATAAGGAAAATGGTTGTATGTTCATGAGTAGCCTAAATGCCATATATGCATTCTTTGGCATATATATGCATATATTATGTATGTTTGAAAGGGTTAAGAGCTATTGGGATCCTTTGAATCTCACTCTTCCCCATTTTCCATCTAACCATGTCTAAGTAAAGTTCAAGGAAGCAAAAATGGAAGCTAAGGAACATGATGTGCAACACTTTGATAATAAAATACTTTCTAAGGTAATGAAATGTCAAAGTATGTATGTATCAATAGGTTATGAAATGTAAACCATTGAGCATGTGTAAAAGTATGTGAACATCATGAATGAATGGAAATTAGAACCAAATGTATGCTTACATGAGGTTTTGCCACCCATGAGCCTTTATTTGCATGTGCATAATGCATGTGGTATGGTGAGATTGGGCTCCATGATGATTTGAACCATTTGGGACACTTTCTTAGGCCATGTTTATGCTTTTGAACATGCTTAAGTAGTTGTGGAAAGATGAGAAGAACATTTGGTACATATGGAACCTATTATGGACTTCAAATTTGAATAAAACTTGAGTTGAACCAGAGTTTAACCAAATAAATGAGTTTTTACATGTAATTTGGCCAGCAAGTATGTCTCATGTAGAGCTTTCCATAGACCTAAAGAGCACTCAATTTGGAGCTCTAGAGAATTTATTATATTTTTTCAAATTTAGCTAAATTATGCAAAATTGGTATGTGTACTATTCATATGGTTTGTTTGCCTCTCTGTCACGTATGGGACAAATGAAGTGCAATGCTCATGAAATTTTACAAGAACAAACTAGATATCATAAGATTTCCATAGCCACTTAGATTATCTCATTTTAAGCTCTGTAGTAGGAGAACCAAATTTTTGAAATTCCAGGTCCTGATGTTGTTTGAGGTACGACCTGAGTTACTGTTCTATTATTTTTCATGAGTTAAATGCTATTGTATTGGTTTAGAATTTTTTTTATGATTTCATCCAAATCATTTCAAAAAGCTATTATATGCATGATTTTGATTTTTCTAGAAGTTATGAATTTTCAAAATTTATAGCAAAAACCTGTGATAATAGACCCGATAGCAAATATTGTTTTCCTTTATGTTTGGTTCCAAATTCATGATTTATGAGATGAGTTGTGATGTTTATGACTTGAATGGATATATTATGGATGGAAAATGATATTGATAAGTTTACATGCTCCCTAAAGCCAATAATGAATTAATGGGGCTTTCTGTTATGCAATTTTTATGTCACTAAATATGCTATTTTCTTGGAATTATGTAACAATAAGCCTATGGGATATAAAGTAAAAGCTAGAGGGTTAAGGTATTACATATGTCTAATCACTACATGGCCAATGAATGAGTTTCACAACATATTTATAGCTTTTGTAAAAGAAATCTATCATTGGGCTTTTATGCATATAATAGTCACAGATTAATTTATTACTAATTAAGATTGTGTATTTAGTCCTTTAATAATTCAACCTTGCTATTGAATCAGTGCACATCAATGTAATGTACTGAGATACACAGTTATAACAGATTATTACCACTTGAATCTAGTAATGATACAAGTGACTTTTAGTTACTTTGGAGTTACATAACAAATTATTACCACCAAATCTTATGCATGAAATTTACTACAAGAAAATTAACTACCAATCAAGCTATACTTAGTATGAGTTTTAGGATTGTTACTACCTAGTTTAGGGACATTACAAAGTATAGTTACTATTGAATTTTAAGACTGTTACTACCAAATTTAGGGACATTACTACTGGATTTAAAGAAATTTACTACTAGGTTTTAGAGACCATAAAGTTACTATTAATTTTTAGGCTTGTCACTACCATATTAAGGATATTACTATTAGATTTTTGGAAATTTACTACCAGATTTTAAGGACCTTGTAGATTATAGTTATTATTGACTTTTGGAATCATTACCACTAGGTTTAAGGATGTTACTACTAAATTTAAGAAAATTTATTACTAGGTCTTAAGAGATCGTGTAGACTATCATTGCTTTGAGACTTTTACGACTAGGTTTAAGGATGTTACTTCTAAATTTAAAGAAATTTTATAATACCTGATTCCTTTGTAAACAACCTAAAACTAAATAATTATAAAAGGAAGTCCCCTAAATGGGAAGAGTTAAGGCCAAACAAAATTACAGCAATGATCTAGATATCAAAGAATGTGAATATAAGGCCAAAGGTGCCCCAAAAATAGAGCCAGAACAACTAAACAAAATTTGATGAACATATACTGGCATTTTTTGTAAATTTGGGTATTTTTAGAAAACTCAAAGGAAAGATCTTTAATTGGGAAAATTGACTAGAGGAGATCAATGGGTCCATTAGCTCCTTCATGTCTCAGCCTAGAGGATATCATGCACCTAGGGAGATTTTAATTACGTCTAAGGCTAGAAAGCGACTAGTATGATTAATGAACATCAAAGGAAGCATTAGAATGAATTTAGGAAGTATGGTTTGTGAGATGGAGGTGTAGGCTCCATTTTGAGACATAAAGAAGTAACTTGTGTCTAGACTCCTTGAATTGAAATTGTGATGGCTCTAAGAAGTCTAAATGGAGTCAAGAGATATAAAATGAATGAGAAATGGGAGCCAAGATCATGAATTCCAAGGGTTGCTTCATTATATTTTGTATGAAACCATAATGGAGTCACATGAGAAAGTAAGTATGTATTGAGTTTCTATAAAGCTAAAGCTTGTTCCAATAATTGAATCATGTCTCATTTGATGTGTCTAAGCCAAGAGAATCAAGTCCCACCTAGTTGCAAGTATTTGGTCGAGAGAGGGAAGGAATAAGCAAAGGGAAGAGTTTTGTTCTTACTTCAAGGTAGCTCTCTAACCTTTCTTACATACATTGCTTAGATGTTTACTTATCTTTCAGTACTTGTGTGTATGTTTGAACTATGAGAAATGTTTCTAGCCATTGATTACATGTTACAATACCATTATGCTTCTTGAAATGTGTTTATGAATGCAAAGTGGCTTGAATGGGTATAGTTATGCCAAAAGTCCTTTAGCATGGGTGAGAATGAGTTAAAAGTCCCTAGGAATGGGTGAGACAAAGCCAAAAGTCTCAAGAAGAGTGAGGCTAAGTCAAAAGTTCCTTGAAAGTGGATGAGACAAATCCAAAAGTCCCAAAGAAGTTGGGTGAGGTTAGAACAATTCCTTTAGAGCCTATGTTTGGCATGTATGAGTTCATATGACAAGGAAAATGATTTATGTATGTTTATTAGTAGCTTAAATGCCATGTATGTATTCTTTGACATATAAATGTATCTACTATGTATGTTTAAAATAGTAAAAAGCTATTGGAATTCTTTGAATCTCATTCTTTCCCTACATATGTCTAACCATGTCCAAGTGAGCCAAGTGGACTAAGAAATGGAGGCCACACATCTTAAAGAGCAATACTTTGACAATAGAGTAGAAGATTAGGCATTTTGTTGATATTTTGATGTCAAAAATTGAAATCCTATGAAGTATATGTGATGTAAACCTTTGAGCATGTTCAAATATAAGTAAATATGATGTATATATCAATTTTGAAGTCAAATAAATGAATATGTAAGTTTTTGCCATTGTTATGCTATTATGCTCATGTATATGAATGCAAGTGGCAAGGTGAGAATGAACCCTATGATGATTTGAATCATTTGGCATGATTCTATAGGTAGTAATTATGTTTTATACTTGCTCAAGTGGTTGCGGAAAGATGAGAAAGGCATTTGGTGCATGTTGAACCCATTATAGACTTCAAATTTGACCATTTCTTGAGCTAAACCAAAGTCTGACCAAATGGATGAGTTTTTGCATAAAATTTGGCCAAAAAATAAGTCTTATCTAGAGCTTGTCACAAAACTAAGGAGCACCTAAATTGGAGACCTAGATGATTTATTATGAGTTTTCAAAGTTGGCCAAATTATGTAGAATTATCAAGGGGACTGTTCATATGGTCAGTTTGTTTCTCTATATCACTTATGGATCAAATAAAGTATAATGCTCATGAAATTTACAAGAATAAACTAGACATCAGAAGCTTTCCAAAACCACTGAGAGCATCTTATTTGGAGCTTTATAGAGGGAGAAACAAACTTTTGAACTTCCAAGTCTTATAGCTATCTCAGAGCAGACCTAGTGTACTATTCTATTATTTTTTGTGTGATAAATACTACTATCTTGATCTAGAACTATTTTTAATCATTAGTTAACATCTAGAGCTTTCTAGAAAACTATTATATGTATGATTTCAATTTTTTTAGAATTATTTATGAATTTTCAAAGTTCATATCAGAAAATTGATGCAGCAACCTAAGAGCAAAATACTAGTTTTGTGAAATGTGATTCCAAATATGAGATTCTTGAGATGAATTGTGATGTTTTTTATATGAATGGATATGATATGGATGGAAAATGAAATGGGTAAACTAACATGGTCCCTAAAGCCAAGAATGATGTAAATGGGTTTTCAATTATGCAAATTCCCTGTACATAAAGTGCTATATTCATGTAAATCTATAAGACTTAGCCTATGTGATATAACTTAAAGGCTAGGAAGTGAAGGTATTACAAATTTACTATCTTGTTTAGAAACCTTGTAGAGTATAGTTACTATTGAGTTTTAGGACCATTGCTACTAGGTTTAAGGATATTACTATTGGATTTAAAGAAATTTATAACTAGGTTTTAGGAACTATGCAAACTATAGTTACTATTGAGTTTTAGAATTGTTACTACCCAATTTAAGGATGTTACTACTAGATTTAAAGAATTTTACTACCATGTTTTGGACCTTACATAGTATAGTTACTATTAAGTTTTAGGATCATTACTAACAAATTTAAAGATGTTACTACTAGATTTAAGAAAATTTACTGCCAAATTTTATGAATTGTGCAGTTATTATTGAGTTTTAGGCTCATGACTATTAGGTTAAAGGACATTAATACTAAATTTAAGGAAATTTACCAAATTTTAGGGACCTTGCATATTGTAGCTACTATTGAGTTTTAAGATCGTTACTACCAGATTTAGGAATAATACTACTAGATTTAAGGAAATTTACTACCTAGTTTTAGGCATCGTGCAGTAGCTATTGAGTTTTAGGCCCATTACTACTAAGTTTAAGAACGTTACTATTATATTTAAGAAAATTTACTACCAGATTTTACAAACTTTGTAGACCATAGTTACTATTAAGTTTTAAGGCTGTTATTACTTAGTTTAGTGACGTTATTACTAAATTTAAGAAAATTTATTATCATGTTTAAGGACCTTACAGAGTATATTTACTATTAAGTTTTACAATTATTATTACTAGGTTTAGGGGTATTACTATTGAATTTAAGAAAATTTATGACTAGGTTTTAAGGATTATGCATACTATATTGACTATTAAGTTTTAGGCATGTTACTACTAGATTTAGAGACATTATTATAGATTTAAGGAAATTTACTATCATATTTAAAGATATAATATAGTTACTATTGAGTTTTAAGACCATTACTACTAGGTTTTAGTAATGTTACTATACAAATTCTTAAAGATTGTGTAAACTATAGTTACTATTGAATTTTAGGATTGTTACTACCAAATTTTAGTAATGTTACCACTAGATTTTTGGAATATGTCTTATGGACTTTCAAACTATAGTTACAAGCTTTGAGTTTTAGGATTGTGATTATTAGATGGATCTAAAAAATTTACTACGATGTTTTAACGGTCACAGGACCATTTTAATAAGTGGTAGAAAAATTGTAGTGATCTTAGCAAGAAATTTACTATTATGATTCTTGACCATTAGTAGTCACTTTCAAAGGAAAATTACTACTAAAAGAAATGTTACTATTACTAATAGGAAAGTTAGGTGATTGTTACTAGAAGTTTAACAAATTTAATAAGTAAATATTGAATTTGTTAACATACAAAGGCTTTTAATACATCTGGGAACTTTAAGGAACATGCAACATCATACTATTATTATAACCATAACCATAAAAAATTTCAACTAATTTTTCTAGAGTGTTCACATCTAGACTTTTTTTTAATTGATATCCATAATGATACATAACCAAATGGATGAAGCAATCATTTAACCATTACATTCTCTTTCTCTTCCTTTGCTTTGTTGTAAGTATGGACACCTTTACATCATCACGACACTTGTTGAGTGGATGGTTAACCAAGTCCTACATAAGTTGGATACAAAACTCATCCAATTGTTATTGGAAACCATAACCACTTACATATGAGCCATAAATATTAGAGCATAATTGATAATTGAATGAGAATCTCATACCTAGTATACTAGGCATAGTAAGGCTTCCCCATTTAGGCTTTGGTTCCTTGGTCTAAGATTGCAAGTATTTTATTAGGTAAATACCACAATTGTCGATAAGCAAAAAATGTGAGGTAATAAAGTGAGATTAAAAAACCATAGCACAACAAGTAACACAGGTTAATAATAGTCCATTAACATGTTTGGCTATTAGGACAACTCAACATCTTTGACAATGATAACTAGGTTTGCTTCAACGTACATTTTAAGTTTGAGCATTATCAAGAGTATGGTGAAGCGATTTTTCTATCATATTACTTGTATATAGTATCACATATAACATTACCATTATTGTTAATGTATACACTATTGAACACTAGAACATTGCATAATATTATCGTTATATAGGCCATCTTGGTTTGTCCTTCATTAGCCCACTAACTTAGTGAGTCAAAGGTATCTTAAATGCATGTGTAACATCCCAAAACCAGTTAAGCAACATTATAGAAAATTTAGGAGTTAATTTGGTGAAAATAAGAAACTATTGTGGAAATTAAGGAAAATTATAGGAAATGGGAATTTTCAAAGAAAATAATTATTTAGGACATTTTTAAAGCAAATAATAATTATTTAGTGATTTATAGTGGAAAATAAATTTAATTGTGAAATTTAAATTCTATTTAGGTGAGATTAATTAGAGGAGTTTAGGAAAATTTGATCTTAAGCCTAATAATTAATTTAACTCTACTAAAAATCATTTTTAGGAGCCCAAACTGAGTTATAAGTTTAAACCCAACCCAATTGGACTTAGCAGACCAAAGCATAATACCAAATATAAATCAATGGATCGAAATACCCTTATCTTAGCCCAAACCCTCACTTAAGCTCACTAAAATGTTGAACCATCCCATTTCATGATGAAAAACATGTTAGACAACACAGGGAAAAGTAAAAACATAGAAGAGAGAAAAAGGGACATGGTTCTTTACCTTTTAGGCTCCAATCTATCAAGAAGATGCAAGATTTGGTCAAGGTGATGAAGGAAAACTTGTTTTACTCATTTTCCTTTACATTTTGAATTGAACTACTTGCATTTGGAGGTTTTCCGTCAAACTCTAGGTGTTAAAAATTGGGAATTTTGATGCTTCCTTTCTTAATTTTTGACCTTAAAAACTAGCAAAGTTATTGGGTAAGTATTTCCCCTCATTTTGATATGTGTTCATGCTTATATTTCATCTCTTAAACTGATTTTCACTTGCTACCCATCACATTTGGAAAATTAAAGTGCTGGGAGTGACCCATAGTGGATTCAAGTTGTTTTGGCCTCAAATTAGTATTATTGGCTATATGGAAGATTAGGTAAGTGTCTTTCACCATTTTGTGATATGTATGTACACAAATTTCATAATTTGGGTTAATTTTTGGTATATGGTTGCCACAAATGCGAATTCAAGAGGAAGTCATGACTCATTGTATTAGCTTTATTAAGTGAGCTCAAATTGGTGATATGAAATTCTTAAAAGCTTAGGTATTCATTAGGTAAGTGTTTCCCTTCATTTTGTAGTATTAAAAGTGTGAAATATCACTATATGAACTGATTTTTAATATTGATTGTGCATATGCGCTAAATTATCGTATGTGAGGGGACCTATTGGTTGTTCTTGTTTTTTAGAGGTTAAACTAATATCTTTAACACTTTAAAAGTTTGGTAAGTATTTTCTACTTGATCCTTGATGAAATTGATTGATGAGTATGAAGCTCTTTTGTTAATGATGTTTAAATAATGGTAACTATGCTTCTCTTAGGATTGATGGCCTCTTAGAATATGTTGGTAGCTAGAGAGAGAGTTATTGGGCTTTATTGAGATAACCAAAGCTTAATTCCATGAATATATGCAGTCATGATCATATGTTTACTTGTACATGTTATTTTGATGGCTAATGATCAGCTGGACTACTCATTATATAACCTGGACTGTGATCTTGTCCTTGTACATGGAGCTATGATCATGTTTCCACTTATGCATTATGCCATGATCATGGACTGAGTCATGATTGTACTCTTATAAATGCAGTTGTAATCATGCTCAATAGGGAGCTTGTGCTGTGTGTAACATCCCTAGTTCCTAACTAAGCGAAATAACATAATTAAGTTCTAAATTTAATTGTAATTATTGCATAAATTTAGTTAGTGAATCACCAAGATACAAGAATATAGGGAAATTTAAACTTTTATATCAACTACCAAAACCATATAAGAAAATTCATGTTCACTTAACAACATAATTCCTATTAAGCATAGTTATCCTACTTCAAACACCTTTTAAAATAATTAAAATAAATATAACTTGAACCACTAACCCTTATTCATTAATAACATAAAGTAAACAACCTCTGAGAAGTGAAATATTGATTTTCAAATTCAAGCCGTGACTTAAAATGGCCAAGTCATAGTTTGATTAGCCTTTAAGAATTCCTAAAAGCCTAATTTACATTTCGCGTCGTGACTTGGAAAGCCTTTGCCATGACTCAACATGGGATTTGGGCCAAAATCCCTCAATGCCTCAATTCTTGCCATAGCTAAGAATGGTTATGTTGCAGTGACATTGCTCTAAGCCATACTATTATCAAGATTCATGAATGGTGATGTAGTCTGCATACTTGTGCCATGGTGTAACACCCCAAAAATTAATTAAGGTGTTAATCATAAATTTAGGTTAATTAAGAAAAATTAATATGGAATAATTGGGCAAGTTATGTTAATGGGAATTATAGAGAGATAAATTATTTATATAGGTTTGAGATTTAATTGGGTTAGAACTTCATCTAAGCCCAAATTAAATTTAAGTAGGCCATGGTTAGAGAGTGATTAAAATTTGGTTTAATGAGTTAGAAGCCCAAGATCCAACTTATATAAGCTCTTATAATTGGCCCAACAACCCTCATGCAAACCCAAATTAAATGAGTTCTTAAAAATTAGCCTAACCAAATCAAAATTCTGCAGCCCAACTAATGAAATTTAGCCCAACAAGCATAAAATCTGAACCCATATAGACTTGGACCTTTGGGTCAACCCATAACCTAATTAAGACCCAACTTAAACCCTAAAAATCATTCTAGCCACCCCCCATTCTACAAAACCACAAGAAACACAAACACAAATTCGGAGGTCCAAAGGGAAGGCTTGGGTTAGCAGCAACATTTCATCATTTCCCACTCTTAGAGTAAGATTCAACTAAGGTAATAGTAATATAACATAATCCTCTCCTCTTTCTCTTCGATTTGACCCAATTGGCTTCTCATTTGGAGCACTTTCACCCACATCCAAAATTTGAAACTTGCTATTTGATGTTTTCATGGTGAAATTTCGTTGGTTAAGGCTAGGGGTGTTATTAGGTAAGTATAAACTCTTCATTTTAATGCATTTTCTGCTAGTTTAAAGAGTCCCATACTAGACTTATAGTATGGGTCTTAATTTTGTGCAAATTTTCCTTGGGTTTGAAGTGATATTTTGATATTTCTGATCTAGGGAAGGCAAAACCCAAAATTGAGGCTCTTGGTAATTGGGTAGGTGTCCCTTAGGTAACTATTGGTAATTTAATTCTTTGAGCATTGGGTTATTACCATAAATGATGAATGGGATAGTAATGGACTAATATAAAGTGATAATTTTTTGATATTGTGATTATAGGAGGATTTTGATATTGCTGTTAGCTTTCCAACTTGTCTACAAGTAAGGTAACCAGGGTTCATGCTAATTCCATGCATATGTATTTTTTAATTTTGTATTTACTGCATGATTATGATTTTGAATGCTAAATGAATTAGTTGGCTATCTGTTATATATGATTGGACCTTGTAAGTCCATGGTAGAGCTGTGGTGTGGCTATCACTCGTGCATGTACTTCAATTAGGCACCGAGTTGTCATCAGACTCCAGATGCACTGAGCTCTGGTTATGCTCATTAGGGAGTAGGTATTATGGACGAACCTCTTCTGGTGTTATTGGCCTTTAACATGTGGAATTGTGATTGCTAGTATGAAATAGTAATCATAGATAGCTTAATTGTTTCATTTACTGATGTGGTTAGTATATTTTCTGATGCTTATATGAAATCATGCATATATGTTAATTAAATTAGAATATATGAATGGAATTTGCCTTGGTTACTGAGATTTGTATCTCACCCTATTTCATAGGATCATACTTTCAGGTAAAGGCTCTTCAGGTAAGGATAAGGGGAAGTAAGTGGATGAAAATCCATGAGCTCCGACCATGTATGGAGAAGGCTACACTTGGGCTAATTTGAGTAAAGTAGATGCAATTTTGTTATTCTTTTTGTAGCATCATCATGTAATCATGTTGCCAAGTGTAGGAGTTTATATTTCAATCGCTTAGGATGTAACTACTGAGGAGCTAGACTTCATTTTAGTTTAGTATTGGATGTATGAACTTATAACATCTGTTATGAACTTTGTTGAACCCATGATATAGTTTACCATTTAGGAAATGTAATTATGTGATACATTAGATGTAGACCTAAACTAGTGATGCATGAAATCTTTAATGGAATATATATTTGAATGATAATTGCTGGTAGCTTATGCAATTCTTGCTATGATTAATCTATAAATTTGCTGATATAGGGTAATTGGATTAGTAGGAGTTAATGTTTAATCTTGAGCAAGTAATGATAGATAAGCTAGGTAAATTAGGTGAATGAAAACTATTAAAGCTCTACAAATTAAGGTAGAGTGATCCTAAAATGTCTCTAAGGGTAGAATTGGAGTGCATGGGATGAAATTTGGAAGATGTAGTTGCAGGAGGGGGTTACGTGGTGGCTAGGAAGGTCTTGCCATGGCCAGGAGTGTGACAAAGGCGAGGAAAGCTGCGATGTGAGGAATCTTGCCATAGCTCAAAGCAAAAATGTTGCCTAGGGAGGGTGACAGAAAGCAAACTTGCAGCAGCACAACATGTCCCACCATGGCTCAAGTCGAGGAAACTAGGTAAGGAGTGTCCAGTAGCTAGTCTCACCAAGGCACAAGTGTATCCCACCAAGGCGAGAATTGTGGGACTTCGAACAGTAGCTCCAGGAGGTATTTTCATCGCAGTACCGCATAGGCTCATCGCGGCGAGGGTCCAACTCACCATGTGGTTGCCCAATAAGATTCTCAAGAGTAATTTAGCCATAGCACAAAAGGTCAGGGCCACGGTGTAGAGTGAAAAACTTAGTTTTTGAGCTCCAGTAACTAACTTAGCCATGGCAGGAGAGTTTCAAGTCATGGTGAAGGTTCCCAAACTCCTACCTTTAGCCTAGAATCCTCGGTTTCTCTAATGGTAATGCTAGAAAATGATGTAGGAATACTTGTAAAAGGTTTTGTGGGGGGAATTGATGGATAGGTGAATCACAAACCCCTCATGATAGTACAATTTCTCTTGTGCATTCTCACATTTGTGGTTGTATAGTTAATGACCCTAATATTATCAAGGTTCAAATTTCCTTATATTTTCACGACATATTTAATTATGATGACTCCAAACCTTAATCATTAATCATTAATAATGTATTTAACCATAATAACCATGGTTAAAAGTTAGGGTCGTTACACATGGCATGATTCACTATTGTAACATTCCTGACTCATTTTGGCCACAACTTGAGATAATTAGGTTGCGACTCAAATACTTATGCAATTAAGTTCATATATGGGTATTGTGCAACACCCTAAATTTAATTAAGAATAATATGATGAATTAAGGAATTAATATGGGGGATTTAGGGCGATTAAAGAAAATAAGGATTTCTAAAGAAATGTATTCATTTTAGACATTTCGAGACAATTATCATTTTTTGTCATTGTCAAGTGAAAATAATGATTATGGGTTTAATTAGTGAAACTAATTAAGTGAAAATGAATATTTAATATTTGGGTCCTATGATCAACTTATGTATGCTAAGGACCATTATTAGAAGCCCAACTTCATTGTAATGCGACCTAACTCCATTAAACCTAATAAACCTTGGGCCAATACTGAAATAAATCAGACCATAGGTAATATTAGTGTAACACCATATTCATCTAGCCTTTTCCCATATCATTTCTAGTTATATTCCTTTAGCATAGCAAATTCTCAAGAAAAACTTAAGTAAAATAATGGAATAATTTGTTTTGTGTAGTACTTAAATTTCTCATTTTGCATTTTGTGGGCCATATTAAATCATTCATATCATTCTCCAATTAAAATACCTTCATACAACTCAAAACCATCTCAAAATGTCACAAGAATCCCGAGTTTGGAGCATACATACACAAAATCACACAATCAGCCTCGGGTTCTATTGCTAAATTTTTTGTGCTAACTTTGGAAATTCATAACTAATTTTAGAAAAATAGAAATCAAGCAAATATACCATTCTAGAAACATAGAGATGTTAAATTTATGCTAAAAATAAGTCCAAACCAAAATTACTAGAAATTGATGGAATAGTACCAAAGGTACTGCTGCGTTACTGGTACTAACTCCAAAATTCAAAAATTCATGTCTCTCTGCTTAGAAATCCAAATGTGGTAATCTTAGTGGCCATAGAAATTTCAAGTCTAAAAATTTTTAGGAATCCCAATAGCCCTTCTCCTTTTCAAACACATATAATGGATGCAAATTTCAAGTCTAAAAATGCATGTATGGTTATCTTGAAATTCATAAGCATACATAGAACATTTTCTTCATTCAAGAAGTCACATACAACAAACATAGACTTGTCAAGAGAATGGTTTAGCCTTGCCCATTTCATTGGGACTTTTGGACTTGCCTCACCTATTTCTCAAGGGACTTTTGACTAAGCCTTACTCTTTTATAGACTTTTGGTTGTGTCTCACCCATTCATAGGGACTTTTGGCTCATCCTCACCCTAGCTAAGAGACTTTTGGCTTCACTAATCTCATACAAACTAAAACATGTTCATAAGGCATCTTCCAAGCATATAAATAAAGCATCATGGTACCATGGCATGTATGTAATGTCTGATTTTTGTGAAAATGATGGAAATAGATACATTTTCAAAGTAAGTCACCCAAAATGAATTGGTTGAGGTCCAGAAAGTTTAAAATAATGATTTAGATATTACGTAATGAATTCAGGAGGCTAGAGGTACCCTAAAACAAAGGCTAAAATAACCAGACGTAATGGAATTTTTGTAATTTTGGATAAATTTTAGAATACTCATGGGAGGGCTTTTTAAATGGTAAATTTGAGTTCTCTAGGATTCTTAGAGGCCCTAAAAACTATTGGAAGCCTGGGGACAGTTAAAACCCCTCTGATGTACATTTTCTAACGTTGGTTGACCCAAACTTTGACCCTTTTGTCCTAGAAGGTTTTAGCTTCAATTTGAGTGATTTTAAAAGCATTTTATAAGATTGAGAACCTAAATTTTATGATGAAAAAGACAGTTCTTAAAAAAGAGTTAAAACAAACTGGGAACAAAAATGCCAAAATTAAGGGACATAATTGGAATTTTGGAAACTATTCTTGTCAACCTAGCTATATATACCCCATGCCCCATTCTTCTCCTTATTTAGTCCATTTTATTTTTGCCCTAAACTAGAGAAAGAAGCAACAGAGTGAGGTGTACAAGGGAAGAGAGAAAGGGAGGAGAAAAAGCAAGAAAAAGGTATGGTTTTTCATGGATTTTCTTAGTTTCTATTTAGCAAATTCCTTCTCCTCCATCTTCCCTTCATTCTTATGAAATTATTGAAATATTTAGGACTATTTTGAGGTCAAACCTAAGAGGTAAATTTTGCTATCTTTATGCTTGATCCTCCTCGTTCCTTCTCTTGTCTATGTTTTGCCCCATATAAGACCAAGCAAGAGGGGTTGAATTTCTAGCCAAACCAAGAGTGAATCTTTGGAAAATAAAGGAGAAGGAGAAGAATATGTTAAGGAAATAATCAAATAACCATTAGATTTCAAGATAGCAAAGTTAGAGTTTCTAATGTTCCATTAAAATTCTGTTTTCATGCAAGAGTTCCTAAGCCAAAATGAATGTTTGAATGAGCTTCTAAGATCCCTAGAAAGCTTCTCACATGCATCTTCCATCAAGAAAACAAAATAAACTCACTTGGTGCTTCCTTGATCCATAGTCTCGGCTTAGGGAGGATGAAGCACCAAGAGGTAGTTTTAATTTGTTGCAAGCTTGATTTTGAGTCATATATGATGGGAGAGGATGAGAGGAAGCCTTGGAAAAATTTTAGAAGTCATCGATAATGGGATGGTATTATAGCTCCCATATTATGGTTTAAAGAAGCAACACCTAGCTAGGCTCTTTAAATTAATTGTGTGATGACTCTAAGAGGCTTAAAAGGAGTCAATAATCATAAATGGATGGAAAGAATGGAGCCAAGATGATGTTTTCCTAAGGTTGCTTCATTAGGTGCATTATGGAACCATAATTGAGCCATAAGAACCACCTAGTTTTAAAAATTAATATGGGGTTTTAGAATTTGTTCTAAGAGTGTAATTGGCTTCCATATTATGTGTCTAGGCCAAAGGAACTAAGTTCCACCTTTTTGTGAGTGTGTGGCCAAGGGAGAAGAGCCAAGTTCAAGGAAGAAAGTGTGCATTTGTGACAAAGGTAGCTCTCTCTTCTTTCTCTCACGCATGAGTAGATGTTTTCCGTGTCATTGAATGTGTGTATATATGTTTTAAGCCATGAAAAATGTTTTAGTATGTATCTATATGCCATGGTACCATGATGTTATGTAATGTATTCAAATGATGCTTTGTGAACTTGCTTTGGTTTGCTTGAGTGTAGTGAAGCCAAAAGCCCTCTAGCAATGGTGAGGATGAGCCAAGAACCCCAAAAAATGGGTGAGACAAGTCCAAAATACCTGAAGATAATGGGTGAGGATAAACCATTTGCTTGGCAAACCTATGTATGCTTTGTATGACTCCTTGAAAGCTAAAGATGTTCCATGAATGATTATGAAAGCCATGTTGTCCATGCATGCATTTTTAGACTTGAATTTGCATTTTTTATGTATGGTTGAAAGGGAGAAGAGCTATTAAGATTCCTAAAATCTCATCCCTTCCTCCCTATATATCTAATATGTCTAGGTGGACCAAGTGAGCCAAGGAATGAAAGCCATCAAGCATAGAGGAAAGAGACTGACAACAAAGTGTGTGATTTGCCATTTTGTAGCCATATGAATGGCATATGATGTAATCCAATGTTGTATGAACCCATGAGTCCTTGTAAACATATGAATATATTGTATATGTATGAGATTTGGTCTCATATGAATGTTGTAGCAAGTTCTTAACATTAAATGGCAAGATATGACTTATGTGTTCATGTGTATACCTTAGGGTGAGAGAGTAAGTTTGTGAAATCTGGGTTTGTGCACGTTTGAGACATATTTGATAGACCATTTTGGTGCTTTCCTAAGTGGCCATGGAAGCCTTGGAACCAAATTTGACCTTATTGAGACCCATTAAAATGCTTAAAAGAGTATTTTTGTAACCTAATGTCAAGATCTGATCAAATGAATGAATTTATCCATGAAATTTGGCATAAATATAGATCTTATCCAAAGCTTTTTGTGAAGCTAAAGACCAAATTATTTAGAGCTTTATGGAATTGATTATGATTTTTCAAAGTTGCCAAATTTTAGCTATTCTGGTATGATTGCTATTCATTTAGTTAGTTTCTTCTCTTATGTTATTCAAGGGCCAAATGGTATCCAATAATCATAAAATTTTACAATCATAAAAGAGACATAATAAGATTTCTATATCCACTAAGATCACCCTAATTGGATGTCTGAGCAGGGAGATATGAATTTTTAAAGTTTTGGGATAGTACTAGTAGCGTCAGGCGACCTTGGTTACTATTACATCGATTTTCAGTGGCTAGACACCCCTGTTGTGTTCTAGAATTATTTTTACATAAATTGGACATCTGTAGCATTTTAGAATAGTATAGTTTGCTTGATTTTGATATTTCTAGAATTAGTTATGATTTTTCAAATTTTATGAAAAAAAATGGGCACACTAACCTAAGGCTGCACATGTAATTTTTGTGTATATGGTTCATGAGCTCGAGTTCTTGGCCACTTCTTAAGATGGTTTTAAGTTTTATTTTTGTATTTAAATATAAGAATGAGATTGATGAGTTCATATGGTCTATGGAACATGAAATGGAAAATTTATCTATGTCGTAATGCAAAATAATTGAATATTTTTATTGTATTTTCCTTGAGAATGAATGCTAGATAAAGGAGATGTGATTGGAATAATGTGAGATAGCCTAGTTAAATATGGTGTTACAATGTACATATATGCTAGAAATATTTTTCATAGCTTAAACATACACACACACATTCAAAGACAAGAAAACACCCAAACATGCATGAGAGAAAGAAGAGAGAGCTACTTTGTATACAAGAATACACTTTAACCCTTGCAATTTCTTACTCTCCTTTGGCCAAAAACCTACAAGAAGGTATAGCTTGATTTCTTTGGTCTAAACACATCAAATAGGGTTTAATTACACTCTTGGAACAATTTCTAATGCCACACTCACTCTAGAAAAACTTTGGCTGTAAAGTCCCACCTCAGGTAGGGAGACCTTGGGCTAAGGCCTTATAAGTGGGAGCGAAGCTCTCCCTTCTAGTGATGGGAGGAACAAAATCCCACCAGGCAGTGTGCTGGGTACCGTAACAGGGACAATATCGTTAGAGGCTCTGTGGGGAATTGTATCAGAGCTGGCCTAGGCACATGTGCAACCCGAGGAAGGGTTGGCCCCAAGGGGGTGGAATGTAAAGTCCCACATCAGGTAGGGAGACCCTGGGCTAAGGCCTTATAAGTAGGAGCGAAACTCTCCCCACCAGCGATGCGTTTTCCCTTGGATTGGGAGGAACAAAATCCCACCAGGCAATGTGCCGGGTGTGGTAACAGGGGCAATATCGCTAGAGGCTCTGTCTCAAATGTGATAACCCTAAATTCTAATAATTGTAATTAAGGTTAAATACGTGATTAATAACCATAAATCGGGTTACAAGACATTACGACTATTTACATTTGGAAAATGCAGGAAAATTTGAACCTCAATGTTATTAGAGTCATCAACCAAATAATTAAAAACATTCATATACATAAGGGAAACAAACACTCATTTATAAGCTTTGATTCTATTACCCATTAATTCCAACTTACAAAAATCTTCTACCAATGTTTCTAAATCATCCATTGAGGTTACCATAAGAAAAACCAAGATTTTTAGATTAGAATGAGAGTTTGGGACTGTTAGTCACAATTAAATGTCTTTGTGCCATAGCCAATTGCTCTCAGGTTCATTCTTGTATCTTTACAGGTTTCACCGCGGCAAGTTAGAGCTTCACCGCGACTAGCCTACATGGCGTCGCAACGAGGAAACCTTTTGGAGCCTACCTCACTCGCCCCTCGCTATTGGTTGTGGCTAATTTCCCCTTTCGCAATAGCTAATTCCTCTCTGGAATGCCCAACACATTTTCACAAAAGTTCATGCAATGCCATAATTTCTTAGCTCATTCCATGCTATCTTTATACCTCATATCAATTAATTCATATGAGAGAGAAGAAAATGGCATTAAAATATTAATTATTTTTGTGTTGTGTCACATATAAAAATTTTGTTCGGTGTCATGTAAAGCGTGTGAGCTCATGCAACATATTCCCATATTTAATTACATGGATGCAACTCATTTGGATCATAAAATCATGCCCACAACTCATGGAAACTGAAATGGAACATAGAATATGGAGGTTTATTTTCGGCCAGATTTGGCCCCTTTTCTGGCCAAACTTTGAAAGATTATAACTAATTCTAGAAAAATCAACAACCTGCATTCTTGGTCATTCTAGAAATCTAAGGATGTCTAATTCACAATAAAAATATGTTCAAACCCTATCATCCATCATAGAGGACGTTTGACATCCAAAAATGTCTAGAGGTCAAACTACATTCTGGAACTATCATAAAATTCTGCAACAAACTTTGAAAATGTACAATTAATTTCACAAAAATCCAATCCATGTAAATATACAATCTGGAAAGATGTGGATGTTAGCTACAGGGAAAAAATATTTCCAGAGTAGCTTAGATAGCCCAGACCTCGAAATTCAATAGAACAATAACTCAGGTCAGGCAAAACTCCTAATACTAGATAGAATATTCAAAATTCATATCTCCCTCTCTAGACCTCAATTGTAGTGCTTCTAGTTGCCACAACTCATTGGGAATGTCTAATGTCTCTGTATAAACTTTTGTGGTCATTTGACATCATTTATCCCATGAGTGACATAATTTAATTTCAGACTAGTGCTACAGTACCAAGGACCAAAACCAAAAAATTTCAACTTCAACAATTTGCCAAATATTCCACATACCTTCAAAAATTACCAACTTTAGCTTTACAAATATCTCTCAATAAGCTCTAGATACATGCCAAATTTTAGACCAAGAAGAGCTTATTTGGATAAAAAGTGATAAAGCCCTCATGAAATGGTAAATTTTTGCTTCATATGGGTTACCAATTTGCTCAAATGGCTTTCTTAATTGTTTGGCACCTCTTGGGTAAGTTTCAAAGCACAAACATGACTTATAGAGACTGCCCAAGTGGTCCTAAACCCCATGCATCTTATTTTGGTCTCTCAACATCCATTTATACACTAAACACACATGCCATTCAAGGGTCCAATAACATAATCTCATTGATTTAATACTACATACATTATACATATAGTCTATACACCATGTTACATATGCTCAAGGTTTTACATAACCAAAAATAATATGTACAATGCTTCTTGACACTCCATTACAATTTAAACTACAAATTAAACAAAGTGTAGCCATTTAGTGTTATTGGCTTGCATTTCCTTGGCCTTGGACACCACCTAGACATTTTAAGCATGAAAGGGAAAGAGGAGTGAATCTCAAGAGTTCACATATCCATTCACACCACATTCAAGGCATACATACATCAAATATATGAATATGCAAGTAGAAAGTGTGCAATAAATCCCATTTCATGCCACATCAACATATAAAGACCACTTTCACACTCTAGGGACTTTTGGTTTAGCCTCACCCCATTTCTAGGACTTTTGGATTTGCCTCACTCTTAGCCTAGGGACTTTTGACTTAGCCTCACCCATTCAAAGGACTTTTAGCCTTGTCTCACCCATGCCATGAGACTTTTGGCATCTCCTCACCTTTATCAAGGGACTTTTGGCATCACCTCACCCCTTATGAAACTCTTTCCATAACTATAGTCATTCAAAATGACACATTAGTACCAATGCAATCTTAAAACATCAAGTGGCATGATTTCAGTTCACAAGAGCATATACAAGCACACAACATATGCGTATGCACACAAGAATGCAAGAGAATGAGGTGGAGAGCTACCTTTTAATTTTTGCCAATTCCTTTCCCTCTTTGGTCTCACAAGGAGCACTTAGGTGAAGTAGGGTTATCTTGACCTAGACATCACAAACATCACACAATTACACACTTGAAGTAAGCCAAGACACTAGGTTCACTCTTAAACACCCACTTGGTTCCACAATGGGCATATTGGTTACATAAATGGTCCATTGAAGCAACTCATATTATCCAAGTTCTAGGCTCCATTCTTTTGTTATTGTTAGACTTCTTGGATCATTTAAGGTCCTTGGAGCCATCGCATATTCAATTGCACCATTGGAAGACCAAGTTGCTTCATAAGGCAGCATTATTGACACCATTGTCCCATCTCCCAACCTATGGCTCCTAAATTTTTTCCAATGGTTCCTCCTATCTTTTAACATCATATGGAGTCTCAAACCAAGGCTAGAACAAATTAAAACACTCCCTAGCCCTACGAATCCTCCTTGGCTGAGACAAGCACATAATGGGGTTTCTTGGAGTTTCAAAATTTTCCTTGATGGGAGAGCCACTTGGAAAGGTTTCTAGGGGTCTTAGGAGCTCAAGAAAATATTCAAATAGTCAAGGAATTACTCACACAAAATCAGATTTTACAAAATCCTAAGAAAGCCTACACTTTTCTATCTTGATTTCCTTTAGTTTTTACTTGAATTTCTTGCCATATTCTTAATCTTTGCACTCTTTTCCCTAGGTTTCTCCCTTGGTTCTGCCTAAAATTCATCTCCTTCTATCCCCCCCTAGGCTAGCCGAAACTATCACAAAGAGGAGCAGGATGAATCATCAAGAATGGAAAAAAACCTTAGTTTCAAGCTTGTTTTCAAAGCTTTTCTTCCTTGGTTCTCTTCTCTTTGGAAAATTCAAATTTTCTCCCTTAGGTCTGGACCAAAAATAGAACCAAATCATTCAAAAAATCCATGGAAAGAAAGGAGGAAGAGAGGAGAACAAGATTGGAGGAAGATGAAGCAAGAAAATCCATGAAATTACCTAGTTTTTCCTTGGTTTTCTTCCTCTTTTTCTCCTCCTTCTCTTGTGTGCCTAAGAAAGCATAATAACTTCTGTATTTTGGGCAGAAAATTTCGTGCTCAATAAAAGGGAGAAGATGGAAGAAAAGTGTAGAAGTATTTAGGATATTCTAGAAGCTTTTATTTCCAATTTTGTCCTTCCGTAATGGCAATTTCATTTCGGCTTCATTTTAGCTTCTTTTTTAGAACCTTCTTTTCATCATAAAATTTAGGTTCCTAATTTAATAAAATTCTTTTAGAATCACTCAATTTGGAGCTAAAACCTTACCAAATGAATCAGTCAAAGTTTGGGTCAACTGACATTGAAAAATATACACCGAAGGGGCTTTATCCGTCTCGGGGCTTCCCATAGTTTTAAGGCCTTTGAGAACCTTGGATAACTTCAAAATTTTATTTAAAAAGCCCTCCTATGTGGTTTTCCAAAAGTTGCATTTATTTATGAAAATACCATTACGCTTCGTCAGTTTTCGTCGCAAATTATTTCTCCATCCTAACTTCATTTTTCTTTTCGTCTAAGCCTAAAATTATCATTTTTAGGAGTTTAGTCCTCAACCCAAATTTTTTGGGAATTATCTAGGTCATTTCAGAGGACTTACTTCTATATGGCTCATTTCGTTGTTTTACAAAAATTACATTCGTTATAGTTTGCCACAGCTAATTTGCATTTAGCCGCAATGAATTACCCTTTGGACAACTTCCAATTTGGCCTCTCACATTTTGCCACAGCTAATTCCACTTCTCGCCGTAACAAATTGCTCTCTGGTACTCTCCCAGGGCAACTTCGCCTCTATTGGTTACGGTTAATACTATTTTAGCCGTGGTGAAATGCCTTCTGATCCTACAACTTCTAAAGTCTTATCTCATACTCTCCACTCTCCCTCCAGTGACACCTTAGGGCCACTCTACCTTAATTTGTGGGGCTCCAATAGCTTTCATTAGCCTAATTTGCCTAACTTATCTATCATTACTAGTTCAAGACTTAAGTGTTAATTTTTACTCCTGCAAGTTCATAGAGTAATAATAGTAGGAATTCATGAACTATCAATAAATATAATTCAATACATGTAACACCATAATTTTCTAGCTTATCTCATGCTATTCTCATGTTTCACATCATGTAACTCATGGAAGAGCAAAGAAAATAACATTAAATAATGTAATTCTTAGCATTACGTCACGTATAAAAAAATTCATTCATTGTCACATGGACCATGTGAGTTCATACATCACATTTTCATATTTAGTTACATGAATGCAACTCATTTGTATCATCAAAATTGGCCTACATCTCGTGAAAGTCAAAGGGAAGCATAAAATACATACATATATTTTTGGCTAGATTTTCCACATTTCTGTCACAAACTTTGAAAAATCATAACTAATTCTAAAAAACTTATAATCATGCATTCTTGGACATTCTAGAAAGATACCCATGTCTACATCATGTTAGAAATATGTTTAGACCATAACATCTATCATAGAAGGCCTTTGATATCCGAAAAGGTCCAGAGGTTAAGCTGTTCAGTGATGCGATCACAAAATTATGCAGCAAATTTTAAAAATGTTTAATTAATTCTACAAAACTCCAATCCATGTAAATGATACCAATATGGAAATCTGTAAGTGTTAGCTAGAGGTAAAAAATAACTCTAGACCAGTTCAAGTACTCTCAGACCTCAAAATCCAATCCAACAATAACTGAGGTCGGCTGGAGTTCTTGATACTAGACAGATTTTTTAAAAATTCATATCTCCCTCTCTAGATATCCAAATGAGGTGTTTCTAGTTGACACAAGTCACTGGGAGTGTCTAGTTTCATTGTATAAAATTTCATGGCAATTGGACATCATTTGAGCCCTGTGTGACAAATTCTATTTTTTGACCTGAGTGAACAGTAACATGACCAAAACTAAAAAATTTGCCAATTTTGAAAATTCATCAAATATTCTGTAGACCTCTGAAAATTTTGTTCATTAGCTTCCCAAAAAGCTCTTAACAAGCTATAATTTCATGTCAAATCTGAGATCAAGAAGAGCTCATTTGGACAAAAAGTAATATAGGGTTTCATTATGGTCAATTTTGGCTCCATATAGGATACCAAAAGTCCAAATGCTGTTTCTTAATGTTTAGCACCTCTTGGGCAAGTCTAAAAGCATGATTATGACTTGTGTGAGCTGCCCAAATGGTCTTAAACCTCATGCATCTCATTTTGGCCATCTCATTTATACTTATACACATTTGCATAAAACCATTTAAGAGGCCAAATTGCCATAGCATACTCATTTTATATTCTAATAGTCACATAACATAATCTCTCAATTATAAATGACATATTATCATAATTATACATGCTCATAAAGTCATTTGTCACATACAACTATAGATTACACATTTGCCACGTTGATGGCCTTATATAAGCCAATTCTATGCATTTCAATGTCAAACTCTCATCTCTCAAGTGATTGGCTCCCATCTCCTTGCTATCTTGATCCACCTAGCATGTTAGAACATTGGAGAGGAGGGGATGAGATTCAAAGAATTTCAATAGCTCATCTCCCATTCCAGCATACATAAAGCATGCAAACAAGTCTCATAAATGCATGTATGGCCATGTTGACATGTGTAAACATTCAAGAGGCATTTTCATCATTTGAAAAATTCATACATGGCATACAAAGGCTTGCCAAGCAAGTGGATTGGCCTCACCCATTTACTTATGGATTTAGGACTTGCCTCACCCATTCTTTAAGAGGTTCTTGGACTCAACCATGCTTTTAGATGTTAACCTCACTTTTGGGAGACTCTTTACTTTGTCTCAACCAATCTTAAAGGTTCTTTACTCATTCTCACCATGGTTAAGGGTTCTTGGCCTCACCACACTCAAGTAAACCAAAGCAAACATCATAAACATCATTTGGAAAACATAATGCATCATCATGGTACCATGAAGCAAGAGCTTAAGCTAGAACATTTTTCATGGTTTGAAATACACATACACATATTCAAAGATAAGTAAAGTAAGCATCCATGCATGAGAGAAGGTGGAGAGAGCTACCTTGCTAGCATTTGTACACTTTTTCCTTAAGTTTTGAATCCTCTCCCTTGACCTCACACATCCTAGAAGGTGGAGATCACTTCTCTTGGCCTAAACACATTTTATGGAAGCCAATTAGATTCATGGAATTAATTCTAAGGCCACATAACTTGTTTAAATTTTAGCTTGACCTGTAAACCCCTTTATGGTTCTAAAATACACCCAATAAAGCAATACCCTTCAAATAAATTCTAGGCTCCATTCTTTCCTTTCAAATATGATTCTTGACTCCTTTTAAACCTCTTGGAGTAATCAAACAATTAAAACAAAGAGCCTAACTACATGTTACTTCTTTAAGTCATATTATAGAACAATAAGCATCATCTTACTTTCTATGGTTTCTAAATTTTTCCGAAGGCTTCCCCTCATATTCATTCATCATATATGATTAAAAAATAGGCTTAAAAAAATTTAAAACTCTCCTTAGCTACCTTAACCTCTGTTAGCCGAAACTAGGTAGCTTATTGGCCTTCATGGATTTTGCTTTGTTTTCTTAATGGAGGAAGCACATGGGAAGACTTCTTGTAACACCCCATAATTAATTAAGGTGTTAATCACAAATTAGATTAATTAGGAATAATTAATATGGGATAATTAGGTAAGTTAAGTAAATGGAGATTTTAGAAAGGTAAATTTATTAATATGGGTTTGAGATTTAATTGGGAGAGAAATTTTATCTAGACCCAAATTAATGTAGGAGGCCATGATAAGAAGCTAATAGAGGCCCATTAAGCTAGGTGCAGACCCAACTTGATCCAATGTGATGGAGGCCCAATACCCACCTTGTATAGGCTCTTATAATTCACCCAATAACCCTTGTGCAGACCCAAAACTTTTGGGCTCTTAAAACTTAGTCTGGCCTAATTGAATTTCAGCAACCCAACACCTTTAAAACTGGCCCAACAAACTAAAATCTGAAGCTCAAATGAAGTTGGACCTTAGAGTAACCCATGACCCATATTTGACCCAACTAAAACCCAACCTAAACCCTAATGCTTCAGCCACTTTCTTATTTTCTAAAAGTCAAGAAGCAAAATTCGGAGGTTGAGAAGGAGGCTTGGGTTGGGGGCAAGAATTCTGCATTTTCTTACATTTAAAGCAAGATTTAGCCAAGGTAATAGTTATACAACTTAATCCCATCATCTTTCTCTTTAATTTGGCCTAATTAGTTTTTCATTTGGAGCATTTTCATTCTACCCAAAATCTGAAATGTGGATGTTTGGGGATTTTCTTGGTGAAATTCGTAGGTTGAGGTTAGGGCTGACCTTGGGTGAGTTTAAACCCTCTATTTTGATGCTTCATTTGTTAATTTGAGACCCCCATAGCTAATTTATAAAATGGATATTGATTTTGTACGAATTTGCTTAGGATTTTGGGTGGAATATTGAGTTTTCCGGTGAAGGACACTCTAGTCTGAATTTGGGAATTGTGATGGCTGTTGTAAATTTATCTACAAGTGAGGTAACTGAGTTTATATCAATTCCATGTATATATTTCATTTAATTTCATATGTCGCTGTATATGAATGATTTGAAATGTTGAATGAATTGGTTGGCTATCTGTTGAATTGTGATTGGACCTTGTGAGTCCATGGTAAAGCTGTGGTGCAGCTGCCACCCGTGCATGTGCTTCAATCGAGCACCGGGTTATGATCAAACCCAGATGCACTGAGCCTTGGTTGTGCTCAATAGGGAGTAAGTGCCATGGACGGGCCTCTCCTAGTGTTAATGACCTTTAACATGTGATAATATGATTGCTAGTATGGGATAGTAATCATGATAGCCTAATTGTTTCATTTGCTGATATGATGGATATGATTCTGATGTTGATTTTGATTCATGCATATATGCTAATTAAATTGGATATATGATGGAATTACCTTGGTTACTGAGATTTATATCTCACCCCGTTTCATGGGATTAACATTTCATGTGAAGGTTCTTAGAGTAAGGATAAAGGGAAGCAAGTAGATGAAAATCCATGAGCTCCAACATATGGGAGAAGGCTACACTTAGGCTGGCTTATTTAGTAGAGATGCAATTTTGTTATTAGTTTACATAGCATCATCATGTATTCATATTGCCAAGTGTAGGCGTTCATATTTTATTTGATTTGAAATGTAACCGTTAAGGATTTAAGTCTCATTATAGTTGAATATTAATGTATGAACTTATAGCATTATATATGTAGTTTTGTTGAAATTGTGAAATGGATTACCATATGGGAATTGTAGTCATATGATGCCTTGGATGTGGACATAAGCTATTATTCAATGGAATCTCTATGGAATGTGCATGGGATGTAAATTGCTGCTAATGCATGTGTTCTTGCTGTCATATATTCATAAATTTGCTGATATGAGCAAGTTGGGCAAGTAGGAAGTAGTATTTAAGTTTTGCAATGGTAATGGACAGATTGATGGGTAAATAGGGTAGATAAACACCATTAGAAGCACATAAAATAAGGGTAGGTGGACCTAGAGTGTTTTTAAGATGAGAATTGGAGTGTAGGGGGTGAAATTTAGGTAATGTAGTCACAAGAAGGAGTCTCGCGATGACTAAGAAGGCTTCGTCGCAGCCAAATGAGAGATAGAGCCGAAGGGCACCACGACATAACCAATCCCACCGTGGTGCAAGGGAAGAAAATTGGCCCAAGGAGTGACAGTGGCGAGGAGCGCCACGGCCTGATAGATCTCACCACGGCGCAGAGTGAAAAAAAATCGCCCAGGAGGGTAACAGAACCAAAACTCACTGCGAAGCATTATGTCCTGCCGTGGCACGAGTTGAGGAAATAAAATAAGGGCTAGACAGAAGCAAAACTCGCCGTGGTGTAAATATATTGTGCCGAGGCAAGAATCGTGGGAGTTGAGAACAGTAGTTCCAGGAGGCGTTTCCACCACGGCGCCACACAAGTTGGCTGCAGTGAAGGTCCAACTCGCCACGGCGAGATTTGTGAAATTTGTCCAGTGATTCCAGAGAGCAACTTGGCTATAGCGCGGAAGGTATAGGCCGCGACGCAAGTCCCCAACCTACTCCTTTTAGCCTAGAAACCCTAATTTCTTCAAAGGTAATGGTAAGAGATGATATAGGAACACTTGTGGGAGGTTATTGGGTATTGAAACTGATGGACGGTTGAATCATAAACCCCTTATAGTAGTAGGATTTCTTTTATGAAAATTTTGTTTTGTTGAGGTGGTATGGTGATGCCCTAACATCAAGGTTCAAATTTTTCCCATATTTTCATAATGTGATAAATTATAACCACTCAAACCTTGATAATTAATTATTAATTGTATATTTAACCATAATTACAATGATCAGAAGGGAGGGTTGCCACACTTCTAGGGATCTTAGAAGCTCATTTAAACTCTCATTTAGACATAGGAATCAAGGTATCAAATCAGATTTTGCAAGGAACATGTGAAACCTTAGACTTTGCATCTTGAATTTCTATGGTTATATGTTAATTCTCTTTGCATATTCTTAATCTCCACACCCTTTTTCCTAAGAATCACCCTTGGTTCTACCTAAAAATCAAGTTCTCCTAGGGTTTCTTAAGTGGGGTAAAATGGTGGACGAAGGGGAGGAAGGGATAGCAACTATGGAAGAGCAAATTACCTTGTTTTCTTGCTTTTTCTCACTTGAATCTTGTCTTCTTTGAGCTCCTGTCTTCAAATACAAATTTTCCCCTTAATTTCTCCCTTAAAAAAGATTTATAAACTTCATTATAATCATAGGAAGAAAGTTCAAGAGGAGAGGAACAAGTTTGGAAGAAGAAGGAGCATGAAAATCCATGAAATTCCTTACCTTTTCCTTGCTTTTTCTCCTCCTTTCTTCTCCTCCATGGTGCGTGATGAATCCTAGATTTATATACATGAATCCTCCTAATTTTAGCACTTTAATAATTAAATATGGCATAATGGATGTAATTGAATGGAATTTGATTTTAAATAGCCATTTTTTACATTTTAGGAATTAATTTACAAATTATTGATTTTTAATGCTCAATTTTATCTCAAAGAATTTTATGGATATTCTTCCTATTATTTATGCAGATTTTTGATGGGCAATGGAATTGGAATGGAAGAATAAAATAGCATTTGAATAGGAGCAATGGGTTTTGAAGAAGTCAGCTCCAACTCCCTTGTTTCTCGCATGGAAGACACACACATAAGCTCACACAAGCTTCCATGCTCCACGTTGCAGCACATTCACACAGACACTTTCATCTCTACGTAACACTCAAGGAAGGGGTAGCTCAAGTCAACTACATGCATGCATGGCCTATGTAGAAGCACAAAACACACTCATGAGTCACGTAGCTCTTGTGTACAACATTTTCTATCGTGGAAGCATGATTAATGCACATGGGAAAGTGTGAGCATAATGTAGAATTGAAGGAGAGTACATGGAAGACAAACTCGAATGAAGAATGTGCATGGAAAGGAGAAAAGCTACGTGTTGAGTGAATGAAAAAGTTACCACGGGTTGCACGAGTTGAATATGGCTGGAATAGGAGAAGGAAAGAGAGGCTTGAGTTGGGTTCTATGTGGAAATGTTGCATAATAAAAGAAGAGAGCACGACAGGTTTTGAAGGAAACTACAAAAGAGGAGGAAGAATGAGCTGGGGAAAAGTCTAGGCACAGGCAAAAATAAAATGGAAGAACCACATATGGGCAGAACTAAATAAAGCTACGTGAGAAGGGCTGTAGAATGTGTGAAAAAAGATGATGGAAGAATTAAATGAGAGCAAAGAACACGAGGCATGCAGCCAGAGTAAAGAAGTTACATGGAATGAATTGGCAAACGTGAAGAAGTTATAGGCAAAACATGCAAAAAGACAAAGAAACAAGCATGCAGAAGTTAACGTGAAGGCTACGGGCAAAGCTAAAAGCTCGTAGAGGGAAGAGAAGAAACTTTCATATGGAAATGAAGAGCAACAAATGAAAGAAGGTGGGGTCCACTAATTCAAATAATAATAATAAAATAAAATAAGGAAGCAAGCCACGTGAGGGAGAGTGTGGGAGAGAGGCTGAAGCTGGGTAGAATACATCATTCATCAGGCTCCATTCATTTGTATCTTTTCATCCAAAGGCTAAGGGGTAAAGAGTGATTTGCAAGCACGTGGGAGCTAGATTCATAAAAAAAAGAGGAGAACACATCATCTCATGGGCATGATTTTTAATAAGGAGGATTCACGTTAAAATCACATGCATTCATGCATTCGAGGCATCCATTGTATCACACATTACATCCAAAACCCATCATCCCTTCCTTCGTCCAGAGCCACTCCACGCCACTTCCTATTCTCTCATCCTCCATTCTTCCATCCAATGAATTTTTAATCCTCCATCTGTGACTAGCAAGGAAGAAGGCTCTTGGAGAAGCTTGAATCCATGGAGAGATCAAAGGAATTTTGGCTAAGAATTTCTACTTTCCTACGCTTTTTCTTTTTCTTGTCCAAGCTTGGTTAAGTTGTATTTTGATTAGGAATTTGTGTAATTGTAATTAGTGGCTGGTTAGACACTAATTAGGAAGCCTTTTTTGTTGATTAATTGGTTGGATTAAACACTAAATTTTACACTTTCCTTTAATTTCCCATGTATGCCATAAAGGTGTTCGATGAAATGCATGAGTGAAATTATGAGTTTTATTGTTTGATTTGAGGATTCCTTAGTATTTAGTTAGTTAATTAAACATCTTAGGATGCTGATTCAAAGGTTAATTACTTGATTAATCAATCAAATTGAATGTTCATTTATCTTAAAGACAAGAATTGACAATTTAATATGGAATTGAGGTTTCAATTCAACATTAGATTGTTAATTTCTTGATTCTTGCATGGTAACTCAAGATACATTTTCCACGGACACAATTAGGGACTCTTAGGCCAGAATTAATTACAATTGGATTAGGATAAGGATAGTGGATACCAAAGGATGATTCCAAAGCTAGTCACAAGTCTATCATTCAACCATAATTCATCAATTAGGTAGAAACTAGGAATTTTATTTCAATTTTATTTTAGATAGTCTAATTAGATCAAAAACCCCTTAATTTAGGTAGTTCTAGAGTCCTTTAATACTTAGAAAACCCAATTAAACATTGAACTTCATTTCCAAGGGAGATGACCTAGGTTGTGCCACTAGTTACATATTTAGTCTAACCTAGTTTTATTTGGAGGGTTGCGCTACAGACTCGTCAATGCGCCTAAGAGAGTTGGTGTTTTCTTTGGTTTTTGGGCAGAATGGATTGTGCAAATGAAGGGGAGAAAAAATAAGAAAATTAAAGTGTGCTCAAGAAGCTTCTACTTTCTCAAAAATTTCAATTTTGCCCTTCATATTTGGCATTTTTTTTCGAACTCATTTCAGCTCCTTTTTAGAATCGTCTTTTCAATTATGAAATTTGGGTTCCCAATTTTGTAAAATGCCTTTGGAATCTCTCAAATCAGAGCTAAAACCTTCCCAAATGGATCCATTAAAGTTTGAGTACACCAATGTTGGAAAACATCCACCGGAGGGGTTTTAACTGTTCTAGGGCTTTTCATGGTTTTCAAGGTCTTTGAGAACCCCAGAAAACTCAAAACTTTCATTTAACAAGTCTTCCTATGTGAATTCCATAAATTTGCTCAAAATTATGAAAATGCCATTACGTTTCGTAAGTTTTCCGTCAAAGTTTGTTTCTTCATTCTAACTTCGTTTTTCTTTACATCTAAGCCTAGGATTCTCATTTTTAGGAGTCTATAATGCTTCCCAAATTGTTTGGGACCTTAACTACATCATTTTGGGGGACTTCCTTTTGTATCCTGTGAGTTTCGTTCATTTACAAAAAAACCATACGTTATGTTTCTCACATTTTCTCTGGTTTTTAAAAAATTGGATGTTACAATACACATTCCGTTAGAGATTCCATACATAATTGGTTCATGTCAACATCTAATGTATCACATGATTACATTTCCAATAGTAGGCCATATCATAAATTCAACAAAGTTCATACATCAGATGTTATAAGTTCATACATCCAATATTAAGCTAAGATGAGGCCTACTCCTCAATAGATGCATTCTAAGTAACCAAAATACAACCACTTACACTTGGTAATATGATTACATGATGATGCTATAAAAGAATAACAAAATTTTCATCTACTTTATTCATATAAGCCCAAGTGTAGCCTCCTCCACACATAGCTAAAACTCATGGATTTTCATCTACTTGCTTCCCCTTATCCTTACCCGAAGGGCCTTCACCTGAAAGTATGATCCCATGAAATAGGGTGAGATGCAAATCTCAGTAACCAAGGCAAATTCTATGATATATTCCAGTTTAATTAACATATATGTATGATTTCATATAAGCATCAAAAAATATACCAACTATATCAATAAATAAAAAAATTAGGCTATCCATGATTATTATCCCATATTAGCAATCAGAATTCCACATGTTAAAGGCCAATAACACCAGGATAGGCCCATCCACGGCACCCACTCCCCAATGAGCACAACTAGGGCTCAATGCATCTGGGGTTTGATCATAACCTGATACTCGATCGAAGCACATGCATGGGTGACAGCCGCACCACAGCTCCACTATGGACTCACAAGGTCCAAACACATATAATAGATAGCTAACCAATTTATTTAGCACTCAAAATCATAATCATGTAGCAAATACAAAATTAAAATAGACATATGTATGGAATTAGCATGAACCCCAGTTACCTTACTTGTAGCCAATCTTCTAAGAGCCAACTAAATGCTACTTTATCCTATGGACACAAAACTAAGCCATTACTATCCCTAATCACAATTTATATTAACAAAGCCATTACTCAAGAAGTTAAGCTTTATAGGACTATTCAGAAACACTTACCTAATTACCACAAGAACCAAATTAGGATTTGGTTGAGCCTACCCCCAGAAAGATCAAAATAACACTTCAAATTCTGAATAAATTCATATAAAAATAATACCCATATCATAAATCAGCTATAGGGGTTGCAAACTAGCAGAGATAGTATCAAAATAAAGAGTTTATACTTACCTAACAACACCCCTAGCCTTAACCTACGAAATTTCACCAAGAAAATCCCAAACAATCACATTTTAGATTTTGGGTATGGTCAAAATGCTCCAAATGAAAAACTAATCAGGTCAAAATGAAGAGAAAAAGAAGGGGATTAAGTTGTATATCAAATACATTGGCTGATTTTGAGCTTATACGTGAGAAATGGAGGAAATATGTTAAGAACCCTAGCCTTTTTTTTGGACCTCCGAATTTCCCTTTTGTTTCTTATGTTTCTGCATAATGGGGGTGGCTAAACTAGTTTTAGTTAGGTTCTAAATGGGTTATGGGTTAACCCATAAGCTCAATGAACTATTGGGCTCCCACTAGTTGTTGGGCTGAAGTTGCAATTTGTTAGACCAACTTCAACAATTCAAACTTTTAGTTGGGTTGGGTCAAGTTTTCAAGACCCCATTTAGTTGAGGTCTACATAAGGGGTATTGGGCTAATTACAAGGGCTTATGTAAGTTGGGTCTTGGGCTCGTATCTCACTAAATCAGATTGGGCCATCACTAGGTGCTCTCTTTTGGGCCAAGTCTCACATAAAAAGGTTGGGTCTGCACCTAAAATCATTAGGCCTCCATTAGTATCTAACAATGGCCTACTTGATTTAATTTGGGCCTAGATGAGGTTTCTAACCCAATTAAATGTCAAACCCATATTAATAATTTCTCTTTATAAACTCCATTCACATAACTTGCCCAATTATCCTATATTAATTATTTTACTTGACCTACATCTATGATTAATACCTTAATTAATTTTGGGGTGTTACATTAGCACTCATATGGTTCAATTATAGTTCTATAACACACCTAATGAAGCAACACTGGGAATTATTGATCTTGGCTCCATTCTCTCTCTTAATCTATGACTCTTGACTCCATTTAGACTCCTTAGAGCCATCACACATCCATTTCAAGGAGCTTAGCTATGTGTTGTTTAGTTATGCTACAATATGGAACCTAGACCTCCATCACACTTTTTAGGCTTTCTAATTTTTTTCTAAGGCTTTCTCTCATACTCTCACATTATATATGATACAAAACTAAGCTTGGAAGAAATCAAAACTATCCCTAGGTGTCACTTCTGCCCTAGGCCGAGACACTCATCAAGGAAGAAGCCTATGGAGTTTTCTTTGCTTCTTGGATAGGAGGTGCATATGAGAGGTTCCCTTGATGTCTTAGAGACACATACCAACTCTTAAACACCTTAAATTATGGCAAGAAACTTTCCTATAAACCAAGGTGTAACTAAAACCCTAAGTTATACATCTAAAAAAATTACGGTTCTTTTTTTTTTTTTTGCATATTCTTATTTCCCACACTCTAATTCCTAAGATTCACTCTTGGTTTGGTTCAAAAATAATTTCCTCTTGGCTATCCATGTAGTGGGCAAAACACACATGCATAAGAACAAGAAGAAGCAACCATGGAAGGAAGTAGTTTCTACCTTGATTCAAGCTTTCATTGGATGTGCTTTCCTTTGATTTAGTTCTCCTCTCCAAATTTGAACTTCTCCCCTCTGATTTGAGTTCAAAATAGAACCAAATATCTCAATAAAATTATAGGAAGAAGGAGGAGAAGGAGAAGAATAAGTTTACTAAAGGAAAGACTAAGAAATTCCATGAAATTCATACCTTTCTTGCCTTGGTTTTCCTCTTCTTCTTCCCTTCTCTTGTGTGCCTCTCTCCTTTGGCATCACTTCTATTCTTAGGCAGAAATAAGGTTGGTCATATGAAGAGAAGAGTGGGGCACATCACTTAAATAGGAAGGAATTAAAATTGTTTTAAGAAAATTCTATACACACCCTATCTTTTTGGCATTTCCATTTTAGGTCTGTTTTACCTCCTTTTTGAGAATCGTCTTTTCCATCATAAAATGTAGGTTCTCAATCTTATAAAATGCCTTTGAAATAACTCAATTTGGAGCTAAAACCTTCTCGAATGAATAGGTCAAAGTTCAGGTCAACCATCATTAGAAAATGTATATCGGAGGAGTTTTAACTATCCTGAGGCTTCCCATGGTTTTTAGGACCTCTGAAAACCCTAGAGAGCTCAAATTTTTCATTTAAAAAGCCTTCCTGTGAGTATTCTAAAAATTACTCAAAATTATGAAAATACCATTCTTTTTTGTAACCATTTTGTTAAATTCTATCTGGTCATTTTGGCTCTGATTTCAGATACCTCTGGTCTTAGATCCTCATTATTTGAGGTCTAAATTGTTACTTAAATTTTATTGAACCTCAAATCATTCTATCTGGGAGATTTTCTTTTATATCTGGTGAGTTTTGTACATTTATAGAGAAACCAAATATTACGTTTTTCACATTTATGGAGGTACCGAATGTTACAATTAGGCCTAATAGACCAGCCCATTTACTCTAAAATCCTAAGAGACTTACCACTTCATTATTTAAGTGCTAAAGTTTGAGGATTCTATAGAACAAGGAAGCCATTTTCACACTTGAGAAGAAGGACTAGGTTTTTAGTATTCTTCCACCATTTCTCACTTTTAGAGGAAGATTTGGCTAAGGTAATCTATATAAAACTTGTTCCTTTCATTCTTCTCAACATTTTGATCTAATTGGTTTATCATTTGAAAAAATTTCATCTTTTTCTCAAATATGAAATTTTTTATTTTGATGGGTTCTTGTTGATTTTTGGAGGTGGAGTTTAGGAAGACCATTAGGTGAGTATCTTCTCCTTAACTTGATGTATTTTCTATTAGTTATTGGCCCTAATGGCTGACTTACATAATGGGCTATGATTTTGTGCAAAAATACTAAGTTTTTAGAGTGGAACATTGAAGTTTCTAGTATGGGAAGGCTCACATCCGAATTTAAGTCTCATTGGAGTTTAAGTAAGTACCTCCCAAATGATCAAGATGCTACGAATGATAATCAATTAATTTCTGCATTTGATTCAACTAAGAAATTGGTTTTTGATACATTAAGATCTCTTGAGAGTTAAAAACCTATCTTGGCTTCAGAACTTTAAGCAATTAAGTGAGGTAACTGGGGGTTTTTCTAATTCCATGTATATACTCATTTCAATCTTATATTTGTTGCATATGTATGATTTTGAAACATTAAATGATTAGTTCACTACTTAAATTGTTGCTTTTGGGACCGTGAGTAAGTCCTTGGTGGAGTTGTGATGCGCCTGCCACCTGTGCATTTGCTTTGATCAGGTACTGAATTATGATCAGACTCATGAATGCACTGAGCCTAAAGTGTGCTTAAGTGAGAGTTGATGTTGTAGATGGGCCTTTTCCTTTGTTATTAGCCATTAACATGATGTATGTGATTACTAGTGTGAGATAGTAGTCACTAGTAGTGTAACTAGTTTATTTATTGATTATGATGATGCTTTTGGTAACTATGTTTAATATGCATTTATGTTAATTAAATTGTTCATATGTATGGAATTTTTCTTCAGTTATTGGGATTCATATCTCACCTCATTTTATAAGATAACAATTTTAGGTAAAGGCTATAACACCCTAAAATTTATTTAGAGTAATTATAGACAATTAAAGAATTATTATGAGAATAATTAGGCAAACTATGAGAAATAGAAATTTATGGAGAAATAAATTATTAATATAGATTTTAAATTCAATTGAGGTAAAAGTTTATGGAGACCCAATTTCATTTTAAAAGGCTTAGCCCAAAGGAACTTATTTAACATTGGCCTAACCTAATTCTTAGAAGCCCAAAACTCAAAAAATGGGCCTAAGTGAGACATGGCCCTTAAGTTAGCCTAAGAACTCCATAAACTCATCAATCAATTAGCCTAATAAGTTCACATCTAAACTAAGTAGATTTTAGGCCTTTGGTTTAAAACATTTCATCCTAACCCTAAGTGCTCTGTAGCCCAACCCACTAAACATTGACCCAACAATTAGGAATAAGCCTAATTGGACCTTGAGTTGATGGGTCAACCCATTTCTAACTTAAAACCCTAAGGACTTAGCAACCACACCCATTTATTGAGAACAAAATATTGGTTCTATAGAAGCAAAGTTTAATTTCGCACTTTGAAGAGAGGCTAGGGTTTTCATTAACATTTTGGCTCCATTTCTCCTTTCTAGAACAAGATTTAGCCAAGATAATCTATATGAAACTTAATCCTCTCTTCTTCTTCAATTTGGCCTAATTAGTTTTTCATGTGGAGTATTTTCACCTTAAATCTAAATTTGAAATGGATGTTTTGGTGCTTCCATGGTTGATTTTTGAAGGTTGAGGTTAGGAGGATTACTAGGTACACATCCTTCCCCTATTTTGATGCATTTACCATTAGTTAAAGGCCTCAATGTGCAACAAATATAAGTTTAAACTATATTTTTGAATTTGGCCTTCCTACACTTACCTAGCCACCAAGAGATTCTAAATTTGAATTTGCTCTTCCTACACCAGAAACTTTAAAATGTCACCTTAAATTATAGATATTTTTGCATAGAAGTAGGATCCATATTAGATCCTATAGTGTTCGATTTGTGTTGTAATGATCATCTAAGAATATGCTTTGATTTGATTTAGGACTTCTAGAGTGTGAAAATTCATCTTTGGCTTTAAACCTTGACCTAATGAAGTAAGGTAACCAGGGTTAATTTTATTCCTTACCTATGTACTCTATTAATCTGATAATTGTTGCATGATTTATGCTTTTGAAATGTTAAACGATTAGTTGGTTATTTGATTGTTGTGTTTGGACTATGTGTGAGTCCTTCGTGGAGTTATAGTGCGACTGCCACTCATGCATCATGCTTTGATCAAGTACCGAGTTGTTATCAGACCCCTAAATGCACTGAGCCCAAGTTGTGCTCAATGTGGAGTTGGTGTTGTGGATGAGCCTTTCCTAGTTATTGGCCTTTAACATATTGCTCGTAATTACTGGTATGGGATAGTAGTCACTAGTAGGTCAAATAAGTCATTGTTGATATAATGGATGATTATGATCTTTATCTAATTAAAATTCACTTATGCTAATTGAATTGTACACATGTTTGGAATTATGCCATGGTTACTAAGATTCACATCTCACTCCATTTTATAGACTAACAATTTTAAGTGAAGGCTCGTCGAGTAAGGATAAAAGAAAGCAAATGGATGAACATCTATGAGTTGAGGCTGTGTCAAAAACTCTACACTTGGGCTAACCTAACTTAGAGTATATGCTAATTTTTATGGTTCATTTTGTATAGCATCATCATGCGATCATATTGCCAAGTGTAGGTATTTTTGTGTTTTGTAATCAATGGTGCGACGACTAAGAGAATATACCTTGCCGTAGGGAAAAATAATCTATGTACTCAATTATAATCTGATATAGAACCTTGCTAATTTAGAAATATAGTTTGTTACTTGAGAGTATATTTGTGTATCACCATGAATGATGACTATAGATTTGTGTTGTATGAAACCTCTATTGGAATACACATTTTAGTGATGTTATTAGTGGCTTTTGAACTCTTTGCTATCATAATATGATAATATGCTGATATGTATGGTAGTACTAAATTATTTTAGGTTCTCCTGACATTTATGAATAATGTGGAGTATTAACTGGGGTGTTTGAGGAGCTAAGAGGTCTAGAAAACCATGAATGATAGCTTACAAGGCCCTAGTGTCCATCTAGAGTGAGTGGTATAGTGTTATGAAACATAAAAATGAAGGAATAGGGTCAGATGAGATTTGAGTCATGGCTAAAACTACACAAGTCGTAGCCATAAGTCATCTAGAAGCAAGGAGCATCATGATGCCACATGAAAATTTTAGCTTCTGAGGGTACCAGAGAGCAGACTTGCTGTGGTAAGAATCGAGGAGAGCAAGAATGTGTCCTAGTAGCTCACCTCGCCACGGCACAAGGATAGTTCTACAGCACTAATCGAGGAAGGTTAAACAATAGGACCTAAAAGGTATCTTGATTGTAGTGCAAAAGGTCTAAGTCACTGTACGGTTCATATATTTTTAATTTTGAAGTTCCAGTAACCAACTTAGCCATAATGGGGATGTTTGAGTCGTGGCCTAAAGCATAAGCTCATATTTTTAGCCTCCAAAATTTAATTTTCTTGAGGTTAAATGGTATGTAATGACTTGGGAACACCTATAAGAGGATTTCATGCATATAGAATTGGTGATAAATTGAATCAAAGGTTTTATTTAATAACTTAAATTACTTATAGGTTTAAATTGCTTTGTTCTCTAATTAATAATCTGCAAGGACAATAAGGTTCACATTTTCTCACTATTTTACCTAAATAGGTAGTTGTATTAACATTAGACCTTGATTTATGATTATTAATTATGCAATTAAGCTTAAATCATTACAATAGGGAGTTAGGGTTGTCACAAAGGCTCCTAGGGTAAGGAAAGGGGAAAGCAAGTGGATGAACAACCCTAATTTGTGAGTATGGAATTTTCTTGAGGTTAAACTTATATTTTTAGCCTCCAAAACTTAATTTTCTTAAGGTTAAATGGTATGTAATGACTTGGGAACACCTATAAGAGGATTTTGTGAGTACAAAATCAGTGATAAATTGAATCAAAAGTTTTATTTGATAACTTGAATTACTTGTAAGTTAAATTGCTTTGTTCTCTGATTAATAATCTTCAAGGACAATAAGGTTCATATATCCTCACTATTTTACCTAAATAGGTAGTTGTATTAACATTAGAAGTTGATTTATGATCATTAATCATGCAATTAAGCTCAAATCATTACAATAAGGAGTTAGGGTAGTTACAAAGGCTCCTTAGGTAAGGAAAGGGGGAAGCAAGTGGATGAATAACCCAAATTTAAGTCCATGTGTAGGATTTCTACACTTGGACCATTTTGACTTAGAGTAGATGCTATGTTCTTGTGATTTATTTTGTATAACATCATTATACACTTATAATGCCAAGTGTAAAGTCCTATATTGGATAGAAGGATCTTGGGCTAAGGCCATATAAGTGGGAATAGTACTCTCCCTACTAACTATGCATTTTCCCACAGAAGGGAGGAACAACACTTTGGCAACGAAACCCAATTATGGACATGGCTGGATTAGGGACAATATTGTTGAATGTTTTGTATGAAGGTGGTATTAAAGCTGACTTAGCTGTATGTGAAACCGATGGAGAGGTTGGTCCCAAATAACAGGGTGGAATGTAAAGTCCCATATCGGATAGGAGGATCTTGGGCTAAGGCCATATAAGTGGGAGTAGTACTCTCCCTACCAATAATGTGTTTTCCTATAAGAGGGAGGAACAAAACCCTGGCAACAGAACCCAATTTCGGACATGGTCGGACTAGGGACATATCATTGGATGCTCTGTATAGAGGCAATATTAGAGTTGGCCTAGTCACATGTGCAAGCCAAGGATGAGTTTTTCCTAAAAAAGAGGGTGGAATGTAAAGTCTCACATTAGATAGGAGGATCCTAGGCTAAGCCATATAAGTGGAAGTAGTACTCTCCCTAACAGTGAGACATTTTCCCGTAGAAGGGAAGAATAAAACTCTGACAATAGATCTCAGTTTTGGATCTGGTTGGACTAGGGACAATATCGTTAGAGGCTTTGTATGAAGGTGGTATCAGAGCTAGCCTAACTGCATGTGTAACTCGAGGATAGGTTGGCCCCACATAGGGGGTGGAATATAAAGTCCCATATCAAATAAAAGGATCTTAGGCTAAAGCCATATAAGTGAGAGTGGTACTCTATCCGCTAGTGACGTGCTTTCCTGTAGAAGGGAGGAACAAAACCCTAGCAACAAAACTCAGTTTTGGACATGAGTGGATCAGGGACAATATCGCTGGAGGCTCTATATAGAGGTGGTATCAGAGCCAGCCTAGCTGCATGTATAACTCGATGATGGGTTGGAATGTAAAGTCTCATATCAAATAGGAGGATCTTGGGCTAATGCCATATATGTGGGAGTAGTGGGAGTAGTACTCTCCTCATTAGCAATGGGTTTTCTTGTAAAAGGGAGGAACAAAACCCTGACAATGAAACCCAGTTTTGGATAAGGTTGGACTAGGGACAATATCACTAGAGACTCTATATGGAGTTGGTATTAAAGTTGGCCTAACTGCATGTGCAACCCGAGGACTAGTTGGCCCTAAAAAAGGGGTAGAATGTAAAGTTCTAAACTGGATAAGAGGATCTTAGGCTAAGGCCATATAAATGGGAGTAGTACTCTCTCCACTAGTGATGCATTTTCCCGCATAAGGGAGAAACAAAGCATCTGCAATAGAACCTAATTTCGGACATGGCCGGATCGGGAACAATATCACTATTGGCTTTAATACCACCTCCATATAGAACCTCTAGCGATATTGTCCTTAGTCCAACCATGTTCGACACTGCGTTCCATTGCTGGGCTTTTGTTCTTCCCTTCTGCTGGAATACATGTCATCAGTGGGGTGTGTACTACTTCCACTTATATAGCCTTAGCCCAGGATCTTCCTATTTCATATGGGGCTTTACACTAAGTGTAGGAATTTTGATATCTTGTAATCAATGATGTAACTAATAGGAAGTTAAACCTTATATCACTTGTAATCTAATGTTGTGCTTAAGGATGATTTGATATGGATTGTTGCTAATGAAGAACCATTACTTATTCACTTGAGAGTATAACTATTGCTGTCAAGATGTGTAAACTTGTTGATATGTAATGATGATTAACTAAAGTGGACCTTCTTTAAGTTCCTAAACAATGAGAATTTTTTAGTAAAGGTATATAAAAGCTAGGAGGTCATTAAAAACCATGTATATTAGTGATAACGGACTTAGAATTCATTTAGAGTTAGTGATAAATGGTTGGAGAGTGTATAAATGAAAGGATAAGATTAGCAGGGAGTTGAGTCATAGCCTAATGTCCTTGAGTCACGACCAAAAATGAAATTTGGGGTAATAGAGGTTGAAAGTGCTGCGGTGCAAGTTTTAAGTTTTGGATTCGGGGGTACCCAAGAGCAATCTCGCCACAGTACAAGGGGAGCTCACCATGCCGAGCATTGTGATATACCTAGCTTTTAGTGACTCATTCATACCAAGCATGAAGTTTTACATAACATTTACATCTATCCTCATGCTTTTCAACACCAAAATCAGGCCATTTTAAGCTATAGTGGTTCAAACTTGATTCTTTCTCTTTGTAATTCATTTTGATCATAAATAAGTTTGTTCACATTCATTCTATCATGGTTAGCTCGTGGAACACATCAAAACCCATAGGACCCAAAATGACAAGATACACCTAAATTTACACTAACTTTGAAAATTCATGACCTAGGCTATATAACTCCAAATCATGCAAATTAGGTGTCTATGAAAAGCTTAAATTGTGAACTACATGCTATAAAAATTTCAAGTGAAATTGAGTTTGCCTTATCATATATTGAGTTGAACAACTTTAAATTGGGTGATCTTAGTGACCACTAAAAAGCTTAAGGTGAGATCTGTGTTGTAAAAATTTCAAGAGCATTTGAGCTTATTTAGCCTAAAAACAACCTTGCATATTAGTGGCTACTATAGTACTTGGACATAATCAGACCCTTACTTCAAAAATTCATAACTTCCTCTATATAATTCCTTTTTATGCAAACTTAGTGGCTTTATTTGGCTACCTAAATGACATGAAATATTAGAGTTGTTCTATGTGAACAGTATGAGGACGTAATTGAAATTTTTGCACAATTTCAAAAGTTACTAAAATATTTTATATAGCTCCAAAAATTATGGTTCTTTTCTTGACAAAAAGCTCTAGGAGGGGTCTAAATGCATGCCAAATCTTAGGCTCAAACTAGGTCATTTAAGCTACTTTTGATATAGGAGTTTTTTATGGCAAATTTAAGACCACTTTTGGTACCAATTTGGGCCATTTAGTGTCCAACTGGTTTCCTTCCATTTTAAGCATATTTCTTTCATTCTAAATGGATTTTCTAACTACTTCATATCATTCCAAAATGGTTGGATCAACATTTGACTCTTAAATACCCAGGATTGCATACATCCATCTTGTCATCTCATATATCAAACTCTTCCATAATATATGTACATTGCCACAAGTAGTCATACATAGCTATTCTTATACTTTTACATATGGTTCCATAATGGTGTCATACCTAGCTTTCACTAATTCATTCATGCAATACATGAAGAAAATAAGAAAGCTCACGTTCATCCATAAGCTTAAAATATTGAGATTAGACAATTTACAGGTCATTCTAAGCCATAGGGGTCCAATCTTGATTTTAACCTTTTTTAAATTCATTTTTATCATAAACAAGTTTGCTTATGTCAATTGTTCCCTAATTAGCTCGTGGAATACATGATTTTCACATGAAACTTGAAATGACAAAATAGGTGTCAAGATCTGCACTAACTTTGAAAATCATAACTTGGGCTATATGTAACATCATATTTAACTAGGCTACCTCATCTTATCCCAATCACATTTCCTTGTTCTAGCATTCATTCTCAAGGAAAATACAATAAAAATATTCAATTATTTTGCGTTATGTCATGGATGAATTTTTCATTTCGGGTCCCATGAACCATATAAACTTATCCATCTCATTCTCATATTTAAAAAAACAATTACAATTCAAAAACATCTCAAGAAGTAGACTAAAACTCGAGCTCATGAACCATATACATAGAAATTTCATGTTTAGCCTTAGGCTAGTGTGTTAGCTTTCTGTTATAAGCTTTGGAAAATCATAACGAATTCTAGAAAAATTAAAATTAAGTACACTATACCATTATGGAAAACTACAGATGTCTACTTTATGCTAAAAATAAGTCCATACCAAAACAAGGATGTCTAATGACTAGAAATTGATAGAACAGTAACCAAACTCGCATGGCACTACAAGTACTACCACATAATTTCAAAAATTCATATCTCCTTGTGTAGACATCTAATTAGGGTGATCTTAGTGGCCATAGAAATTCTATCATGTCTAGTTTGTGTTTATAAAATATCATAAGCATTGGATACCATTTGACACTTGAATGACATAGGAGAAGAAACTGACCATATAAACAGTAACCATACTAGAATAACTGAAATTTGGTAACTTTGAAAGATCATAATTAATTCCATAGAGCTCCAAATAATCTATTCTTTAACTTCAAAAAAAGCTCTAGATAACATCTATATTCATGTCAAATTTCATATGTAAATTCATTCATTATGTCAGAACTTGATATTGAGTTGCAAAAATGCTCTTTTATGCTTCTTAATGGGTCTCAAAAAGGTCAAATTTGGTTCCAAGGCTTCCATGGCTACTTGAGCACGTGGGAAGGCACCAAAATGGTCTATCAAGCATGTCTCAAAGGTGCACAAACCTATATTTCACAAACTCACTCTCTCACCCCAAGGTATACACATCAACACATAAGCTATGTCTTGCCATTCAATGTTAAGAACTTGCTACAATATTCATGTGACGCCAAATCTCATACATATACAATACATTCATATGTTTGCAAGTGCTCATGGGTTCATATGTAACATCATATATTTCTAACTCATTTCATACACATTTTCATGCTCACATGAAACATTCCATGAAGGAAGTGAGAAAAATCCATCAAAATAATACATTTCTTTGCATTGCGTCGTGTACAAAAATTTCATTCGGTGTCATGTGGACCATGTGAGCTCATAAAACACATTCTCATATTTAATTATATGAATACAAATCATTTGAATCCTCAAAAGTGGCCCACATCTCAAGAAACTTGAAGGGAAGTATGAAATATTCATATCCATTTTTGGCTGGATTTGGCTCTTTTCTGACCAAAGTTTGAAAAATCATAACTAATTCTATAAAAATCAAAATCATACATTCTTAGTCATTATAAGAATATAAACATGTCTCTTTTAGGATAAAAATATATCCAAATCATAACATCAAACACAGAGGACGTTTGACATATGAAATGGTCTAGAGGTCAGGCTGTCCACTAGTGCTATTACAGAATTCTGTAGTAAACTTGACAAATGTCCAATTAATTCCAAAAACATCCAATCCATACAAATGTTACCAATATGGAAAGCTATGGATGTTAGCTAGAGGGGAAAAATAACTCCATACCAGCTCAGGCACAGTCAGACTTCGAAATCTAATCAAACAATAACAGAGGTCGGCTGAAGTTCCTAATACTGGACAGAATATTTAAAAATTCATATCTCCCTCTCTAGACATCCAAATGAGGTGCTTCTAATTGACACAAGTCACTGTGAATATTTGGTTTCTTTGTATAAAATTTTGTAGCAATTGGACATTATTTGGGCCTTGTGTGACAGATATCATTTTTGGACCAGTATGAACAGTGACATGGCCAAAACCAAAAAAATTATGAACTTTGAAAATTCATCAAATATTTTGTGGACCTCCAAAAATTCTATTCTTTAACTTCCCAAAAATCTCTCAACAAATCCTAATACCAAGCAAAATCTCAAATCAAGAAGAGCTCATTTGGATAAAAAGTGACATAGAGTTCTAAATTGGTCAATTTTTGCTCCACAAGGGATACCAAAATATCCAAATGGCTTTCCTTGGGGTTTCACACCTCTTGGGCAAGTCGAAAAGCATAATTAGGACTTGTGTAAGTTGCTCAAATGGTTCCAACCCTCATGCATCTCATTTTGGCTATCTCATTCACACTAATACACAATTCCATAATGTCATCCAAGAAGCTCATTTGCCAAGCATGTTCAAATCACATTCTAATGGTCACCTAACATATCCTCTCATTCATACATGACATATTATCATAATTACATCTGTTCATGACATCATGATACATATACTTCCATGGATTGTATTATTTGTCAATTGTATGGTTTCAAAGTAACAAAATTCAAGCACTTTGTTGTCATCCTCTCATCCTCAAGGTGGTTGGCTTCCATTACCTTGCTCTCTTCATCCACATAGCGTGTTAAAATATTGGAGAGGAGGGGATGGGATTCAAAGAATCCAAATAGCTCATCTCCTATTCAATCATACATAATGGATGCAAACAAGTTTCATAAATGCATGTATGGCCATATTGATATGTGCAAATATTCAAGAGACATTTTCATCACTTAAGAAAGTCATACATAACATACAAAGGGTTGCCAAGCAAGTGGATTGGCCTCACCCAATTTCTTGTGGATGCTAGACTTGTCTCATCTATTCTTTAAGAGATTCTTGGACTCAAACATGCTCTTGGGAGTCCATCTTACTTTTGGGAGACTCTTTACTTTGTCTTAACCAATCTCAAGGGTTCTTAACTCATCCTCACCATAGCTAAGGGTTCTTGGCCTCACCATACCCAAGCAAACCCAAGCACATATCATAACATCATTTAGAAACATAATATGTCATCATGAAACTATAGCATATAAAATCATGCTAGCATACTTTCCATGACTTGAAAATACACATACACACATTCTAAGACAAGTTAAGCACACATCCATGCATGAGAGAAAGTAGAGAGAGCTACCTTGTACACAATTACACACTTTTCTTCTTGAATCAAGGCTCCTTCCTTTGGCCATACACACACAAAAGTGTAGGGATGGTTTCTCTTAGCCTAAAGACAATTTATGGAAGCCAATTAAGTTTATGGAATTAATTCTAAGGCCACACAACTCACTTAGACACTAGCTTGGCTTACAACCTCATTATGGTTCCATAATTGCACCTAATGAAGCAACGCCCCTCAAATAAATTCTAGGCTCCATTCTTTCCTTTCGAATATGATTCTTAATTCCTTTTAAGCCTCTTGGAGTCATCACATAATTAAAACCAAGAACCTAACTACATGTTGCTTCTTTATGTCATAATATGGAACATAAAGTACTAACTCACTTTCTATGGTTTTTAAATTTTTCTCAAGGCCTCCCCTCATTTTCATTCATCATATATGACTCAAGAATGGGTTTAGAAAATTTTAAAACTCTCCCAGCTATAAGAATCTCCCTTGGCCGAACCTACGTTAGGTTTTGGCACCCATGGACTTATGCTTTGTTTTCTCAAGGAGAGACGCACATGGGCAGACTTCTAAGGATCTTAGAAGCTTATTTAAACTCTTATTTAGGCCTAGGAATGATCATACAAAATTAGATTTTACAAGGTGCAATTGAAACCCTAGAAATTGCATCTTGAAATCTAATGGTCGTTTGTTAATTTTCTTTACATATTCTTAATCTCCACACCCTTTTTCCTTAGATTCACCCTTGGTTTTGCCTAAAAATCAAATCCTCCTAGGGTTTCTCATGCTAGGCAAAATGGGGGAGGAGAGGAACCAAAGGTAGCAACCATAGGAAGAGAAATTACCTTGTTTTCTTGCTTTTTCTCACTTGAATCTTGTGTTCTTTGAGCTCCTCTCTTCAAATCCGAATCTTCTCCTCAATTTCTCCTTTAAATCAGATCCATATACTTCATTATAATCATAAGAAATAAAGGAGAATGAAAAAGAAGAGGTTTGGAAGAGAAAGAGCATGAAAAATTAGTAAATTTCCATACCTTAAACCTTTGATTTCTCCTCCTCTTTACCTTCCTCTTGTGTGCCACTCTCCCTAAGGTTTTCCTTTGGTTTTGGGCAGAACTTGGTCATGCAACATGAAGGGAGAAGAAGGGTGCATCATATATATAGGTGGGAGGAAGTTACACTTTTCAAAAATTCCCGTTTTGCCCTTCGTTCTTGGCATTTTTGTTTCTCCTTCGTTTTAGCTCCTTGTTGAGAATTGTCTTTTTCATTATGAAATTTAGGTTCCTAATTTAGTAAAATGCCTTTGGAATCACTCAAATTGGAGCTAAAACCTTCCTAAATGAATCAGTCAAAGTTTGGGCACATCAACGTTGGAAAACATCCACTGGAGGGACTTTAGCTGTCCCAGGTCTTCCCAAGGTTTTCAGGGACTTTGAGAACCTTGGGAAACTCAAAAATTTCTTTTAAAAAGTTCTCCTATGTGAATTCCAAAATTTGCTCAAAATTACAAAAATGCCATTACATTTCGTAAGTTTTTTGTAAGAAATTGTTTCTTTGTTCTAACTCCATTTTTCTTTCAATCTGAGCCTTGGATTCTCATTTTTTGGAGTCTAGAATGCTTCCCAAATTTTTTGGGACCTTAACTACATCATTTTGGGGGACTTCCTTTTATATCTGGTGAGTTTTGTTCGTTTATGGAAAAACCATGCGTTACGTTTCTCACGTTTTCTCTTGTTTTTAGAGAATCAGATATTACATTTCTCCTCCCTTAAATAAATTTCGTCATCAAAATTTGGGGTACACTTTCTCTTACTCTGTTCTTTTCTGGCTAACTACTCTTTTCTTTTCCTTCTTCTTGGCTCTATACACTTTTCTCAACGATTTCACTTGTTTGAATTTTCTCTTAGTTAGGGAATTTTTATACTGGCTCTTAATGAGAGCTCTACTACTATAATGTACTAGCTAATTCTTTTCATAAGGGAAATAAATTTCTAACTCTGAAGGCCTATCCTGGGAGAGCTTACTAATCATATCGGGTTACCGGTCATAAAGGTTAACGTTTCTTTCAGTGGACTAATTCACACATCTCAGGAGATAACTTATTTCATATTATATCTCTTGTATTTTCTCCCAATGGCTTGTCATAAAGTCTCATTTTCTTTTCTAATTATTATAGTCGTCGAAGGTCTCTGTCTATTTGCTTACTTATTTACATGTATCGTCTACTGCTTATATTTGTATTCTTCCTTACTAGTTCATCTTATAATTACAATTCACATTCTTTTTGTCACAGGCCTCACATCTCAATTACTTACTGGAATTACAACTCCTTTGAGGAGTTTTTACTTTTAATGATCCCAATTTCTCTATTTACTACTACATCTATCTCTATAGGTCGGGACTCTTTCTCACTTTCTTTGCTCACTTACAGTGGCATTTTATAGTCCCTTATTTCAATACTAAGAGGCCTAACATGTGTGTCTCATACTGGCACTGAAGAACTACTACCATTAACTACTACTGAGTTTTGGTGGGATACTAGCTATTCTCACAGTTTTGCTCACTGGAGATATATTATACCACTTACCTCATGTAAAACTACACCTGATCCCTTTCTGAATACATAAGCTAGCATGTAGGGGATCTCTCTCCCCCTCGGTTAGGGCTACTATATGCTAGTTAGTGGTTCATCTGGCTCTAACTTTGGGAAGCTAATTTCTTACTTTCCTCATCCCAAACACTATGCTCATCTCCAAAAAGATCTAGTCAGTGGTCTAACTGTCTGAGTAAAGCCTTCATATCTCTGTGGCAATGGTCTACCAGACTCAGGAGATCTCTAGTCTCTAAGACAAAAGTTAATTGAAATTGTACTGGTCTCTGAGGCTAACTGCTTTGTAAAAACTATCTCAAGCCATCATCTCACCAAAGAACTATCATGTTGTGGCTAAAGCTCTCTATAACTCTGTGGGATCTATTGTAACCCCTGCGTCTACTACGACCTCTCTGAGCCCTGCTAGGGTCTACTGCAACCCACTGTGCTATGCTGGGATCTATTACGATTCATCTTTGGGAGATGTCAAAGCCTAAGATCATTATATCTGATAGTAAAACACTTACTCACCAAGTCTGGTAATTATCGCCCATAATAGCTAAGGCTAAACTCAGAGGTGCATCATGCTCTTCGTGCGAAGTGGGTTCTATGTCATCTAATTTTCTAGGATCCCATAATACTAATACTTAGAAGCATCTGAATTTTTGTTCATCACTCCTCATGGGGTCTTTAGATTCCTAATTTAGCTGTTTTTTTGTTTGGGCTTTTTTTTTCTTACTCTATTGATTTACTTACTTTACATATACTTATTCTAGCCTTCCTCTCATATCCTGCAGTTTCTAATTATGCCTATGTTCTGCTTTTAAGTGCTTTAGCACTCGAGCATCTCACACTTTGAGTGTGGTTAATATTTATGGCAGGAGAGGGGCTATATACTGGTCCCTACTCATTTTGTTTACACATACTATAAGGGACTCAAATCATACATACTGAACTCATGCTATATAGATCGGAACATTCTTTATTGGGGATTCCTCTCTGTATGCTTTTTTTTTCTTATCATTCTGATATTACTGGAATCCTTTTACCTCCTTTTTTTAACTTATCTCATTCTTTAACTAACTAGGATATTTTTCGATTACCGGGACACTTTGGTGATTAATGTCATCGTTTGCTATGCATTTAAGACATATTACTATTAGGTTGATCAGACCTAATATCATGTGACTATTGTTGCAAGTAAACCATAACATCAAACACTAATACACGGGTGCCTCATGACTAAGCTCAAAGCCATTATCGCCTGTATATTGCAAGTTTCCTAATAATCTAAAGTATCCCTTTCTTACTTTTCTCTATCTGCCCTATTCTTATAGAGTGCTCAAGGAATGTAGGATTCTTCCTCTATTACATCTCGAGATCTCTCTACATTGCCTGATTGTTTTACTTTGGCCATTTTCATACAAAAAGGGCATCTATGCTAAGGACAAGTGTGCTTTCTTAAGAACTCAAGTGCATTAACTAAATATCTATTCTAATCTAGTAAGTCCTCAACTTGAATACTGTCATAATTTCTCTTTCTACCTTTCTTATCCTCTTACTTAAGTAAGAGGATGTTCTACTACTGGCTATCTCTGTGGCTAATTCGAATTTCTTTATGCTCAAGAGCACCTATATTTTCCCAGGGTTTTACTACTTATTCACTCCTGAGAGCATCAAGGGAGTCTACTTTTTCGCTCATACTTTTACTCTGCTCTTAACTAGACCATCCCTTGGTAAAAAGAATTCTATTTCATATAATCCCAAGAATTTCATTTTATGGCGCTCTCGACTTACATTCTTTCTCTATATAATATGATGCTTGCCTTCTTAAGCAGTCTCTAACTCACTCAAGCTTCCCTAAGGTACTAAGGCACTAATTGTCTGTCTCAGCTTATTTCTATGTTCATATCAAAGCTGGGCTTTCTCTCTATTCAGCCTCTTTAGCCTTACCCCTGGAGCAAAGTATACTATTTTTAGGGTTTTACTAACTCAATCCAGAACATATACTCTCAACATCCGAATTCTATCTTACTGAAAACTTATGCCTTATTGGGTGCTCTAATCACTTGCATGCCTTAATCCTCTATCATTCTTATATTAGGGAGCTCGTCTGACTAATTATTGGACCCCTGTCTATTTACTTTTCTGTACTTAGTCTATTCAATTAGTCATTACTAAAGTAAGGGTATCTTTTCTGTAGTTAGTTTCTCAACTTTTCCTCGCTTCCTTTATCATTATACTTTATGACTCAAAGGGGGTCTATTTAGGGGAATTTGCTAACCACTATTAAGTGCTCTCCTTGACTCTGAATATCTCATCTTTCCTTTGTCGATCCAAAGAGAACTTTCACTGAGCCTTTCATTTATATATCTTGCCTGGAACGATGCTACTAGTCATTTTCTCTAGGCTTCAACTTATGCTCAGCCTAGGCTAGCCATCTCATTGGACCTATATCTTGCTAACTATCTTCATTCTAAGCCTCTATTATTGGGCTACTCATACTTATCTCTATGTGTTACTTATGAGGTACACCTTTCTAGGCCACTCTTTATATGCCTTACTGCTGGTAGTCTTATCTTACATTATTTCGAGGCTATACTAACATTCTATCATTCAGTGTTTCACAGGGTAGCATCCTAGGTTGGAGTCAATGCCTTAAAGGCGAGTCTCAACAACCTCATTATCCTTATGTCTAATTTTCTCTATGTTGAGCTCTTTTCTTAGTCTCATTTTCTAGGTCCACGGATTTCTTACTAACCCTTCGTGACTGTTCATTACTCTTTTCCTCCACTTATATTAGGGTTTCCCACTCTCTATAGATCGACTGATCCCTTATTGGTTTATTCCTTAAGTTGGCCTGAATATGACCAATAAGGCATTCATACTATCATTCGCTGCAGCTAACATATCATTCGCCTCAGTTAATTAGCCTTGGGTTCACTCTAGCTTTCCTATCAGAGTATTGGCCGCAGCTAACCTCTTAATTGGCCGCGGTGCGGAGCTCTCTAGATTGCCTCGTTGTTTTCTGAAATAATTAGCCGTGGCTAAGTAGTTAATTGGCCGCAGCTAACAGCCTCTGATTGGCTTACTTTTTTGGAGATTGGATTTTCATCGTTAGCTATCAACTCGAGCCTCATTGCCTCTATATTTAACCCATCATCAAACTTGAGGGTTTACCTCTTACTTCATTCATACATAACTACCTATCATTTTTGGGTTGTCAGGCTCTAAGGTGTAGCTTGTAGCTCAACCTCTGGCCTAAGAGAATTAGCTTTTCGGGCTCTAATACGTATCTAGACATTTGGGTGTTATGGCTAGGGGATAACTCTCCTTCTCATTCTCCTCTAAACTGGTCCTGCGCAACTAAGTAGTTAATTGGTCGCAGCTAACAACCTTTGATTGGCTTACTTTTTCAGGGATTGGATTTTCATCATTAGCTACCAACCTGAGTCTCATTGCCTCTATATCTAGCCCATCATCAAACTTGAGGGTTTACCTTTTACTTCATTCATACATAACTACCTATCATTTCTGGGTTGTTAGGCTCTAAGGTATAGCTTGTAACTCAACCTCTGGCTTGAGGGAATTAGCTTTTTGGGCTCTAATGCATATCTAAACATTTGGGTGTTATGGCTAGGGGATTACTCTCCTTCTCATTCTCCTCTAAACTGGTCCTATGCAGCTGTAGTCTCATCTCATACTGTGCTGCATCACTACTTCTCTATATTACGCGAGACGGCTGGAAATGACCTGAGTATGGCTACCAGGGGAATTAGGCCTCATATACTCTCTCCAGCAAGCCTCTTCATATCAACAAAATCATTTCTCATCGTTTACATTTAGGGCTTGCCACTGATCCCAGTGAGTTATCACATCTTATTAAGCTCTAGCCGTCAGATCCCTTAATGTTGCTTAAGCTTAGCTCTGCTCAAACTACTCTAGAGGCTACTCTTTCTTGATGTCCACTAACTACTCCAAGACTATTCTACAACTTACTTATCATGAATAAAGCCATAAACTACTTTCACACACCCACAATGTCTCATATAAGGCTCTACTTATCCATTCAATCCTTTACATAGCCTTATTGCTATATCCTTAAGCTAAATCCAATCCAAGAGGGCCTGGAACTTTTCTCTAATACCAATAAATGTAACACCATATATTTCTAACTAATTTCATGCACATTTGCATGCATGAAACATTCCATGAAGGAAGTGAGAAAAATCCATCAAAATAATACATTTCTTTGCATTGCGTCGTGTATAAAAATTTCATTCGGTGTCACGTGGACCATGTGAGCTCATAAAATACATTATCATATTTAATTATATGAATACAACTCATTTGAATCATCAAAAGTGGCCCATATCTCAAGAAACTTGAAGGGAAGTATGAAATATTCATATCCATTTTTGGCTAGTTCGGCTCTTTTTTAACCAAACTTTGAAAAATCATAACTAATTCTAGAAAAATCAAAATCATGCATTATTAATCATTATGAGAGGAAAAGGAGGAGAAAATCCATGCTTAAGGTATGTTTCTATGGTAGTTTTTCATGCTTTTCTTCATCCACACCTCCTCTCCTTCCTTCTCCTATGTTTCCTTTGATTGAAATGGAGTTTATAAATATGATTAAAGGGAGAAATTCAAGGAAAAATTTGGATTTAAAGAGAGGAGCTCAAAGAACACAAGATTTAAGTGAGAAAAAACAAGAAAACAAGATAATTTCTCTTCCTATGGTTGTCATCTTTGGTTCCCTTTTCCACCATTTCGCTTCACTTGAGAAAACCTTAGGAGGAGATTATTTTTAGGCAGAACCAAGCATGGATCTAAGGAAAAAAGGTGTGGAAATTAAGAATATGCAAAGGAAATTATCAAAAAATCATTCGATTTCAAGATGCAAATTCTAGGATTTTGTGTGCACCTTTCAAAATTTGATTTCACATGACAATTACTAGGCCTAATTAAGAGTTTAAATGATCTCCTAAGATCCCTAAGATGCTCCCCATATGCTTCCTCCTTCAAGAAAACAAAGAGAATTCCAAGGAGGCCAAGGAAGCCCTATGTCTCGACCAAACAAGGTTGGGGTAGCTAGGGAGAGTTTTAAATTTTTCTAAGGTCATTCTTGAGTCATGTTTAATGAGTGAATATGAGGGGAGGCCTTGGAAAAAATTTAGAACCCATAAAAAGTGAGTTAGTGCTTTAGGTTCTATATTATGGCCTAAAGAAGCAACATGTTGTTAGGCTCTTTGTATTAATTGTGTGATGACTCCAAGAGGCCTAAAAGGAGTCAAGAATCATATTTGAAAGGAAAGAATAGAGCCTAGAAATTAGTTGAGGGGTGTTGCTTCATTAGGTGCAATTATGGACCATAATAGGGTTTATAGAACAACCTAGTGTCTAAGCAAGTTGTGTGGCCTTAGAAATTGTTTCATGAACCTAATTGGCTTCCATAAATTGTATCTAGGACAAGAGAAACCACCTCCACAAGTTTGTGGCTATGTGGCCGAAGCAAGGGAGGGAGTTTCAAGAGAAAAAGTGTGTGATTATGTGCAAGGTAGCTTTCTCCACCTTCTTTCATGCATGGATGTGTGTTTAACTTGTCTTAGAATGTGTGTATGTGTATTTTGAAGCCATAAAAAGTATGCTAGCATGAATTTATATGACATGATTTCATGATGGTATATTATGTTTTCAAATGAATGTATGGTGTTTGTTTGAGTTTGCTTGAGTATGTAGAGGCCAAGAACTCTTAACCATGGTAAGGATGAGCTAAGAACCCTTAAGATTGGTTGAGATAAAGCAAAAAGTCTCCCAAAAGCAAAGTGGGCTCCCAAGAGTATGGTCGAGTCCAAGAATCTCTTAAAGAATGGGTGAGGCAAGTCCAAAATAAATGAGAAAAAGTGTGAGGCCAATCCATCCATTTGGTGAGCTCTTAAATGTCTTGTATGACTTATTCACATGCCAAGCTTGCTTCTTGAATGTTCATGACTTCCATGTTATCTATGCATGCATTTTCAAGACTTGCTTTGCATATATTATGTATGATTGAATGGGAGATGAGCTATTGGCATTCTTTGAATCTCATTCCCTCCTCTCCAATGATCTCACATGCTAGGTGGACCAAGTGGACATGGTGATGGAAGCCAATTACCTTGAAGGAAAGAGTTTGGCAATGAAATGCAAAGTTTTTGGTTCTTTAAGGCCATACTTTTGTCAAATGTTGTAACCCCTTGACGTATATGGTCTATGACCTCTTAGACATGTATAATTATGACATTTTGCCATGTATGAATGAGATAATATGTTATGTAACCACTACAATATGAATTAAGTATATGATGGCACATTAGCTTCATGAATGGCTTTATGGAAATATGCATATGTGTGGATGAAATGTCCAAAATGAGATGCATGGAGTTTGGGACCATTTGAGCAGCTTACACAAGTCTTAATCATGCTTTCAGATTTGCCCAAAAGGTGCCAAACCCTAGGGAAAGTCATTTGGTTACTTTGGTACCTCATATGAAGCCAAAATTGACCATAATAGAACCCTATGTCACTTTTTGGCCAAATGAGCTCTTCTTGATCTGATATTTGTCATGCAATTATAGCTTGTTGAAATATTTTCAAGAAGTTAAAGAACATAATTTTTAGAGGTCTATAGAATATTTGATAAACTTCCAAAGTTGACAATTTTTTTGATTTTGTAATTATGACATTTTGCCATGTATGAATGAGATAATATGTTATGTAACCACTACAATATGAATTAAGTATATGATGGCACATTAGCTTCATGAATGGCTTTATGGAAATATGCATATGTGTAGATGAAATGTCCAAAATGAGATGCATGGAGTTTGGGACCATTTGAGCAGCTTACACAAGTCTTAATCATGTTTTTAGATTTGCCCAAAAGGTGCCAAACCCTAGGGAAAGCCATTTGGTTACTTTGGTACCTCATATGGAGCCAAAATTGACCATAATAGAACCCTATGTCACTTTTTGGCCAAATGAGCTCTTCTTGATCTGATATTTGTCATGCAATTATAGCTTGTTGAAATATTTTCAAGAAGTTAAAGAACATAATTTTTAGAGGTCTACAGAATATTTGATAAACTTCCAAAGTTGGCAATTTTTTTGATTTTGGTCTGCTGCACTATTTATTTGGTTCGAAAATGAAATCTGTCACACAGGGCCCAAATGATGTTCGATTGCCACAAAATTTTTATATAGAGAAACTAGACATTCCCAGTGACTAAGAAGCACCCCATTTTGAGGTCTAGAGAAGGAGATATGAATTTTTGAACATTCTGTCCAGTATGAGGAGTTTTGCCTGACCTGAGTTATTGTTTGATTAAATTCTAAGGTATGGGTTACCTAAGCTGGTCTGGAAATATTTTTCCCTTCTAGCTAACATTCATAGCTTATAGATTGGTATTATTTGCATCTATTAAATTTTTTTAGAATTAATTGGACATTTTCAAAATTTGTTGCAAAATTCTATGATAGTTCTAGAATGTAGTTTGACCTCTCAACCTTTTTGGATGTCAAAAGTATTTTTTGATGGATGTTATGGTCGCGCATATTTTTATCGTAAATTAGACATCCGTAGCTTTCTATAATGACCAAGAATGCATGATTTTAATTTTTTTAGAATTAGTTATGATTTTTCAAAATTTGGACAGAAAAGAGGCAAAAGCTGGCCAAAAATAATTGTCCATGTTTTGTGTTTCATTTCGGTTTTCTTGAGATGTGAGCCATATTTTATGATGAAAATGAGTTGTATACATGTAATTAAATATGGGAAAGTATAGTATGAGCTCACATGGTCCACGTAACACCGAATGAAATTTTTAAACATGATGCAACGCCAAAATATTCATTAATTTATCCCCTTTTTCTTTACATTCTCATAGAATTGATGATGTGAAGCTCATAAATATCATAAAACGAGCTAGAAGTTATGGTGTTACATTTATTGGTATCAAAGCAAAGTTCCAGACTCTCTTGGATTGGATTTGGCTTGAGGATGTAGTAATAGGGTTATGTAAAAGGCTTGAATGAATAGGTAGAGCCTTGTATGAGACATGTTAGGTGCATGAGTATAATTTGTGGCTTTGTTCATTATGAGTAAGTTGTATGATGGTGTAATGTCTGATTTTTGTTAAATGACAGAAACAGGCATGGTTTCAAAGCAAGTCCCCTGGAATGAATTAGTTAAGGTCTTGAAAAATTTGAGTAACATTCCAGCCTTCTAAAAATGAAAATTTTACCTTAGACGGATGGAAAAGCGAAGCTAGAATGAAGAAACAAATTTTGACAGAAAACCTACGAAACATAATAGCATTTTCATAATTTTGAGTAAATTTTGGAATTCACACAGGAGGGCTTTTTAAATGAAAGTTTTAAGTTCTCTGGGGTTCTCAGAGGCCTTGAAAACAATGAGAAGCCCCAGGATTGTAAAATTCCCTCCAGTGGACGTTTTCTAACATCAGTATGCCCAAACTTTGACGGATTCATTCAGGAAGGTTTTAGCTCTGATTTGAGTGATTCCAAAGGCATTTTTCTTAACTGGGAACCTAAATTTTATAATGAAAAAGACAATTCTCAAAAAGGAGCAAAAATGAAGGAGAAACGAAAATGCAAAGTACGAAGGACAAAATTAGAATTTTTGAAAAAGTCCTTTTGCCCTACCTATATATAGGTGGCGCCTCACACTTGCCTTCATTTAACTTCAGAAAATTCAGCCCCAAACCAGAAGCAAAGCCCTAGGAGAGTGGTGCACCAAGGGAAGAGAAGAAAGAGGAGAAATTCAAGCTTGTAGGTATGGAAATTTGCTTGTTTTTCATGCTTTCTCTTAGCCAATCTCTTCTCCTCTTTTTCCCTCTTCTTTTCCATGATTTTTTTGAAGTTTTAAGGGATTTTTTGAAGGATGAACAAAGGGGAACTTTCGAAAATCAAGTAAAGAGGCCAAGGAAAGCAAAAAATAAGCAAGGAAAATAAGGTAGCATGCAATCCTTCCACTTGGTCTTCCTCCTCCCTTCTCTTGTGCATGTTTCGACCTATATATGTTCTACCCTAGGGAGTTAAATTTTCAACCAAACAAAGGGTGAATCTTAGGTATTTGATGGAGAAGAACAAGAATATGCAAAGAAAATAACAAACTAGCCATTAGAAATCAAGATGCAAAACTTAGGGTTTCAAGTGCACCTTCTAAATTCTGATTTTGTGTGATGATTCTTAGGTTTAATTAAGAGTTAAAATGAGTTCTTGAGCCACCTAAGATGCTCTCCATAACCTTCCTCCTTCAAGGAAACCAAGAGCACTCCAAGAAGGCCAAGGAAGCCCATGGTCTTGGCCAAGATGAGATGTCATAGCTAGGGAGAGTTTTAAATTTTTCTAAGGCCATTCTTGAGTCATATTTGATGAATGAAAATGAAGGGATACCTTAGAAAAAATTTAGAACTCATAGAAATTGATTTGGTGCCTTAGGTTCCATATTATGACCTAAAGAAGCAACATGATGTTAGGCCCTTTGTTTTAATGGTGTGATGACTCCAACACGCTTAAAAGGAGTCAAGAATCATATTTGAAAGGAAACAATGAGGCCTAGAAATTATTTAAGGGGTGTTACTTCATTAGGTGCATTTATGGACCATAATGGGGGTTATAGAGCAATCAAGGCCTTAGAACATGTTTCATGAACCTAATTGGCTCCCATAAATTGTATCTAGGCCAATAGAAACTATCTCCACTAATTTATGGGTGTGTGGCCGAAAGAGGAGGCTTGAAATCCAAGGAAAAAGTGTGTAATTGTGTGCAAGGTAGCTTTCTCTACCTTCTCTCATGCATGGATGTGTGTTTAGCGTGTCTTAGAATTTATGTATGTCTATTTTCAAGTCATGAAAAGTATGCTAGCATGATTTTATATGCCAGGATTTCATGATGTCATGTTATGTTTTGAAATGAATGTATGATGTTTGCTTGAGTTTGTTTGAGTGTGGAGAGGCCAATAACTCTTCACCATGGTGAGGATGAGCCAAGAACCCTTGAGATTGGTTTAGACATAGTAAAGAGTCTCCCAAAAGTAAAGTGGGCTCCCAAGAGTATGGTTGAGTCCAAAGCTCTCAAAGAATGGGTGAACCAAGTCCAAGATCCATAAGAAGAAGTGTGAGGCCAATCCAAACACTTGGTGAGCTCTTGAATGTCTTGTATGACTTATTCACATGCTAAACTTGCTTCTTGAATGCTCATAATTTGTATTACATCCATGCATACATTTTTAAGGCTTGCTTTACATATATTATGTATGATTGAAAGGGAGATGAGCTATTGGGATTCTTTGAATCTCATTCCCTCCTCTCCAATGATCTAATATGCTAGGCGGACCAAGTGGATGTGGCAATGGGAGTCAACAACCTTAAAGGAAGGAGATTGACATTAATATGTCTAGTTTTTGCCTTTTAGAACCATAATGATGTTTCATGATGTATATTGTTGTTGTAAATGGCCTATGACCCTTGAGACATATGTAATTTTGCTATTATATGATGTAGAAATGAAAGTATGTATTATGTGAATGATGGAACATGCATTGAGTATGTATGGTAATGATAGCTTTATGAATGAGTTGTATGGATGTAATTAAATATCAGAATATATAGTATGAGTTCACACAGTCCACGTGACGCTGATTATAATTTTTAAGTACAACACAACACAAAGAATGTCAATATTTATTCCCCTTTTTCCGTATACTTCCATGAATAGAATGATGTAAGGCATGTGTACATGATGAGATGAGCTAGAATTTATAGTGTTATAGATGGTCTTAGAGTAGCTAGAGGACACCGAGAAAGAGTGGCCTCTAGAGTAGCTTAAGCAAAATTGAGTGATCTGACGCCTAGAGCTTGATGAGATATGATAGTTCGTCAGGATCAGTGGTAAGCCCTAAGTAGGAATGATGAAAAATGATCTTGTTGATATGAAGAGGCTTGCTAGAGAAAGTATGTGAAGCCTAATTCTCCCCAGTAGTCATACTCAGACCATTTCGAGATGTCCTACTTAATGCAGAGACAAGTAATGATGAAACGCAGTATGAGATGAGACTGCGGTTGCACATGACTAGTTTAGAGGGGAATAAGAAAAAGAGTTACCCCTTAGCCACAACACCCAAATGTATAGATAAGTATTAGAGCCCGAAAGGTTAATTCCCTTAAGCCAGAGATTTGAGTTATAAGCTACACCTTTAAGAGCCCTGATAGCCCAGAGGTGATAGCTAGCTATGCATGAATAAAGCAAGAGATAGAACCCTCTAGCTTGATGACGGTCTGGATATAGAGGCAATGAGGCTCGGATTGGTAGCTAAAGATGAAGATCTAATCCTTGGAAAAGTGAGTCAATCAAAGGCTGTTAGCCGTGGCCAATTATTCCATAGAAGCAACAAGGTAATCTAGAGAGTTCCTTGCCAAGGCCAATTAAGAAGTTAGTCGCAGCAAATGATATGTTAGCTGTGGTGAATGACAATTTGAATGCTTTATTGGTCATATTTAGGTCAACTTGAGGAATGAACTGATAAGGGATCGGTCGATCCACACAGAGTGGGAAACCCTAGTATAAGTGGAGAAAAAGGGTATTGAATAATTATGAAAGATTAGTAAGAAATCTGTGGACCTAGCAAATGAGACTGAGGAAAAAGCTCAACCCAGAGAAAGTTAGACACAGGGATAATAAGGTTGTTGAGACCCGCCTATGAGGCATTGACTCCAACCTAGGATGCTATCCTGTGAAACACTGAATAATAGTGTTAATGTAGCCTCGAAATAATGTAAGATAAGACTACCAGCAGTGAGGCACATAGTGAGTGGCCTAGAAAGGTGTACCTCATAAGTAACACCTAGAAGTAAGTATGAGTAACTCAGTAATAGAGGATCAGAAAAGAAGGAGGATAGTTAGTAAGCTACAAGTCCAATGAGATGGCTAGCCTAGGTTAAGCATAAGTTAAAGCCTGGGGAAGATGACCAATAGCATCATTCTAGGTGAGATTTGTAAATGAAAGGCTTAGTGAAAGTTTTCCCTGGATAAAGAAAGGAAAGATGAGACATTCTAAGTCAAGAAAAATGCCTATTAGTAATTAGCAAATTCCCCTAGATAGACCCCCTTAAGCCGTAAAGTATAGTAATAAAGGAAGCAAGGAAGAGTTGGGAAACTAGCTACAGAAAAGATGCCCTCGCTTTAGTCATGATTAGATGAGTAAACTGAGCCAGAGAGGTAGGTGGATAGGGGTCCAATAGTTAGTTAGATGAGGTCCCTAATATGAGAATGATATAGGGTTAAGGCACATTAGTGATTGGAGCACCCAGTAGAGCATAAGTTTTTAGTAAGATAGAGTTCCGACATTGAGAGCGCGTGTCTTAGATTGGGTCAGTAGAACTCTGAGATCAGTATATTGTGCTCCTGGGGATGAGGCTAAAGAGATTAAATGGAGAAAAAGCCTAGCTCTAATCCGAACATAGAAATAAGTTGAGATAGACAGTTAGTGCCTTAGTACCCTTAGGGAAGCTCGAGAGAGCTAGAGACCGCCTAAGAAGGCGAGCCTCATTTTATGTAGAGAAATAGTGTAGCCCTAGAGTGCTATAGAATGAAATTCCTGGGATTATATGAAATAGAATCCTTCTTACTAAGGGATGGTCTAATTAAGAGTAGAGTAAGAGTATGAGCAAAAAAGTAGACCCCCTTGATGTTACAAAGAGTGAATAAGTAGAGGACTCCTGGGAAAAGGCAAGCACTCTTGAGCATAAAGAAATCTGAACTAGTAATAGAAACAGCCACTAGTAAAACATCCTTTTACTTAAGTAAGAGGATAAGAAAGATAGAAAGAAAAGATATGATAGTGTTCAAGCCAAGGACATAATAGATTGAGAATAGATATTCAGTTAATGTGCTTGACTACTTAAGAAAGCACGTTTGTCCTTGACATTGATGCCCTTCTAGCATGATAGCACCTGAAGAAAAAATAGCCAGGCAATGTAGAGGGATATTGGGATGAAGCAAAGGAAGAATCCTATTTCCCTGAGCACTCTACGAGAATAGGGCAGATAAAGAAAAGTAAGAAAGAAATACTTTATATTGTTGGGAAACTTGTAATATACAAGCGATAGTGGCTTTGAGCTCAGTCATGAGGCGCTTGTGTATTAGTGTTTGATGTTATGGTTTGCTTGCAATAATGGTTACATGATATTGGGTCTGGCCAACCCAGTAGTAATATGACTTGAGTGCGTAGCAAATGATGGCATCAATCATCAAAGTGTCCGGATAATCGAAAGGTATCCTAGTTAGTTAGATAATGAGATAAGTTATAAAAGAAAAGTAAAAGGATTCCAGTAATATCAAAATAATGAGAAAAGCATGTAGAAAGGAATCCCTAGTAGAAAATGTTCAGATTCAGTATGCAAAGCCTGAGTCCCTTATAGTATATGTAAACGAAATGAGAAGGGACCAATTGTAATATCTGGTCCTCTGAAAATGAGAGAAAACGTGAGAAACGTAACGTACGATTTCTCCATCAACAAACGGAACACATCGGATACAAAAGAAAGTCCCCCAAGATGATGTAGTAAAGGTCCCAAAAAATTTGGGAAGCATTCTAGACTCCTAAAAATGAGAATCCTAGACTTAGATAGAAAGAAAAACGAAGTTAGAATGAAAAAATAATTTCTTACGAAAAGCTTACGAAACGCAATGGCATTTTCATAATTTTGAGTAAATTTTGAAATTTACATAGGAGGGCTTTTTAAATGAAAGTTTTGAGTTCTTTGGGGTTCTCAGAGGCCTTGAAAACCATAGAAGGTCCCAGGACAATTAAAACCCCTTCGGTGGACGTTTTCTAATGTCAGTGCACCCAAATTTTGACAAATTCATTCGGGAAGGTTTTAGCTCCGATTTGAGTGATTCCAAAAGCATTTTATTTAATTGGGAACCTAAATTTTATAATAGAAAAGACGATTCTCAAAAAGGAGCTAAAACAAAGGAGAAACAAAAATGCAAAGTATGAAGGGCAAAATTAGAATTTTTGAAAAAGTCATTTTCCTACAGCTATATATAGGTGGCGCCCCACTTTCCTCCCCATTTGGAATCAGAAAGTTTTGCATAATTTCATAAGAGAGAGCTAGGCTTTTGGGCACACTAAGAGAGGAGGAGAAGGAAAAGAAATTCCAAGCTAAAGGTATGTTTTTATGGTTGTTTTTCAGGCTTTTCTCCATCCACACCACCTCTCCTTCATTCTCCTTGATTTCCTTTGATTAAAATGAAGCTTATAAATCTAATTCAAGGGAGAAATTCAAGGGAAATTTCGGATTTGAAGAGAGGAGCTTGGAGGAAGCAAGATTCAAGCCAAACTAAGCAAGGAAACAAGGTGAAATTGCATCTTATGGTTGATATCTTCCATCATCCTTCTTCTCAATTTCGCCTAACCCTAGGAACTATAGGAGGATCTAATTTTCAAGCCCAACCAACCATGAATCTTAGGTATTTGATGATCAAGAACATGAATATGCAAAGTTAACAACAAAATAACCATTACAATTCAAGATGCAAATTCTAGGGTTTTATGTGTACCTTCTAAATTCTGATTTTGTATGATGATTTCTAGGTTTAATTAAGAGTTTAAATGAGTTCATGAGACCCCTAGAATGCTCCCTACAAACTTCCTTCTTCAAGAAAACAAAGCACACTCTAAGGAACTCTAAACCATGCATAGTCTCGACCAAACCATGTTCTTATAGCAAGGGAAAGTTTTAAATTTTTCTAAGGTCATTCCTAAGTCATATTTGATGAATGAAAATGAAGGGAGGCCTTGGAAAAAATTTAGAACTCATAGAAATTGATTTGGTGCTTTAGGTTCCATATTATGACCTAAAGAAGCAACATGATACTAGGCCCTTTGTTTTAATTATGTGATGACTCCAAGAGGCTTAAAAGGAGTCAAGAATCATATTTGAATGAAAGGAATAGAGCCTAGAAGTTATTTGAGGGGTGTTGCTTCATTAGGTGTATTTATAGACCAAAATGGAGCCTCTAGAGCAATCTAGTATCTAAGCAAGTTGTATGACCTTAGAGTTTGTTTCATGAACCTAATTGGCTCCCATAAATTGTATCTAGGCCAAGAGAAACCATCTCCACCAATTTGTGGGTGTGTGGCTGAAAGAGGTGGCTTGAATCCAAAGGGAAAAGTGTGTAATTGTGTGCAAGGTAGAGCTCTCCACCTTCTCTCATGCATGGATGTGTGTTTACATTGTCTTAGAATGTGTGTATGTCTATTTTCAAGTCATGAAAAGTATGCTAGCATGATTTTATATGCCAGGATTTCATGATGTCATATTATGTTTTCAAATGAATGTATGATGTTTGTTGAGTTTGCTTGAGTGTGGAGAGGCCAAGAACTCTTGACCATGATGAGGATGAGCCAAGAACCCTTGAGATTGGTGGAGACAAAGTAAAGAGTCTCCCAAAAGCAAAGTGCGCTCCCAAGAGTATGGTTGAGTCCAAAGCTCTTAAAGAATGGGTGAGGCAAGTTCAAAGTCCATGAGGGAAAGTGTGAGGCCAATCCAAACACTTGGTGAGCTCTTGAATGTCTTGTATGACTTGTTCACATGCCAAGCCTGATTCTTGTATGTTCATGATTTGTATTATGTCCATGCATGCATTTTTAATCTTGCTTTGCATATATTATGTATGATTGAATGGGAGATGAGCTATTATGATTCTTTGAATCTCATTCCCTCCTCTCCAATGATCTCACATGCTAGGTGGACTAATTAGATATGATATTTGGAGCCAACAACATTGAAGGAGGAAGATTAACATCCATATGCCTAGCATTTTCCTTTTAAAGCTATAATGAACCATAATGATGTATATTAATGTTGTAAATGGTTTATGACCCTTGAGACATATGTAATTATGCTATTATGTGAAGTAGAAATGAAACTATATGTTATGTGAATGATGGAATGTGAGTTGAGTATGTATGGCAAAGATAGCTTCATGAATGAGTTTTGGAAAAGTGCATATGTGTGCATGGAAAGGCGAAAATGAGATGCATGAGGTTTGGGACCATTTGGGCAGCTCATACAAGTCTTAAATGTGCTTTTAGACTTGCCCAAAAGGTGCCAAAACTAAGGGAAAGCCATTTGGCAATTTTGGTACCTCATATGGAGCCAAAATTGACCATAATAGAACTCTATATCACTTTTTGGCCAAATGAGTTAGTCTTGATATGAGATTTGGGATGCAATTAGGACTTATTAAGACCTTTTTGGGAATATAAAGATCATAATTTTTGGAGGTCTACAGAATATTTGAAAATTTTTCAAAGTTGGCAATTTTTTTGGTTTTGATCTGTTGCATTATTCATTTGGTTCGAAATTGAATTCTATTACACGAGGTCCAAATGATGTTCAATTGCCACGAAATTTTATACAAAGAAAATAGACATTCACAGTGACTTGGACAACTGGAAACACATCATTTGGATGTCTAGAGAGAGAGATATGAATTTTTGAACATTTTGTCTATTATCAAGACTTTTGCTTGACCCGAGTTACTGTTCCATTAAATTCTGAGGTCTGGGCTTGATGAACTAGTCTGGAGATATTTTTTTCTCTTTCTAACATCCATAGCTTTCCAGATTTGTATCATTTGCATGGATTGTATTTTTTTGGAATTAATTGGACATTTTCAAAGCTTTCTGCAGAATTCTATAACAGTTCCAAAATGCAATCTAACCTCCAGACTATTTTGGATGTCAAACGTCCTTTATGATGGATGTTATGATCTGGACACATTCTAATGTGAAGTAGACATCTGTAGCTTTCTAGAATGACCAAGTTTGCATGATTTCAATTTTTGTAGAAGTAGTTATGATTTTCCAAAGTTTTGTTAGAAAAAGAAGCAAATCTAACCGAAATTAGATAACCACATTTTGTGCTTCATTTCGGTTTCCATGAGTTGTGGGCATAATTTTGTGATTCAAAAGAGTTGTATTGATGTAATTAAATATGAGAATGTATAGTATGTACTCACATGGTCCACGTGACACCGAATGGAAATTTTAAATACGACGCAACGCGAAAATAGTCATTATTTTATTTCCTTTTTCTTTACACTTTCATGGAATTGATGAAGTGAAGCCCATGAATGTCATAAAATGAGCTAGAGTTTATGGTGTTATATTTATTGGTATCAGAGCAAAGTTTTAGGCTCTTTTGGATTGGATTTGGCTTGAGGAAGTAGCATTAGGGCTATATAAAGGCTTGAATGGATAGGTAGAGCTTTAGATTAGACATGTTGGGTGTGTGAAAGTAGTTTGTAGCTTTATTCATGATAAGTAAGTTGTAGAATGGTCTTGGAATAGTTAGTGGACACAGGGAAAGAGTGGCCTCTGGAGTAGCTTGAGCAGAGCTAAGCTTGAGTGGAGCTAAGGGATCCGACGGCTAGAGCTTGATGAGATATGATAGCTTGCTGGGATCAGTGGCAAGCCCTAGACATCAACAATGAGAAATGATCTCATTGATAGGAAGAGGCTTGCTAGAGAGAGAGTATGTGAGGCCTAACTCTCCCTGGTAGCCATACTCAAGCCATTCCGAGATGTCTTGCATAATGCAAAGACAAGTAGGATGCAACGCAGTATGAGATGAGACTGCGGCTACATGGACCAGTTTAGAGGAGAATACGAAAGAGAATTATCCCCTAGCCATAACACTTAAATATCTAGATGAATTTCAGAGCTCAAAAGCTAATTCCTACAAGCCAGAGGTTGAGTCACAAGCTACACCCTAGAGCCCGATAGCCGAGAGGTAACAACTAGCTATGTACGAATGAAGCAAAAAGTAAAACCCTCTAGCTTGATGACGGGCCAGTTATAGAGGCTTGAGTTGATAGCTAAAGATGAAAGTCCAATCCCTAGAAAAATAAGCCAATCAGAGGCCGTTAGCCATAGCCAATTAGTTGCTTAGCTGTTGCTAATTATTCCAGATAGAAGCAAGGCAATCCAGAGAGTTCCTTACTGCGGCCAATTAAGAAATTAGTCGCGGCAAATGATGTGTTAGCCGTGGCAAGTGGCACTATGAATGCTTTATTGGTCATATTCAGGCCAACTTGAGAAAAGAGTTAATAAGGGGCCAGACAACCCACAAAAAGCAAGAACCCCTAGTATAAGTAGAGAAAAGGGTATTGCACAGTTATGAAGGATTAGTAAGAAAACCGTGAGCCTAGCAAATGAGATTGAGAAAAGAGCTCAGCATAGAGAAAGTTAGATATAGGGATGATAAGGTTGTTGAGACCCACCTTTAAGACATTGACTCCAACCTTGGGTGCTATCCTGTGAGACATTGAATGACAGAATGTTAGTGTAGCCTCGAAATAATGTAAGATAAGACTACTAATAGTAAGGGACATAGTGAGTGGCCTAGAAAGGTGTACCTCATAGGTAACACCTAAATGTAAGTATGAGTAGCCCAATAATAGAGGCTCAGAAAAGAATGAAGATAGTTGGTAAGCTACAGGTCCGATGAGATGGCTAGCCCAGGTAGAGCATAAGTTAAAGCCTAGGGAAGATGACCAGTAGCATCGTTCTAGGTGAATATGTGAATGAAAAGCTTAGTGAAAGTTCTCCCTGAATTGAGAAAGGAAAGATGAGACATCTTGAGTTGGGGAAACCACCCAGTAGTGGTTAGTAAAATTTCTCTAGATAGAGCCCCCTGAGTCATAAAGTATAGTGAAAGGGAAAGCGAGGAAAAGTTGAGAAATTAGCTACAGAAAAGATGCCCTTGCTTTAGTCATAATTAGATGAGTAAACTGAGCTAGAGAGGTAAATAGATAGGAGTCCAATAGTTAGTTAGAAAAACTCCCTAATATAAGAATAGTATAAGGTTAAGGCATGTGAGTGATTAGAGCATCTAGTAGAGCATAAGTTTTCAATAAGATAGAATCCAGACATTAAGAGTACGTGTCCTGGATCGGGTTAGCAGAACCTTAGAAATAGTATACTGTGCTCCTGGGGATAAGGCTAAAGAGGTTGAACAGAAAGAAAGCCTAGCTCTGATCTGAACATAAAAGCAAGCTAAGATAGATAATTAATGCCTTAGTACCCTTGGGGAAGCTTAAGGGAGCTAAAGACCGCCTTAGAAGGTGAGTCTTGTATGATACAGGGAAAGAGTGTAAGCTAAGAGCGCTAGAGAATGAAATTCTTGGGATTATATGAAATAGAATCTTTCTTACCAAGGGATGGTCTAGCTAAGAGCAGAGTAAGACTATGAATGAGAAATAGACCCCTTTGATGTTACAAAGAATAAATAAGTGGAGGAACCCAGGGAAAATGTAGGTGCTCTTGAGCATAGAAAAACTTGAACTAGCAATAGAAATAGCCAATATTAAAACATCCTTTTACTTAAGGAAAAGGATAAGAAAGGTAGAAAGAGCAGATATGACAATGTTCAAGCTGAGGACATATTAGATTGAAAATAGATATTTAGTTAATGTGTTTGAGTACTTAAAAAGGCACATTTGTCCTTAGAATAGACGCCTTTCTAGTATGATAGAGCCCAAAGTAAAAATAGTCGGACAATGCAGAGAGATCTCGGGATGTAGTAGAGAAAGAATCCTACTTTCCCCGAGCACTCTACAAGAATAGGGCTGATAGAAAAAAGTAAGAGAGAGGTATTTTAGATTATTAGGCAACTTGTAATATACAAGCCATAGTGGCCTTGAGCTCAGTCATGAGACGCCCGTGTATTAGTGTTTAATGTTATAGTTTGCTTGCAACAATGGTCATATGATATTAGGCCTAATCAATCAATAGTAATGTGACTTGAATGCATAGCAAATGATGACATCAATCACCAAAGTGTGTCGATAATTGAAAGGTATCCTAGTTGGTTAAAGAATGAGATGAGTCAAAAAAGAAAAATAAAGGAATTCAAGGAATATCGAAACAGTAAGAAAAGCATGCAGAGAGGAATCCTCAGTAAAGAATATTCAGATTCAATATGCATAGCCCGAGTCCCTTATAGTAGATGTAAACAAAATGAGAAGGGACCAGTGTATAGCCTCTCTCCTGCTAGAAATGCTACCCATACCCATTGTGTGAGATGCCCTGGTGCCAAGGCACTTAAAAGCAGAATACAGCCATAGTTAGAAACTGTAGGATATGAGAGGAAGATTAGAATGAGTGCATGTAAAGTAAGTAAGCTAATAGAGTAAGAAATGAAAACCCAAGTAAAAGAGGTTGAAGTAGGAATCTAAGGATCCTATGAGGAGCGATGAGTGAAAATTTAAATGCTCTCAAGTATCAGCATAATGGGATCCTAGGGAAGCAGATAACATAGAACTCACTTCCCACGAAGAGCGTGATGTACCTCTGAGTTTAGCCTCAGTACTATGAGTGATGGTAACCAAACTTAGCGAGCATGAGTTTTACTATCAGATACAGTAATCTTAGTGATAAACATATATTTCTAGCTATTTTATTCTCCTAAACACAGGCATTTTAATAATAAAATATGGCTTTAAGACTTTAATTAGATAAGATTTTGTTTTATAAGCCATTTCTATATTTTAAGAAATTATTTACAAGATTTTAGAATTTTAATGCATAAAGTTCTTTAAATGATTTTGTGAATTTTTCCATTGAATTGTTTTTACTATTTGTGCAGATTTTTGTTGGGCAATGGGAATTTTAAGGATGGAAACTAATTTAGAAAATGATTAAAGCTTCATGATTGAAACAAGAAGCTTGCATGGAAAACACGAGGAGAAGCTTACGTGAGAACCAGAAACAGAAACCAGAAGAAAGCTTCGTGCTTGTCTGGAGGAGAGCAGCTCACATGAACTCACACTCATGCAGAAACAGAAGAGGACGAATGAAGGAGCTTGGAGAACAGCAGAATGCTCGAGTCTAGGGACAAACGAATGAAGACGCTGGATCATTAAGCTGCACGTGGTGAAGGAGAAGGAAGATGATGGAGCTAAATGATGGAAAGAAAAGGAGGCAACCTCTGTTTTGGAGAGCTAGATGAAGAAGAAGAAGCATGTGAAGATCAAGTAGAGAGGAAGCTACGTCTGGACTCGAAGATGGCACGAAGCAAGGATAAATTCTTTTATATTATATTCCAATGCATTAACCATTCACAGCGGGGCCCATACCAATATACACAAGCAAATTCAGAACCACGTGAATAGTGAGAAGAGTTCAGATCCATGTATAATACACACGAAAAGAAGAAGCTCTGGCACATGACTTTTAATGAGGAAGGGATTCGAACAAATTGATTCATTCACACCTCTACACTTCATTCACGCCTCTACAAGTCATTCACGTCTCTATAATTTCGGAACCCCTTGCCTATTTATTGAGACACCACCCCATCGTCCATCACATCCTCTTAATCCATTCCATCCATTCATTCACCAATCCATCCTTCGTCCTCCATTCCCACTCCATTCCCATTCCATCCATCCATCCACCATTTGTGACAACCCTATCTTCTAATCATTGTAATTATGGTTAAGTATATGATTAATAATTACTTATTAAGGTTTGAGTGGTTACAATTTATCACATTATGAAAATATGGGAAAAATTTGAACCTTGATGCTAGAGTCATCACCATACTACCTCAACAAAAATAAAATTTCTCATAAAAGAAATCTTACTACCATAAGAGGCTTATGATTAAACCGTCCATCAGTTTCAATACCCAATAACCTCCAACAAGTACTCCTATATCATCTCATACCATTACTGTTGGAGAAATTGGGGTTTCTAGGTTCAAAAGAGTAGGTTGGGGACTTACGCCGCGGCCTAAACCTTTCCTGCCGCGGCCAAGTTACTCTTTGGAATCACTAGACAAATTTAACAAATCTCACTGCGGTGATAGCCGCGGCGAGTTGGACCTTCGCCAAGGCCAACCTATGTGGCGCCGCGGTGGAACGCCTCCTGGAACTACTGTTCTCAACGCGGTAGGCGCAATATATTCACGTCGCGATGAGTTTTGCTTTTGTCCAACCCGTATTTAATTTTCTTGATTCGCGCCGCGGCAGGACATAATGTGCTGCAGCGAGTTTTGGTTCTGTTACCCTCCTGGGCGATTTTTTTCACTTCGCGCTGCGGCGAGATTTATCAAGCCGTGGTGCTCCTCGCCACTGTCACTCCCTGGGCCAATTTTTTTCCTTGCGCCGCGGTGGGATTGGTTATGCCGCAGCGCCTTTCGGCTCTGTCTCCCCTTTAGCCACGGTGAAGCCTTCTTAGCCGCGGCGGAACTCACTCCTGTGACCATATTACCCAAATTTCGCCCTCTACACTCCAAATCTCGTCTCAGAAACACTTTAGGTCCACCTACCCTTGTTTCATATGGTCCTAATGGTGTTTATCTACCCTATTTATCCATTATTCCGTCCATTATCCTTGCGAAACTCAAATACTACTTCCTACTTACCCGACTAGCTCATATCAGCAAATTCATGAATATATGACAAAAAGAACACATGTATTAACAGCAATTAACATCCCATGCACATTCTATAAAGATTCCATTCAACAATAGCTTAGGTCCACCTCCAAGGCATCATAAGACTACAATTCCCATATGGTAATCCGTATCACAATTTCAACAAAGCTATATATATAATACTATAAGTTCATACATTAGTATTCAACTATAATGAGACTTAAATCCTTAACGGTTACATTTCAATCAAACAAAATATAAATGCCTACACTTGGCAACATGATTACATGATGATGCTACGTAAACTAACAGCAAAACTGCATCTACCCTATTCTACTCAGACCAAGTGTAGCTCCCCACACCCGGCCTCAGCTCATGGATGTTCATCCACTTGCTTACCCTTATCCTTACCCGAGGAAGTTTCACCTGAAATATTAATCCCATAAAACGGGGTGAGATATAAATCTCAATAACCACGGCAATTCCATCATATATCCAATTTAATTAACATATAAGCATGAATCAAAATCAATATCAGAATCACATATATCATATCAGCAAATGAATCAATTAAGCTATCATGATTACTATCCCATACTAGCAATCATATTATCACATGTTAAAGGCCATTAACACCGGGAGAGGCCCGTCCATGGCACCTACTCCCTATTGAGCACAACTGGGGCTCAGTGCATCTGGGTTTGATCATAACCCGGTACTCGATCGAAGCACATGCACAGGTGGCAGCCGCACCACAGCTCCACTATGGACTCACAAGGTCCAATCACCATTCAACAGATAGCCAATCAATTCATTCAACATTTCAAATCATTCAGATACAGCAACATATGAAATTAAATCAAATATATACATGGAATTGATATAACCCGATTACCTCACTTGTAGACACTTGCAACAATCACCAATGGTGCAGAAATCCTCCTATAACCATAGCATCATAGAATTACTACTCTAATTCATCATTAATAGTTACAATCAATACCCAAAGAATTTAAGATGCTAATGACTACCTAAGAATCACTTACTCTGCCACTATAAGTCCCAAATTTGGATTAAATTGTCCTCCACCAGAAGACTCAATATTTCACCCAAAATCCTAAACAAATTCATACATAATTAATACCCATTTTATAAATAAGCTATGGGGGTCTCAAATTAACAATGGAAGCATCATAATGGAAGGTTTAAACTCACCTAGGGTCAGCCATAACCTCAACCTACGAATTTTACCAAGAAAAATCCCAAACTCCAACATTTTAGATTTTGGATAGAGTGAAAATGTTTCAAATGAAAAACTAATCGGATCAAATTAAAGAAGAAGATGAGGGGATTAAGTTGTATAACTATTACCTTGGCTAAATCTTACTCTAAATGTGAGAAAATGCAGAATTAGTGCCCCCAACCCTAGCCTCCTCTCCAAGCTCCGAATTTTCTCTGTGTTTTGTGTTTCAGCAAGTGTGAGGGAGAGGCTGGTGTATTAGGATTTTAGTTGGATTTAAGTTGGGTCAAATGTGGGTCATGGGTTGCTCCAAGATCCATCTCTTAATGGGCTTCAGATTTTTGCTTATTAGGCTAGTTTTTAGAGTGTTGGGCTGCAGAATTTTACTGGGCTAGTTTTATACATTGGGTTGCTGACGTTTAATTAAGTTTGGGCCAAGTTTCAAGAGCTCAAGGGTTATTGGGCCCACTTAGACCTTAGGTGAGTTTTAAGGGTTATTCATCAAGCTGCACGTGGTGAAGGAGAAGGAAGACGATGGAGCTAAATGGTGGAAAGAAAAGGAGGCAACCTCTGTTTTGGAGAGCTAGACGAAGAAGAAGAAGCATGTGAAGATCAAGTAGAGAGGAAGCTATGTTTGGACTCGAAGATGGCATGAAGCAGGGATAAATTCTTTTATATTATATTCTAATGCATTAACCATTCACAGCGGGGCCCACACCAATATACACAAGCAAATTTAGAACCACATGAATAGTGAGAAGAGTTCAGATCCATGTATAATACACACGAAAAGAAGAGGCTCTGGCACGTGACTTTTAATGAGGAAGGGATTCGAACAAATTAATTCATTCACGCCTCTACAAGTCATTCACGTCTCTATAATTTCGGAACCCCTTGCCTATTTATTGAGACACCACCCCATCGTGCATCACATCCTCTTAATCCATTCCATCCATGCATTCACCAATCCATCCTCCGTCCTCCATTCCCACTCCATTCCCATTCCATCCATCCATCCACCATTCAATGAAGCTCTAATCCATCTTGAGGCTAGCAAGGAAGAAGACCTTGGTACAAGCTTGAATCCATGGATGAACATAGAATTTTTGGCTAAGGATTCCTTTATTTTCCTACACTTTTTCTCTTTCATATATTTTCTTGGTTAAGTTGTATTTGATAGGGAATTTGTGTAATTGTAATTAGTGGCTGGTTAGACACTAATTAAGGAACCTTTTTGTTGATTAATTTGATTAGACATTGATTAATTTCAATATTATCTAATTTCTCATGTGTGCTTCAGAGGTGTTCGATAAAATACATGAGCGAGATTATTTGCTTGAATGTTTAATTTGAAGATTCCTTAGTGTTTAGTTGGTTAATTAAACATTTTAGGATGATGATTCAGAGGCTAATCAATTAGTTAATTAATCAAATTAGGTGTTCATTGATCCTAAAACAAGAATTGACAATTTAATGCAGGGTTGAGGTTTCAATTTAATATTAGATCATTAATTTCTTGATTCTTGTGTGGTAACTCAAGATAATTTGTTATGAACACAATTAAGAACTCTTAGGCTAGAATCAATTACAATTATTATAGGATAAGGATAGTGGATACCAAGGGACAAATATAAAGCTAGTCACAAGACCATAATTCACCCAATTAGATAACAATTAGGAATTTTAATTCAATTTTATTTTAAATAGTTTAAGTAAATCAAAACCCCCTTAGTTTAGGAATTTTTAGAACCTTTTAGCATTTGGAAAACTCATTTAAACATTGAACTCCAATTCTAAGGGAGATGACCTAGGTTGTGCCATTAGCTACATATTTTATCAACCTAGTATTATTTTGAGGGTTATACGATGAGCCACTCACTTAGGCTTTGACATCTCCTAGAGATGGATTGCAGTAGATCCCAACATAGCATAGTGGGTTGTAATAGACCCTAGCGGGGCTCTGAGAGGTTGTAATAGACCTAGGTAGTCACAGTAGATCCCATAGAGTTACAGAGAGCCCTAACCATAACATGATAGATCTCTAGTAGAGATGACAACCTGAGATAGTTTTACAAAGTAGTTAGTCTCAGAGACTAGTACAATTTTAGCTAGCCTTTGTCTCAAAGACTAGAGACCTCCTGAGTCTGGTAGACTATTGCTACAAAGATATGAAAGCTATACTCAGACAGTTAGACCACTGATTAGCTCTCTCTAGAGAAGGGCCCTGTGTATAAGATTAGGAAAGCAAGAAATAAACTTTTCAGAATTAGAGCTAGATGAACCACTACTTAGCAGATAGTAGCCATGATCGAGGGATAGAAAAATCCCCACATGCTAGCTTATGTGTACAAAAAAGGGTCAGGTGCAGTTTTAAATGAGGTAAGTGGTATAGTATATTTCTAGTGAGCAAAATTGTGAGAATAACTAGCATCCCATCAGAGCCCAGTAGTGGTCAGTGGTAGTAGCTCTTCGGTACCAGTATGAGACACACATGTTAGGCCTATCAGTGTTAAAATGAGAGACTATAAAATGCCATTGTAAGTGAGCAAAGTCTCGGCCAACAAAGACAGATGTAATAGCCAACAAAGACAGCATGGAGGAAGCAAGATTCAAGCTAAACTAAGCAAGGAAACAAGGTGAAATTGGATCTATGGTAGATATCTTCTATCACCCTTCTTCTCCATTTCGCCTAACCCTAGGAACTATAAGAGGATCTAATTTTCAAGCCCAACCAACCATGAATCTTAGGTATTTGATGGAGAAGAACATGAATATGCAAAGAAAACAACAAAATAACCATTACAATTCAAGATGCAAATTCTAGGGTTTTATGTGCACCTTCCAAATTCTAATTTTGTATGATGATTCATAGGTTTAATTAAGAAAATGAGTTCTTGAGACCCTTAGGATGCTCCCTATAAACTTCCTTCTTCAAGAAAACAAAGCACACTCCAAGGAACCCTAAACCATGCATAGTCTCGACCAAACCATGTTCTTATAGCAAGGGAGAGTTTTAAATTTTTTAAGGTCATTCTTGAGTCATATTTGATGAATGAAAATAAAGGGAGGCCTTGGAAAAAATTTAGAACTCATAGAAATTGATTTGGTGCTTTAGGTTCCATATAATAACCTAAAGAAGCAAATGATGCTAGGCCCTTTATTTTAATTATGTGATGACTCCAAGAGGCTTAAAAAGAGTCAAGAATCATATTTGAATGAAAGGAATGGGGCCTAGAAGTTATTTGAGGGGTGTTGCCTCATTAGGTGCATTTATGGACCGTAATGGAGCCTATAGAGCAATCTAGTATCTAAGCAAGTTGTATGACCTTAGAGTTTGTTTCATGAACCTAATTGGCTCCCATAAATTATATCTAGACCAAGAGAAACTATCTCTACCAATTTTTGGGTGTGTGGCCGAAAGAGGAGGCTTGAATCCAAAGGGAAAAGTGTGTAATTGTGTGCAACGTAGCTCTCTCCACCTTCTCTCATGCATGGATGTGTGTTTAGCTTATCTTAGAATGTTTATATGAGTATTTTAAAGCCATGAAAAGTATGCTAATATAATTTTATATGCCATGATTTCATGATGTCATGTTATGTTTTCAAATAAATGTATGATGTTTGTTGAGTCTGCTTGAGTGTGGACAGGCCAAGAACTCTTGACCATGGTGAGGATGAGCCCTTGAGATTGGTTGAGACAAAGTAAAGAGTCTCCTAAAAGCAAAGTGGGCTCCCAAGAGTATGGTTGAGTCCAAAGCTCTTAAAGAATGGGTGATGCAAATCCAAATCCATGAGGGAAAGTGTGAGGCCAATCCAAACACTTAGTGAGCTCTTAAATGCCTTGTATGACTTGTTCACATGCTAGGCTTGCTTGTTGAATGTTCATGATTTGTATTATGTCCATGCATGCATTTTTAAGGCTTGCTTTGCATATATTATGTATGATTGAATGGGAGATGAGCTATTGGGGTTCTTTGAATCTCATTCCCTCCTCTCCAATAATCTCACATGCTAGGTGGACCAAGTGGATATGTTATTGGGAGCCAACAACATTGAAGGAGGAAGATTGACATCTATATGTCTAGCATTTTCCTTTTAAAGCTATAATGAACCATAATGATGTATATTAATGTTGTAAATGGTTTATGACCCTTGAGACATATGTAATTACGCTATTATGTGAAGTAGAAATGAAAGTATGTGTTATGTGAATGATGGAATGCGAATTGAGTATGTATGGCAATGATAGCTTCATGAATGAGTTTATGGAAATGTGCATATGTATGCATGGAAAGGCCAAAATGGGATGCATAAGGTTTGGGACCATTTGGGCAACTCACACAAGTCTTATATGTACTTTTAGACTTGCCCAAAAGGTGCCAAAACTATGGGAAAGCCATTTGGCAATTTTGGTACCTCATATGGAGCCAAAATTGACCATAATGGAACCCTATATCACTTTTTGGCCAACTGAGTTAGTCTTGATCAGAGATTCGGTATGAAATTAGGTCTCATTTGGAGGTTTTTGAGAATCTAAAGATCATAATTTTTGGAGGTCTACAAAATATTTAAGAATTTTTCAAAGTTGGCAATTTTTTTGGTTTTGGTCTGCTGCACTATTCATTTGGTCCAAAATTGAATTTTGTTGCACGAGGCTCAAATAATGTCCAATTGCCATGACATTTTATACAAAGAAACTAGACATTCACAATGACTTGTGCCAACTAGAAGCACCCCATTTGGAGGTATAGAGAGGGAGATATGAATTTTTGAACATTCTGTCCAGTATCAGGACTTTTGCCCGACCTAAGTTACTGTTCCATTAAATTTCAAGGTCTGGGCTTATGAACTGGTCTGGAGATATTTTTCTTCTCTAGCTAACATCCACAGATTTCCAAATTGGTATCATTTACATGGATTTGATTTTTATGAAATTAATTGGACATTTTAAAAGTTTTCTACAGAATTTTGTAATAGTTCCAAAATGCAGTCTGACCTCCGGACCATTTTGGATATCAAACGTCCTCTGTGATGGATGTTATGATCTGGCCATATTTTTTTTGTGAAGTAGACATCTGTAGCTTTCCATAATGACCAAGTTCGCATGATTTTTATTTTTCTAGAATTAGTTATTATTTTCCAAAATTTGGTCAGAAAAAGGGGCAAATCTGGCCAAACTTAGATAACCACATTTTGTGCTTCATTTCGGTTTCCATGAGTTGTGAGCATGATTTTGTGATGCAAAAGAGTTGTATTGATGTAATTAAATATGAGAATATATAGTATGTTCTCATACAGTCCACGTGACACCGAATAAAAATTTTAAATACGACGCAACCCGAAAATAGTTATTATTTTAATTCCTTTTTCTCTACACTTTCATGGAATTGATGAAGTGAAGCCCATGAATGTCATGAAATGAGTTAGAATTTATGGTGTTACACCAATGCATAACCTCTCACCTGCTAGAGGTATTAACCACACTCAGTGAGTAAGATGCCTTAATGCTAAAGCACTTAAAAATAGAACATGGGCATAGTTAAAAACTGTAGGATATGAGAGGAGGGCTAAAACGAGTATATGCAAGTAAGTAAGTAAGTCAATAGAGTAAAAAAAGAAAGTCCAAGCAAAAAGGGGCTAAAGTGGGAATCTGAGGATCCTATGAGGATCAATGAGTGAAAATTAAAATGCTCCCTAGTATCAGTATAACAGGATCCTAGAGAATCAAATGACACAGAACCCACTTCGCACGAAGAGCACGATGTACTTCTAAGTTTAGCCTTAGCTACTATGAGCGATGGTAACCGAACTTAGTGAGCATGTATTTTACTATCAAATACAGTGATCTTAGGCTTTAACATCTCCCAAAGACGGATCGCAATAGATCCCAGCATAGCACAGCGGGTTGCAATAAACCCTAGCAAGGCTTTGAGAGGTCGCAGTAGACCTAGGGGTCATAGTAGATCCCATAGAGTTACAGAGAACCCTAGCCATAGCATGATAGTTCTCTGGTGAGATGAAGGCTTGAGATAGTTTCATAGAGCAGTTAATCTCAGAGACTAGTACAATTTTAGCTAGCCTTTATCTTAGAGACTACAGATCTCCTGAGTCTGGTAGACAATTGCCACAGAGATATGAAGGCTTGACTCAGATAGTTAGACCACTAACTAGTTCTCTTTAGAGATGAGCATAGTGTATAGTATGAGAAAAGCAAAAAATTAGCTTTCCAAAGTTAGAGCTAGATAAACTACTACCTAATAGATAGTAGCCCTGACCGAGGGATAAAGAGATCCTCGCATGCTAGCTTATGTATTCAGAAAGGGGTTAGGTGTAATTTTTATATGAGGTAAGTGGTACAGTATGTCTCCAGTAAGTAAAACTATGAGAATAACTAGCATCCCCCCAGAGCTCAATATTAGTCAGTGGTAGTCGGTCTTCGGTACTAGTATGAGACACGTATGTTAGGCCTATCAGAATTGAAATAAGGAACTATACAATACCACTGTAAGTGAGCAAAGAAAGTGAGGAAAAGTCTTGGCCTACAGAGATAGATGTAGTAGTAAATAAAGAAATTGGGATCATTAAAAGCAAAAACTCCTCAAAGGAGCTGTAATCCTAGTAAGAAATTGAGATGTGAGGCTTGTGATAGAAAGAATATGAATTGTAATCATTGGATGAGCTTGTAAGAAAGAACGCAAAGATAAATAGTGGGCGAAAAATGTAAATAAGCAGACAGATAGAAACCTCCGATAGCTCTAATGATTAGAAAAGATGATGAGACATTATAAGAAGCCATTAAAAGAGGATATGAGAGATATGATATGAAATAAGTTACCTCCCAAGATATGTAAATGAGCCTACTGAAAGAAACATTAATCCCTGCGAACGGGTTAACATTAACCCGATTTGATTAGTAAGCTCTCCCAAGATAGGGCTTCAAAGTTAGAAATTTCTTTCCCTTATAAGAAAATAGGCATGTACCCTATGATAATATAGCCTTTACTATGGGCTACCAATGAAGATCCCCTGGCTAAAAGAAAATTCAAAAGAATGAAATTGTTGAGAAAGTATATAAAGCTAGAAAGAAGGGAAAGAAAAGAGTAGTTAGCCAGAAAAGAAAAGAGTAAGAGAAAGTGTACCCCAAATTTCGAGGATGAAATTTATTAAAGAGGGAGAAATGTAATATCCGATTTTCTAAAAAAAAAAAGAAAACGTGAGAAATGTAACATACAGTTTCTCCACAAACAACGAAACTCACTGGATACAAAAGGAAGTCCCCTGAGATGACTTAATCAAGGTTCTAAAAAATTTGGGAAGCATTCTATACTCCTAAAAATAATAATTTCAGGCTCAGACGAAAGGAAAAATGGAGCTAGAATGAAGAAATAATTTCTTACGAAAAGCATACGAAACGTAATGGCATTTTTGTAATTTTGAGCAAATTTTGGAATTCACACAAGAGGGCTTTTTAAATGAAAGTTTTAAGTTTTCTGAGGTTCTCAGAGGCCTTGAAAACTATGAAAGCCCCCGGGACAGTTAAAACCCCTCCGGTGGACGTTTTCTAATGTCAGTTGATCCAAACATAGACTGATTCGTTCAGGAAGGTTTTAGCTCTAATTTGAGTCATTCCAAAGGCATTTTAGAAAATTCAAAACCTAAATTTTATAATGAAAAAGATGGTTCTCAAAAAGGAGCTAAAACAAAGGAGAAACAAAAATGCCAAAAACAAAGGGCAAAATTAGAATTTTTGAAAAAGTGTTTCTTCCTCCTTTATAATTAGGTGGTGCTTCACACTCTCCCTCACTTAGCTTCAGAATATTCTACCCCAAATCAGAAGAAAACCCTAGGAGAGTGGCACACCAAGGGGAGAGGAAAAGGAGGAGAAAATCCATGCTTAAGATATGTTTCCATAGTAGTTTTTCATGCTTTTCTTCATCCACACCTCCTCTCCTCCCTTCTCCTTTGTTTCCTTTGATTAAAATGGAGTTTATAAATTTGATTCAAGGGAGAAATTCAAGGGAACATTCGGATTTGAAGAGAGGAGCTCAAAGAACACAAGATTCAAGTGAGAAAAAGCAAGGAAACAAGGTAATTTCTCTTCCTATGGTTGTCATCTTTGGTTCCCTTCTCCACCATTTCGCCCCACTTGAGAAAACCCTAGGAGGAGATGATTTTTAGGTAGAACCAAGCATGAATCTAAGGAAAAAGGGTGTAGAGACTAAGAATATGCAAAGAGAATTATCAAAAAACCATTCGATTTCAAGATGCAAATTCTAGGGTTTTGTATGCACCTTTCAAAATCTGATTTCATATGATAATTATTAGGCCTAATTAAGAGTTTAAATGAGCTCCTAAGATCCCTAAGATGCTCCCCACATGCTTCCTCCTTCAAGAAAACATCCAAGGAGGCCAAGGAAGCCCTATGTCTCGGCCAAACAAGGTTAGGGTAGCTAGGGAGAGTTTCAAATTTTTCTAAGACCATTTATGAGTCATATTTGATGAGTGAATATGAGGGGAGGCCTTGGAAAAAATTTAGAACCCATAGAAAGTGAGTTAGTGCTTTAGGTTTCATATTATGGCCTAAAGAAGCAACATGTTGTTAGGCTCTTTGTTTTAATTGTGAGATGACTCCAAGAGACTTAAAAGGAGTCAAGAATCATATTTGAAAGGAAAGAATGGAGCCTAGAAATTATTTGAGGGGTGTTGCTTTATTAGGTGCAATTATGGATCATAATAGGGTTTATAGAATAACCTAGTGTTTAAGCAAGTTGTGTGACCTTAAATTATTTCATAAACCTAATTGGCTTCCATAAATTGTATCTAGGCCAAGAGAAAGCATCTCCACAAGTTTGTGGCTGTGTGGCCGAAGCAAGGGAGGGAGTTTCAAGAGAAAAAGTGTGTGATTATGTGCAAGGTAGCTCTCTCCACCTTCTCTTATGCATGGATGTGTGTTTAGCTTGTCTTAGAATGTGTGTATGTTTATTTTTCAAGCCATGAAAAGTATGCTAGCATGATTTTATATGCCACGATTTCATGATGACATATTATGTTTTCAAATGAATGTATGGTATTTGTTTGAGCCTGCTTGAGTGTGGTGAGGCCAAGAACTCTTAACTATGGTGAGGATAAGCCAAGAACCCTTGAAATTGGTTGAGAAAAAGCAAAAAGTCTCCTAAAAGCAAAGTGGGCTCCTAGAAGTATGGTTAAGTCTAAGAATCTCTTAAAGAATGGGTGAGGCAAGTCCAAAATCCATGAAGAAAAGTGTGAGGCCAATCCATCCACTTGGTAAGCTCTTGAATGTCTTGTATGACTTATTCACATGCCAAACTTGCTTCTTGAATGTTCATGACTTCCATGATATCCATGCATGCATTTTCAAGACTTGCTTTGCATATATTATGTATGATTGAAAGGAAGATAAGCTATTGGGATTCTTTGAATCTCATTCCCCTCCTTTCCAATGATCTCACATACTAGGTGGACCAAGTGGACAAGGTGATGGAAGCCAATTACCTTGAAGGAAAGAGTTTGGCAATGAAATGTAAAGTTTCTAGTTCTTTAAGGCCATAATTATGTCAAATGTTGTAATCCATTGACGTATATGGTCTATGACCTCTTAAACATATGTAATTATGACATTTTGCCATGTATGAATGAGAGAATATGTTATGTAACCACTAGAATATGAATTGAGTATATGATGGCACATTAGCTTCATGAATGGCTTTATGGAAATATGCATATGTGTGGATGAAATGGCCAAAATGAGATGCATGGAGTTTGGGACCTTTTGGGCAGCTTACACAAGTCTTAATCATGCTTTTAGACTTGCCCAAAAGGTACCAAACCCTAGGGAAAGCCATTTGGTTACTTTGATACCTCATATGGAGCCAAAATTGACCATAATGGAACCCTATATCACTTTTTAGCCAAATGAGCTCTTCTTGATATGAGATTTGGCATGCAATTAGAGTTTGTTAAGAGCTTTTTGGGAAGCTAAAGAACATAATTTTAAGAGGTCTACAAAATATTTGATAAATTTTTAAAGTTGGCAAATTTTCTAATTTTGGTCTGTTGCACTATTCATTTGGTCCAAAACTGAAATATGTCACACAAGGCTCAAATGATGTCCAATTGTCATGAAATTTTATACAGAGAAACTAGATATTCTCAGAGACTAGTACCAACTAGAAGAACCCCATTTGGAAGTCCAGAGAGGGAGATATGAAGTTTTGAACATTTTGTCTAGTATCAAGAGTTTTGCTCGTCTAAGTTACTATTGAATTAAATTCTGAGGTCTGGGCTACCTGAGCTAGTCTAGAAATATTTTTCTCCTCTAGCTAACATCCACTGATTTCCATATTGGTATCATTTATATGGATTGGATTTTTGTGAAATTAACTGGATATTTTCAAATTTTGCTGCAGAATTTTGTGATAGTTCCAGAATACAGTTTGACCTCTGGACCTTTTTGGATGTTAAACATCCTCTGTGATGGATGTTATGGTTAGGGCATATTTTTAACATGTAGTAGACATCTGTATCTTTTCCAAATAACCAAGAATGCATGATTTTAGTTTTTTTTTTAAATTAGTTATGATTTTCCAAAATTTGGATAGAAAATAGGCAAAAGCTGACCGAAAATAATTGTCCATGTTTTGTGTTTCATTTTGGTTTTCTTGAGATGTGAGCCATATTTTATGATGCAAATGAGTTGTATGCAAGTAATTAAATATGGGAAAGTATAGTATGAGCTCACATGGTCCTCGTGACACCAAATAAAATATTTAAACACAATGCAACGTGAAAATATTCATTATTTTATCCCCTTTTTCTTTACATTCTCATAGAATTGATGATGTGAAGCTCATGAATATCATGAAATGAGCTAGAAGTTTTGGTGTTACAGCTAAGGGTTCTTGGCCTCACTATACTCAACAAACCCAAGCACACATTATAACATCATTTACAAACATAATATGTCATCATGAAATTATGGCATATAAAATCATGCTAGCATACTTTCCATGGCTTGAAAATACACATATACACATTCTAAGACAAGCTAAGCACACATGCATGCATGAGAGTACGTGGAGAGAGCTACCTTGTACATAATCACACACTTTTCTTCCTGAATCAAGGCTCCCTCTTTCGGCCATACACAGATAAAAGTGTGGAGATGATTTCTCTTGGCCTAAACACAATTTATGGAAGCCAATTAGGTTTATGGAATTAATTCTAAGGCCACACAACTCACTTAGACACTAACTTAGCTTATAACCTCATTATGGTTCCATAATTGCACCTAATGAAGCAACATCCCTCAAATAAATTTTAGGCTCTATTCTTTCCTTTCAAATATGATTCTTGACTCCTTTTAAGCCTCTTGGAGTCATTACACAATTAAAACTAAGAGCCTAACTACATGTAGCACCTTAGGTCATAATATGGAACATAAAGCACTAACTTTCTATGGTTTCTAAATTTTTCCCAAGGCCTCCCCTCATTTTCATTCATTATATATGACTGAAGAATGGGTTTAGAAAAATTTAAAACTCTTATTAGCTAGAAGAACCTTCCTTGGCTAAACCTATGCTTGGTTTTGTCACCCATGGACTTTGCTTTATTTTCTCAAGGGGAGAAGAACATGAGGAGACTTGTAGGGATCTTAGGAGCTTATTTAAACTCTTATTTAGGCCTAGGAATCATCATACAAAATCAGATTTTACAAGGTGCAATTGAAACCCTAAAAATTACATCTTGAAATCTAATGATTTTTTGTTAATTCTCTTTGCATATTCTTAATCTCCACACCCTTTTTCCTTAGATTCACCCTTGGTTCTGCCTAAAAATCAAATCCTCCTAGGGTTTCTCATGCTAGGTGAAATGGGGGAGGAGAGGAACTAAAGGTAGCAACCATAGGAAGAGAAATTATCTTGTTTTCTTGCTTTTTCTCACTTGAATCTTGTGTTCTTTGAGCTCCTCTCTTCAAATCCCAATTTTCCCCTCAATTTCTCCTTTAAAATAGATCCATATACTTCATTATAATCATAGGAAATAAAGGAGAATGAAAGAGAAGAGATTTGGAAGAGAAAGAGCATGAAAAACTACTAAATTTCCATACCTTAAGCCTTTGATTTCTCCTCCTCTTTGCCTTCCTCTTGTGCACCACTCTCCCTAGGGTTTTCCTTTGGTTTTGGGCAGAACTTCTTCATACAACATAAAGGGAGAAGAAGGGTGCATCATATATATAGGTAGGAGGAAGTTACACTTTTCAAAAATTCTCATTTTGCCCTTCGTTCTTGGCATTTATGTTTTTCCTTTGTTTTAGCTCTTTTTTTAGAACTGTCTTTTTATTATGAAATTTAGGTTCCTAATTTAGTAAATGCCTTTGGAATCACTCAAATCGAAGCTAAAACCTTCCCAAATGAATTTGTCAAAGTTCAGGCACATCGACGTTGAAAAACATCCACCGAAGGGACTTTAGCTGTCCCGGGCCTTCCCAGGGTTTTCAGGGCCTCTAAGAACCTTGGGTTTTGAAGAAGTCTTCCTGTTTGAATTCTAAAATTTTCTAAAAATTATGAAAATGCCATTACAGTTCGTAAGTTTTCTGTAAGAAATTGGTTCTTCATTCTAACTCTATTTTTCTTTTTGTCTAAGCTTAGGATTCTCATTTTTAGGACTCTAAAATGCTTTTCAAATTTTTAGGGACCTTAACTACATCATTTTAGGGGACTTCCTTTATATCCAATGAGTTTCGTTCATTTATGAAGAAACCATACGTTACGTTTCTCACATTTTCTCTTATTTTCAAAGAACTGGATGTTACATCATACATCATATACAACATTGGATTACATCATGTGCCATTCATATGGCTACAAAATGGACAATATCACACACTTTGTTGCCAATCTCCTTCCTTTTGGCTTGGTGGCTTCCATTCCTTGGCTCACTTGGATGACTTAGACATGTTAGACAACGGGGGAGGAAGGAATGAAATTCTAGGAATCCCAATAGCTCTTCTCCCTTTCAACCATACATAAAGAATGCAAATCCAAGTCTAAAAATGCATGCATAGGTATCATGGAGCATGTAATTATTCATGGAGCATTTCTAGCATTCAAGAAGTCACATATATACATAGGCTTGTCAAGCAAGTCGTTTAGCCCCACCTATTCTCTTTAAGGATTTTAGACTTGCCTCAGCCATTTTCCTAAAGGGTTCTTGACTAAGCCTCACTCTTTAGGAACTTTTGGATTAGTCTCACCTATGCTTGAGGGTTCTTGGTTCATCCTCGCCATTGCTAGGAGACTTTTGGCTTCACCACACTCAAACAAACTAAAGCAAATTCATAAAGTATCATTTGAATACATAACATAACATAATATCATGGTACCACGATATATAGATGCATGCTAAAATATTTTTCATGGCTTAAAACATACATACAAATATTCAAAGATAAGCTAAACATCCACTCATACGTGAGAGAAAGCAGAAAAAGCTACCTTTGTCACAAATGCACACTTTCTTCCTTGAACTTGGTTCCTCTCCCTTGGCCACACACTCACAAGGACATGGAACTTGGTTTCCTTGGCACAGACACATAATATGGAAGCCAATTATACTCTTAGAACAAATTCTAAAGCCATATATTCATTTTAAATGCTAGGTGGTTCTTATGGCTCAATTATGGTTCCATAATGCACCTAATGAAGCAACCTTAGGAAAACATCATCTTGGCTCCATTCTTTCCATCCATTTATGATCTTTGACTCCTTTTAAATCTCTTGGAGCCATCACAGAATTAATTTAAGGAGCTTAACTAGGTGTTGCTTCTTTAAGTCACAATATGAAATCTATGATATCATCTCACTATCCATGGCTCCTAAAATTTTTCCAAGGCTTCTTCTCATCCTCTCCCATCAAATATGACTCAAAATCAAGCTTGGAATGAATTAAAACTACTCCTTGGTACTCTTTCTAGCTAAGCCAAAACTAGGCACCATTAAGGGAGTTATGGAGTGTTCTTGGTTTTCTTAATGGGATATGCATGTGGGAAGCTTATTAGGGATCTTAGGAACTCATCCAAGCATCTATTTTGGCCTAGGAACTCTTGCATCAAAAAAAAATTTAATGGAATACTTAAAACCCTAACTTTGCTATCTTGAAATCTAATAGTTATTTGATTATTTCCTTTGCATATTCTTCTTCTTCTCCCTCATTTTCCTATGATTTACTCTTGGTTTGGCTAGAAATTCAACCCTTCTTGGCTGGTCTTATATGGGGCGAAACACATAGAAGAGAAGGAACAAGGAAGATTAAGCATAAAAATAGCAAAATACCTTGGTTTCTTGGCTTCCTTTGCTTGTTCTTCACTTTGCTTGGCTTCTTTTCCTTGAATTCAAATTTTTTTGCTTAGGTCTAACCTCAAAACAGCCCAAAATACTTCAATAATTCCTTAAAAAAGAAGGGAAGATGGAGGGGAAGGAATTTGCTATAGAGAAACTAAGAAAATCTATGAAAAACCATACCTTTCGCTTGCTTTTTCTTCTCTCTTTCTCTCCTCCCTTATGCGCCTCACTCTCTTGCTTCTTTCTCTAGTTTAGGGTAGAAATGAAATGGACTAAATGAGGTGAAGAGTGGGGCATGGGGCATATATAGCTAGGTTTATGAGAATAGTTTCCAAAATTCCAATTATGTCCCTCAATTTTGGCTTTTTTGTTCTTAGTTTGTTTTAGCTACTTTTTGAGAATCGTCTTTTCCATCATAAAATTTAGGTCCTCAATCTTATAAAATGCCTTTGGAATCACTCAACCTGAAGCTAAAACGTTCCCGAATAAAAAGGTCAAAGTTTGGGTCAACTGACATTGAAAAATGTACACCGAAAGGGATTTTAATGATCTTGGGCCTTTCTATGGTTTTCAGGGTCTTTGAGAATCCCAAAGAACTCAAATTTTCCATTTAAAAAGCCCTCCTATGAGAATTCCAAAATTTGCCCAAAATTACGAAAATGCCATTACTTTACGTAACTATTTCATTAATTTTCATATGGTTCTTTTAGCTTTTATTTCAGGGCACCCCTAGCCTCATAATTTCATTACTTCATGTCTAGATCATTATTTTAATTTTTTTAGACCTTAACCAATTCGTTTCAGAGGACATACTTTGAAAATGTCTCTGTTTTTGTCATTTTTATGAAAACGAACATTACAAGTCTCCCCCCTTAAATAAATTTCGTCCTCAAAATTTAGATAACATACCTTATGGGAAGAGTTCAAGATACTTCTTTCTCATCTTCTTCTAGCTCCCAAGTAGCTCCTTCAAGAGATAATCTTTTCCAAATCACTTTCACCAATAGTATCGTCTTATTTTGTAACTGCTTGAGTCTAACATCCATAATCCGATTTAGTGATACTATGTATGATAGATCATTCTATAACTGCACATTTTCATACTCTATGACGTGTGAGGGCTTAGATTGGTACTTCTTGAGTTGAGATACATGGAATACATTATGTACTTGGCTCAGGTTCAGGTGAAAGGCAAATTTATAGGTTATAGATCTTATTTTATTAAGAATCTAAAATGAACCTATGTATTTTAGACTGAGTTTTTTACTTTTAATGGACCGACCTATCCCTATGACTGGAGATACTCTAACAAAGACTTGGTCTTTAACTCCAAACTCTAACGGCCTTCTTCATCTATCTACTTAACTTTTCTAGCTACTCTGTGCTGTTAGGAGTTTCTTTCTTATGGTCTCAAATTGTCTAGAGGTTTGGTCCATTAATTCTAGGCCTATCAAGCTTCTTTCTCCTAGCTCAACCTAACACATCAGAGACTTCTATTTCCTCTTATACAATGCCTCATATGGTGCCATCTGAATACTTGCATGATAGCTATTATTATAGGCAAACTCTGCTAGAGGCAAGTATGTATCCCAGTTTCCTTTCATCTTTAATACACACACCCTTAACATGTCCTTTAAGGTTTGGGTGGTTCTCTCCATCTAACTATCTATTTGAGGGTGATAAGCTATACTAAATCTTAGCTTAGTACCTAGAGCATCCTGTAATGATCTTCAAAAGTTCAAAGTGAACCTAGGATCTCTATCTGATACTATGTTTCTAGGCATACCATGTAATCTCACTATCTCTCGAATGTACAGTTGGGCTAATTTATCTAGGGTAGAAGTGGCTTTTATTGCTAAAAAGTGCACTATCTTGGTTAATCTATCTACTATTACCCATATGGCATCATACCCTGATGATGTCCTAGGTAAACCTATGACAAAATCTATAGCCACACTACACATTTCCACTTTGGGATATCTAGGGGCTAAGGTAATTCAGCTGGCTTCTGGTGTTCTATTTTGACTCTCTGACATACTAAGTATTGGGAGACATATTCTTCTTTGTTTGCTTTCATTCTAGGCCACCAAAACATCTTCTTTAAATCATGATACATTTTATTACTGCTTGGATGAGTGGTGTATTTACTCTTGTAGGTCTCCTCTAGTATTCTCTCTTTAATCGTAGCATTTCTAGGCACATATAGCCTATCCCTATATCTCACTATATCATCCTTAGACAGATTAAACTCCTAAGTGCTACCTTGAGCTATCTGGGATCTAATCTTGCTTATATGGTCATCTATTTGCTGAGTCTCTCTTATTTGATCCCTCAAGTTATTTTATATTCAGGTTTCACTCATCAATAACTTCATCGAATACACCTCACATGAGAGATTCATATCTCTGAACCTCTCAATCAACTCTTGCTCTTTGATCATCATACAGGCTATATGTATGGATTTTTTACTCAGGACATCAACTACCACATTAGCTTTACCGGGATGGTATTTCAAAGTAAAATCATAATCTTTCAAAAATTCTAACCATCTCCTCTATCTCATGTTCAATTCTTTCTGTTCAAATAAATATTTAAGGCTCTTGTAGTCGTTGTAAGTTTCTATGGCTGCCCCATACAAGTAATGTCTCCATATTTTCAAAGCAAACACCATAGCAGCTAGCTCTAAGTCCTATGTAGGGTAATTTTCTTTGTAAGGCTTTAACTGTCTAGAGGCATAAGTTATCACTCGATCTTTTTGCATAAACACACATCCTAACCTTTTCTTAGAGGTATCATTATAGACTATAAAAGCCTCTCTGGGGTCAGGAAGTACTAAAACTAGGGCCATGGTTAACTTATGTTTCAACTCGTGAAAACACTTCTCATATTTCTCATCCTACACAAATGGCACTTTCTTTTTAGTAAGCCTAGTCAGTGGCATTGCTATCTAAGAAAAGCCCTAAATGAACCTTTTATAATAACCTGCTAAACCTATGAAGTTCCTTATCTCTGTCACTATCCTAAGTCTCTCCTACTGTAACATTGCCTCTACTTTATGGGGATCTACTGCGCCCCCTACTTGGGAGATCACATGGCCTAGGAATTAAACTTTAGTGAGCCAAAACACACATTTACTAAGTTTAGCATATAACTATCTCTCTCTCAAAGTCTCTAGGGCTAATCTCAAGTGTTGCTCATGTTCTTTCCTACTCTTAGAATAGATGAGGGTGTCATCTATAAAGACAACTACAAATCAGTCTAGGTATGGCTTGAACACTCTGTTCATATAATCCATGAATACTACAAGTGCATTCATCAACCCGAAGGGCATAACTAAAAATTTATAATTCTCGTATCTAGTCCTACATGCTATCTTAGGAATATCCTCAGTCTTAGTCCTAAGCTGATGATATCTCGACTTAAGGTTTATCTTAGAAAAGACTTATGCTCCTACTAACTGATCTATGCGATCATCTATGCAGGGAAGAGGGTACTTATTCTTAATAGTTATCTTATTGAGCTTCCTATAATCTATATGCATTCTAAGGCTCCTATCTTTCTTCTTTACGAATAAGATTGGAGCTCCCCACAGTAAGACACTGGGTTTAGTAAAACCCTTTTCTAAAAGCTCTTTTATCTGTTTCTTAACCTCAGCTAACTTGGTGGAGCCATCCTATATGGGGCCTTAGACACTAGACCTACCCCAGGTACAATATCTATAGGAAACTTAACCTCTCTCTTTGGGGTAGTCCACTAATTTCTTTAGGGAACACTTCTAAGAACTCTCTTACAACTAGAATTTCCTCTATACCCTCTTCTACTTCTACCTGTACTGAAAAGAAAACTAGATATCCTTGATAACCATGCTCTAGAGACCTCTCAACCTGGGAGGTGGTCATAATAAATAACTCAATCCTCATACTAGGTATAGTTTTACACTTAGGTAAAGTAATACATTTATGGGAACAATCAAGTGTGGCATTATTTACAAACATCTAATTCAAACTAATAATCAAATTAATGTTAATAAGAGGCATACATATCAAATCAAGGGTAGTATAGTAATGATTAAACTAGACCACACAATTTAAACAGGCATGGGAGGTAATGGCTCTATTTCTTGTAGGGGTAGATACATGTAAATCATATGGTAATGTATGCATACTCAGACCTAATCTCCTAGCACAGTCATATGATATGAAAGAGTAGCTAGCACCCGAATCAAATAAAGCAGTTACAAAAAAATCATTAATCCTAATAGTACCTTGGATCAAACACGAGGACCGGCTAGCCTCCTACTATGTCTGGGCAAATACTCTACCCTAGGTTTGAGATCTAAGTGCAAGACCATCTCCCTCTATTAAGAAAACTGCTAGGGAGCCTGAGTGCAGTCCCTAGCCATGTGCCCTGGCTTACTGCATCTATAAGATACATTCTACCCTATATAACACGATCTATTCCTGTGATTTCTGCCACACTAGGGACATACTGTAAGTGCGGAATTGCCTCTGCTAGACTGGGTTCTTCTTCTCTTTCCTTTTCTATTCATTGGCTTTTACCACCTCTCTTGCTAGTCACTGCAGCCTATGTCTCTTCTCTAGGTCTCTTAAACTCAAGGAGTGCAAATCTGGCACTAGAAGTAAGTTGTATCATCTTGAGATTTACTTTTATAACTCTGTAAATCTCAACCAGGGTATTAAAGTTCCTAATTCTCTATGGAGCTACCTTGTCCCTGATCTCTGGCAACAGACCTTTCTCCAATTTATCTGCTCTCCAGTGCTCGTCATCACTCTGTAAATATGAGGAATACCTAGAGAGCTCTATAAATTTGGCCATATATTGGTCCATGGACATTCCCTCAACTTGCCTTAGGAGTACAACTTTAACTCCTTCTCATCTTGAATAGAATTGGGAAAATATTGTTCATAAAAGGCCTATAAAAATGTCTCCTAGTTAATCGAGAGGTTCCATGACTTGACAATAGGTTTAGTGCTCCTCCACCAATAGTTTACTTCTTTTTCTAACTGAAAAATAGTCATAATGACTTTCTGCTCAGAAGCACACTCCATCACCCAGAATATCTTCTCAAACTGCATAATTCAGGCCTCAACTTTCTCTATGATCAACTCACTATTAAAGGTGGGAGGCCTGAATTTTTTAGACTATGTTATAACCTATCTAATGGAAGGCTGCTCTGAGGCTGGAGGTATCTAAGCGGGTGGAGTCTGAGTAGTCTACTGCATTTGTATGTGGGGTTGTGGATTAGAATAAGTCTCCCTTGAATGTTTGAGAGAATCTGAGTGCTGTGGTGGCTGTGGAGGAGGAGGTATAAGGCCCTTATTGTCTTTCTATGCAAGTTGTTCCTGTAACTACATAATCTCGGCTTGTTGTTGATCTAGGCGAGCCACTATAACCTGCAGGGCTCTAGCTACTGGATCACTAGGCTCAGCTTTATCCTTTGCATGAGCCTCTCAAGAAGGCCTACCTCTCCTAGTGTTCACCATTGTTTTGAAAACATTATTAGCAAACTTTAGCATCAAATAGAAACACACTCACCACCATCACACTCAATTCATCCACAAGTAAGTCATATACAAAGGCCAACTCATATTCACAAGTCATAACCCACGTCAAAGTGCCTCAACCTTTGCTCTAATACTAATAAAGTGTAACACCATATTCAACTAGGCTACCTCATCTTATCCAAATCACATTTCCTTGGTCTAACATTCATTCTCAAGGAAAATACAATAAAAATATTCAATTATTTTGCATTACGTCATAGATGAATTTTTCATTTCATGTCCCATGGACTATATAAACTCATCCTTCTCATTCTCATATTTAAATACACAATTACAACCCAAAACCATCTCAAGAAGTGGCCAAAAACTCAAGCTCATGAACCATATACATAGAAATTGCATGTGCAGCCTTAGGTTAGTATGCCAACTTTCTGTCATGAACTTTGGAAAATGATAACTAATTCTAAAAAAGTTTAAATTAAACATACTATACCATACTGGAAAGCTACAGATGTCTAATTTATGTTAAAAATAAGTCTAGACAATAACAGGGACGTTTAGCCAACAGATATTGATAGCATAGTAACTAAACTTGCCTGGCGCTACTAGTACTATCATATAATATAAAAAATTCATATCTACCTGCTCAGACATCCAAATGGGGTGATCTTAGTGGCCATATAAATCTTATCATGTATAGTTTATTCTTGTAAAATTTCATGAGCATTGGACACCACTTGGCTCTTGAATGACACAAGAGAAGAAACTAACCATATAAACAATAACCATACCAGAACAACTGAAATTTGGCAACTTTGAAAAATCATAATTAATTCCATAAAGCCCCAAATAATCTAGTCTTTATCTTCCCAAAAATATCTGGGTAAGATCTATATGCATGCCGACTTTTATAGGTAAATTCATTCATTTGGTTAGATCTTAACATTGGATTGCAAAAATACTCTTTTAAACTTCTTATTGGGTCTCAAAAAGGTCAAATTTGGTTCCAAGGCTTCCATGGCCACTTGAGCATGTAGGAAAGTACCAAAATGGTCTATCAAACATGTCTCAATGGCACACAAACCTATATTTTACAAACTCACTCTCTCACCCCAAGGTATACACATGAACACATAAGCTATATCTTGCCATTCAATGTCAAGAACTTGCTACAACATTCATATAACCCCAAATCTCATACATATACAATATATTCATATGTTTACAAGTGCTCATGGGTTCATACATCATATACAACATTAGATTACATTATATGCCATTCATATGGCTACAAAATGGATAATTTCACACACTTTGTTGTCAATCTCCTTCCTTTAGGCTTGGTGGCTTCCATTCCTTGGCTTACTTTAACCATTTAGACATGTTAGACAATGGGGGAGGAAGGAATGAGATTCTAAGAATCCCAATAGCTCTTCTCTCTTTCAACCATACATAAAGAATGCAAATCCAAGCCTAAAAATGCATACATAGGTATCATGGGGCATATAATCATTCATGGAGCATTTCTAGCATGTCATATAAAACATACATAGGCTTGCCAAGCAAGTGGATTAGCCTCACCCATTCTCTTTAGAGATTTTGGACTTACCTCACCCATTTTCTTAAAGGGTTCTTGAGTAAGCCTCACTCTTTAGGAACTTTTGGCTTGGTCTCACCCATGCTTGGGGGTTCTTGGCTCATCATTACCATTATTAGGGGACTTTTGGCTTCACCACACTCAAGCAAACCAAAGTAAATTCACAAAGTATCATTTTAATGCATAACATAACATCATGGTACCATGGCATATAGATGCATACTAAAACATTTTTTATGCCTCAAAACATACATACACACATTTAAAAACAAGATAAACATCCACTCATACATGAGAGAAAGAAGAAAGAGCTACCTTTGTCACAAATGCACATTTTCTTCCTCGAACTTGGTTCCTTTGGACTAGAAACATAATATGGAAGCCAATTACACTCTTAGAACAAATTCTAAAACCATATATTTATTTCAAAAGCTAGGTTGTTCATATGGCTCAATTATGGTTCCATAATGCACCTAATGAAGTAGCCTTAGGAAAACATCATCATGTGTAATGCCCGATTTTTGTTAAACGACAAAAATAAGTGTGTTTTCAAAGCAAGTCCCCTGACATGAATTGGTTAAGGTTCCAGAAAATTTGAGTAACATTCTAGGCTCTTAAAAATGAGAATCCTAGCCTCAGACGGAAGGAAAAATGGAGCTAGAATGAAGAAACAAATTTTGATAGAAATCTTACAAAACGTAATGGCATTTTTGTAATTTTTGAGCAATTTTTGGAATTCACATAGGAGGGCTTTTTAAATGAAATTTTTGAGTTCTTCGAGATTCTCAGAGGCCTTGAAAACCATAAGAAGCCCCAAGACAGTTAAATCCTCTCCAGTGGATGTTTTTCAACATTGGTGTACTCGAACTTTGACGGGTTCATTTGGGAAGGTTTTAATTCCGATTTGAGTGATTCTAAAGGCATTTTATTTAATGGGAACCTAAATTTTGTAATGGAAAAGAAGGTTCTAAAAAAGGAGCTAAAGCGAAGGAAAAATGAAAATTTAAAGTACGAAGGGCAAAATTGAAATTTTTGAAAAAGTCACATTCCTATACCTATATATAGGTGGCGCCTCACACTCTCCTCCATTTAACTTCAGATTATTCAGACCCAAACCAGAAGCAAAACCCTAGGAGAGAGGTGCACCAAAGGAGGAAGAAGAAGAGAAGAAAATCCAAGTTTAAGGTATGTTTCCATGGTGATTTTTCATGCTTTTCTTCATCCACACCTCCTCTCCTCCCTTCTCCTTTGTTTCTTTGGATTAAAATGAATTTTATAAATCTGATTCAAGGGGGAAATTCAAGGGAATTTTCGGATTTGAAGAGAGGAGCTTGGAGAAAGCAAGATTCAAGCTAAAATAAGCAAGGAAACTAGGTAAAATTTCAACCTATGGTTGTTATTCTTGATTCCTCTTCTTCTCCAATTTGACACACATAAGGAACCCTTGGAGGATCTGATTTTTAAGCCCAACCAAGCATGAATCTTAGGTGATTGAAGGAGAAGAACAAGAATATGCAAAGAAAACAACCAAATAACCATTAGATTTCAAGATGCAAATTCTAGGGTTTCAAGTGTTCCTTCCAAATTCTGATTTTGTGTGATGATTCCTAGGTCTAATTAAGAGTTTAAATGAGTTCTTGAGACCTTTAAGATACTCTCTACATGCTTCCTCCTTCAAGAAAACAAAGAAATTTCCATGGAGGCCAAAATTGCCCATAGTCTCGGCCTAAGCAAGTTCCTATAGCTAGGGAGAGTTTTAAATTTTTCTAAGGCCATTCTTGAGTCATATTTGATGAATGAAAATGAGGGGAGGCCTTAGAAAAAGTTTATAACATATGAAAAGTGATTTGGTGCTTTAGGTTCCATATTATGACCTAAAGAAGCAATATGATGATGGGCCCTTTGTTTTAATTGTGTGATGACTCCAAGAGGCTTAAAAGGAGCCAAGAATCATAATTGAAAGGAAAGAATGGAGACTAGAAACTATTTAAGGGGTATTGCTTCATTAGGTGCATTTATGGACCATAATGGGACTTATAGAGTAATCTAGTATCTAAGCAAGTTGTATGGCTTTAGAGATTGTTTCATGAACTAAATTGGCTTCCATAAATTGTATCTAGGCCAAGAGAAACCATCTCTACAAGTTTGTGGGTGTGTGGCCGAAAGAGGAGGCTTGAATTCCAAGGAAAAAGTGTGTGATTGTATACAAGGTAGCTCGCTCCACCTTCTCTCATACATGGATATGTGTTTAGCTTGTCTTAGAATGTGTGTATGTGTATTTTCAAGCCATGAAAAGTATGCTAGTATGATTTTATGTGCCATGATTTCATAATGACATATTATGTTTTCAAATGGATGCATGATGTTTGTTTAAGTTTGCTTGAGTGTCGAGAGGCCAAGAACTTTTAACCATGGTGAGAATGAGCCAAGAATCCTTGAGATTGGTTAAGACATAGTAAAGAGTCTCCCAAAAGTAAAGTGGGCTCCCAAGAGTATGGTTGAGTCCAAAGTTCTCAAGGAAAGTGTGAGGTAGGTCCAAAATCCATGACGAAAAGTGTGAGGCTAATCCAAACACTTGGTGAACTCTTGAATGTCTTGTATGACTTGTTCACATGCTAAGTTTGCTTCTTGAATGTTCATGACTTCCATTTTATTCATGCATGCATTTTTAAGGCTTGCTTTGCATATATTATGTATGATTAAATGGGAGATGAGCTATTGGGATTCTTTGAATCTCATTCCCTCCTCTCCAATGATCTAATATGCTAGGTGGACTAAGTGGACATGGCAATGGGAGCTAACCACCTTGAAGAAAGAAGATTGACATCAATATGTCTAGCTTTTTTCTTTTTTGAACCATAATGATGCTTAATGATGCATATTATTATTGTAAATGGTCTATAACCTTTGAGACATATGTAATTATGACATTATATGATGTAGGAATGAAAGAATGTGTTATCTGAATGATGGAATGTAAATTGAGTATGTTATGGCACTATAGCTTCATGAATGGCTTTATGGAAATATGCATAAGTGTGGATGAAAAGGCCAAAATGAGATGCATGAGGTTTGGGACCATTTGTGCAGCTCACACAAGTCCTAAATATGCTTTTATATTTGCCCAAAAGGTGCCAAGACCAAGGGAAAACCATTTGGTCACTTTGGTACCCTATATGCAGCCAAAAATGACCATAATGGAACCTTATGTCACTATTTAGCCAAATGAGTTATTCTTGATCAGCGACTTGGCATGCAAATAGGTCTCGTTAAGAGCTTTTTGGGAAGCTAAAGGCCATAATTTTTGAAGGTCCACAGAATATTTGATAAATTTTAAAAATTGGTAATTTTTCTGATTTTGGTCTGCTGCACTATTCATTTGGTCCGAAAATAAAATTTACACACAAGATCCAAATGATGTCCAATTGCTATGAAATTTTATACAAAGAAACTAGGCATTCACAGTGACTCATGACAATATGAAGCACCTCATTTGGACATCTAGAGAGGGAGATATGAATTTTTGAATATTCTATCCAGTATCAGGACCTTTACCCGACCTGAGTTATTGATCTATTGAATTCTGACGTTTGGCCTGCTTGAGTTGGTCTAGAAATATTTTTCCCTTTAGCTAATATCCACAACTTTATAAATTCATATCATTTCCATGAATTGGAGTTTTTTAGAATTAATTGGACATTTTCAAAATTTGCTGCAGAATCTATGACAGCATCAGGAGGTAGTTTGACCTCTGGACCTTTTCGGATCTCAAATGCCCTTTGTGATAGATTTTATGGTCTGGGCATATTTTTGTGTGAATTAGACATCTGTAGCTTTCCAAAATGGCTAAGAATGTATGATTTCAATTTTTTTATAATTAGTTATGATTTTTCAAAGTTTGGTCAGAAAAGGGGCCAATTGTGGCCGAAAATACACTTGATTATTTTGAGCTCTCCTTTGATTTCCATGAGTTGTGGGCCACATTTTATGATGCAAAAGAGTTGTATTGATGTAATTAAATATGAAAATATATAGCAGGAGCTCACACGGCCCACATGACACTGGATGAAATTTTTATACATGACACAACGTAATTAAATGCATTATTTTAATAGACTTTTCTACTTCCCTCTTGGAATTTAATGATGTGAAGCACATGAGTATCATGAAATGAACTAGAATTTATAGTGTTACGTCTTGTTTCCATTCTTTCCATCCATTTATGATCCTTGACTCATTTTAAGTCTCTTGGAGCCATTACACAATTAATTTTAGGAGCCTAGCTAGGTGTTGCTTCTTTAAGTCACAATATAGAACCTATGATACCATCTCACTATCCATGGCTTCTAAAATTTTTCTAAGGCTTCCTTTCATTCTCTCCCATCATATATGACTCAAAATCAAGTTGGAATAAATTAAAACTACCCCTTGGTACTCTTTTTAGCCTAAGTCAAAACTAGGCACCATTAAGGAAGTTATAGAGTGTTCTTTGTTTTCTTGAGGGGAGATGCATGTGGGAAGCTTTTTAGGGATCTTAAGAACTCATACAAACATCTATTTTTGCCTAGTAACTCTTGAATCAAAATAGAATTTTGGTGGAACACTTGAAACCCTCACTTTGCTATCTTGAAATCTAATGGTTATTTGATTGTTTCCTTTGCATATTCTTGTCCTTCTCTCTCATTTTCCTAAGATTCGCTCTTGACTTTTAAATATATCTTAAAATAATATTTCATTTTAGAAGGGAACAAGAGAATTTTGAATAAAGCTCCTTGATTTAAATACTACTGTTACCTTGTAACCCATATCTTTTATTATATTTCATAATTTTTAGTAACTTAGAACAAAGATTGGTTTCAAAACCAATTTTAAGATAGATTGATCTGAAATCTCCTTAGTCTCTTTCCATACCGTCTCTTTCCATACCGCAGATTCTACTTTATCAAGAATGTATTAACAGTTGCAGAACACGCCTTTAAGAATCTGTACCGGAAATGAAGATATGAGGGCATTTGGTTGCTTGTTTTGTTGAAAATTTTCCTTTACAGAGTTTGATACAATATTTATTATATTTTTATAATTATTATTTTTTATAATTTAACAATATTTATTTATTTTTAAATTAAAATTAAAATAAGAATACAAAAATATTTTTTCATTCATAAAATCACATTTTTTCTTCTTATTCCCTTTTTCATTTTGCATATAAGTCCTCCAAAAAAACAAAGGGTTACGCTACCTTTGTGGTTTTTACAAGTGGATAAAATAATAACACTGTAGTTGGAGAGAAAGTGAGTGGTGGAAAAACATTGGTTTTGCTTAAAATGATTAATAAAGTATCATGGTGTGAAGTATCAATTCTATTATAGAATTGTTGCTTTGTGTTTTTTTAGTGGGGATCCACCGTAAGATTGACATGACCTTGTGAAATTGGGCTCAAAAAATTAATTTTTTGACCCTTATTTTTAAGTTAGTTAAGGAAACAAGACATAATTTTTTTTTTTGTAAAAAAAGGAGTTTCTTTAAGTCCTAAACATAAGAAATTCAACACTTCTTCGCTGGTCTTATATGGGGTAAAACACACACAAGAGAAGAAACAAGGTGGATTGTAACACCATAGTTATAGAACTCATCTCATGTAAATTATAGGCTTCTTTCCATGAATAACATAAGAGGAGGAAGAAAAACCATTAAAAATAATCAATTTAATTGTGTTGTGTCATGCATAGATTTTACATTTAATGTCCTATGGATCATATGAACTCATTCAACTCATTCTCATATTTAATTACACAAATACAACTCAAAACGATATTAAAAAGTGGCCTAGAGCTCATGCAAGTAGATAGTATACATGAAAATCAATGATGCAGCCTCAGATACAATTTTTAGAATTCTGACATGAATTTTGAAAAATCATAACTAATTCTTGAAAAATCAAAATCATGCAACCTATACCATTCTAGAAAGCTAAAGATGTCTACTTTATGTAAAAATAATTCTAGACCACAACAAAGATGTCTAGTCATGGAAATTTGATAGAATAGTACCAGAGGTCGCCTATCACTCTAGCACTATCCTCCAATTTCAAAAATTCATATCTACTTGTTTAGATGTCCAATTGGGTGACCTTGATGGCCATGGAAATCTTATTATGTTTAGTTTATGCTTGTAAAATTTCATGAGCATTAGACACCATTTGGTCCTCAAATGACGTAGCCCAAGCAACTGACCAAATGAACAATGTCTATATCAATTTATCAGAAAAATGTCAACTTTGAAAAATCATAATTAATTCTACAAAGCTCTAAATAATCTACTCTTTAGCTTTACAAAAATATCTAGATGAGATCTATATTTGTGTTAAATTTCATGGGTAAATTCGTTCACTTGGTGAGATTTTGACATTGGGTTGCAAATTGACTCATTTTATGTCATATAAGGGCTCCAAATGGTCCATTTTGGTTTCCAAGACACCCATGGCCACTTGAGCACTTGGGAAAGCACCAAAATAGTCTACTAAACATGTATCAGAGGTGCATAAACCCAAAAATAAAAAACACACTCTCTCAACCTAAGCCATACACAAGAATACATACACTTTAAGTTGCCATTCACTACCCAAAATTGGCTACAGGTAATGGCCTCTGATTGACTTACTTCATTCATGTATAACTAACTGTCACCTTCGGGCTATCAGGGCTCTAAGGAGTGTAGCTTATAACTCAAACCTTTGGCTTGAAGGGATTAGCCTTTTGGGCTTTGAAACTTATCTAGACATTTGGGTGTTGTGGCTAGGAGATAACTCTTTTTCTCATTTCCCCTCTAAACTAGTCCTATGCAATCGTAGTCTCAGCTCTTATAGTACTGCATCTTTACTTGTCTATACATTACATGAGACATCTTATAATGGTCTGAGTATGACTCCAAGGGAGAATTAGGCCTCACATACTCTCTCTCTGTCAAGCCTCTTCATATCAATGAGATATTTTCTCATCATTCATACCTAGGGCTTGCCACTAATCCCCTCAAGCTATCATATCTCATAGAGCTCCAGCCGTCGGATCACTTAGCTTTGCTCTCATATAAGGCTTTACATAACTAGTGTTACCATATTCTCAAGCCAAATCCAACCTGAGAGAGCCTAGGACTTTACTCTGATACCAATAAATGTAACACCATAACATTCTAGCCTTTCTCATGCACATTCTATGCCTCATGCCATGCATTTCTCAAGAATCACAAGAAAATGACATATAAAAAGTGAATATTTTTGCATTGCGTAGGAAAAAAAAATTTTGTTTAGTATCCTATGGCCCATATGAGCTCATGTATCACATTATCATATTTAATTATATAGAGACAACTCAAATCCATCACCAAAAGTGGCCTAGGACTCATGTAAGTCAAGAGACACAAAATTCCATGAGGTACCTTCGGCCAGAATTTCATACTTTCAGTCACAAATTTTGAAAAATCATAAATAATTTTCAAAAAATTGAAATCATGCATTCCTTACCATTATGGAAATCTACAAATATCTACTTTATGATAAAAATATGTCCAAGTCATGAAACTCCAAGTAGAAGACGTTTGACATTCAAAAAGCACCCAAGGTCTCAGCTGCCTGGGCTACTATCATAGCTTATTGTCATAAACTTTGAAAATTCATAAGTAATTCTAAAAAGATCGAAATCATGCAAACTTGGTCAATATGAGAAGATACAGATGTTAAATTTAGGCAAAAAATAACTCTAGATCACGCTGAGTTCATTTATGAACTGAATTATGATGGAATAGTACTAGAGGTCTAATGGTGTTACTAGTACTGACATGAACATCAAAAATTCATAACTCTCTACTCAGGCCTCCAAATGCGGTGATCTTGGTCGCCAAAAAAAGAACATAACATCTAGTTTATTCTTATAAAATTTCACATACATTGGACACCATTTGACCATTGGATGACACATAACACAAAACTGACCATATGAACAGTACACTGAACCAAAACCAAAAAATTTTCCAATTTTGAAAATTCATATTTAATTATAAAAAGCTTCAATTTTTTTGCACTTTAGCTTCTCAAAAAGCTCTCAATCATCCCTACAGGTCTACAAAATTTCATAGGAAGATTCATCCATTTGGTCAATTTGTGCCTAGGATTTTAGTTTGGTCATTTTCATGGTCTTTACAAGCACCAAGGTGTCCAAATTTACTTCCCAAGCTTGTATGGCTACTTGAGCACGTGGCATTGCACCAAAATGACATTTTAAACTTGCCTCAAAGGTGCACAAACCTAGAATTTGCAAACTCACTCTTTCACCTTACACCATACACATATTTCCATAATGCTAGCCTTGCCACTACATGCCCAAAATGCACATTTCCATACATATAACCTTAAATCTCATTTATACATAATACATTAGCATGATTATACATGTTCATAACATCATGGGATATATACAATAGTGGATTACAACATTTTCCATTCATATGGCCTCAAAGAAACAAAATCCATGCACTTTAATGTCATACTCTCATCTTTCAAATGGTTGGCTCCCATTTCCTTGTTCTCTTGTTTCACCTAACATGTTAGAATATTGGAGAGGAGAGAATCAGATTCAAAGAATCCCAATAGCTCATTTCCCTTTCAATCACAGATAAAAGATGCAAAACAAGTCTTGAAAATGCATGCATGGACATCATTGAGTGTGCAATCATTCAAGAAGCATTTATAGCATTTGAACAAGTTATACATGGGAGTCAACCTTACTCTTGGGAGACTCTTTACTTGTCTCAACCAATTTTAAGGGTTCTTGGCTCATCCTCACCATGGCTAAGGGTTCTTGGCTTCACCACACTTAAGCAAACCTAAGCAAATATCATAAGCATCATTTAGAAACATAATGCATCATCATAGTACCATGGAGTAAGAGCTCATGCTAGAACATTTTTCATAGCTTAAAAATATACATACACATACTTAAAGACAAGCCAAGCATACATTCATGTATAAGAGAAGGAGGAGTGAGCTACCTTGCTTGCATTTACACACTTTTTCCTTGAGCCTTGAGTCCTCTCCCTTGACCTCACACACCCAAGGAGGTGGAAATCATTTCCCTTAGCTTAGACGCATCATATGGAAGCCAATTATACTCTTGAATCACATTCTAAGGCCACACATTCATTAGAAAAGCTAGGTAACTCATAAGACTCTTTTATAGTTCCATAATGCACTTAATGAAGCAACCTTAAGAAAACATCATCTTAGCTCCATTCTCTCTATTTATTTATGATTCTTGACTCCTTTTAAACCTCTTGGAGTCATCACACAATCAAATCAAGGAGCCTAGCAAGGTGTTACTTCTTTAAGCCATAATATGGAACCTATGATATCATCTCACTATCTATAGTTTTTAAAACTTTTCTAAGGCTTCCTCTCATACTCTCCCATTATACATGATGCAAGACTAAGCTTGGAAGGAATTAAAACACTCCCTAGGTACATGAACCCTCCTTGGTCGAGGCTATGCTTCCATATGGCACCAATGGAGTTGTTTTAATTTCTTTGATGGGAGAAGCATATGGGAGGGTCTCTTGGTATCTTAGGTGTAATACCCTAAAATTAATTAAGGTGCTAATCATAGATTTGGGTTAATTAAGAATAATTAATATGGAATAATTAGGCAAGTTAAGTGAATAAAAATTTTAGAGAAATAAATTATTAATATGAATTTAAGATTTAATTGAGTTAAAAATCCCATTTAGGCCTAAACTAAATTAAATGGGCTATGGTTAGAGACTATTAGGGGCCCAAGGATTTTAGGTGCAAACTCAACCTTTTATTGTGAGATTTGGCCCAAGAGAGAACACCTAGTGATGGCCCAATTCAATTTAATGAATTAGATACCTAAGACCCAACTTGCATAAGCTCATATAAATGGCCCAATAACCCTTATGCAGACCCAAATCAATTGAGTTTTTTAAACTTGGTCTAACCCAATTAAATTTTTACAGCCCAACATATGAAAGTTGGCCCAACAAGGCTTAAATTTGAAACCCACTTGATATTGGACCTTTGGGTCAGCCTATGACCCACATTAGACCTAACTAAAACCCTAAATACATCAGCCTCTCCACACTTTGCTGAAACATAAACATAAGAGGATTTTCGCACCTTGAGAGGGAGGTTAGGGTTCTAGGCACGAAATCCACCATTTTTCACTTCTAAGCTCAAAATCAGCTAAGGTACTTGTTATATAACTTAATCCCCTTATCTTTCTCTTCATTTTGGCCTGATTAGTTTTTCAATTAGAGCATTTTCACCATACCTAAAATCTGAAATGTGGTTGTTTAGGATTTTCTCAGTGAAATTTCGTAGGTTGGGGCTAAAGATGTTATTAGGTAAGTATAAACTCTTTTTTTTGATGTATTTTCTATTCCCCATAGTAGACTTATAGTATAGGCTTTAATTTTATGCGAATTTTCCTATGGTTTGGAGTGATATTTGGATGTTTCTGGTTTAGGGAAGGCAAAATCCAAAATTAGAGGCTCTTGGTGATTGGATAAGTGTTTATGAGTAGTTCTATGTAGCTTAACTCCTTGAGTAATGGGTTTGCTGATATAAATTGTAATTAGGGATAGTAATGGCTTGGTTTTGTATCTATAGACTGAAGTAGCATTCAATTGGCTCTTAGAGGATTGGCTACAAGTGAAGTAACCGGTGTTCATGCTAATTCCATGCATATGTCTATTTTAATTTTGTATTTGCTGCATGATTATGATTTTGATACTAAATGAATTAGTTCACTATCTGTTATATGTGATTAGGCCTTGTGAGTCCATAGTGGAACTGTAGTGCGGCTGTCACCCGTGCATGTGCTTCAATTGGGCACCGGGTTATGATTAGACCCTAGATGCACTGAGCCCTGGTTGTCTCATTGGGGAGTAGGTGCTGTGGACGAGCCTTTCCCGATGTTATTAGCCTTTAACATGTGGAATTGTGATTGCTAGTATCAGATAGTAATCATAGATGGCCCAATTGTTTTATTTACTGATATGGCTGGTACATTTTCTGATGCTTATATGAAATCATGCCTATATGTAAAATTAAACTGAAATATATGAATGGAATTTGCCTTAGTTACTGAGATGTGCATCTCACCCTATTTCATGGGATTATACTTTCAAGTGAAGGCTCTTTAGGTAAGGATAAGGGGAAGCAAGTGGATGAAAATCCATAAGCTCTAACCATGTATAGAGAAGGCTACACTTAAACTAATTTAGATAGAATAGATGCTAAATTTTGTATTCCTTTTTGTATAGCATCATCATGTAATCATGTTGCCAAGTGTAGGCATTTATATTTTGATTACTTAGGATGTATTTATTAAGGAGTTAGGCCTTATCCTAACTTGGTATTGGATGTATGAACTTATAACACTTAATGTATGAACTTTGTTCAATTTATGGTATGGTCTACTATTGGAAATGTAATCATGTGATATATTAGATGATGATATGAACCATTGATGTATGAAATATCTAACGAAATATGTATCGAATGTTAATTATTGATAGTTCATGAATTCTTGCTATTATTACTCTATGAACTTGTTGATATAGGGTAGTTGGAGGAGTAGAAATTAACATTTAAGTCTTGAACTAGCAATGATGGATAAGCTAGGTAAATTAGACTAGTGAAAGCTACGGGAGCCCTACAAATTAAGATAGAGTGGCCCTAGGGTGTCATTGGAGGGAGAGTCAAGAGTATGAGTCAAGGTTTTAGAAGTTGTAGGATCAGAAAGCATTTCACCACAGCCAAACTATTATTAGCTACGGCCAATAGAGGCGAAATTGCCCAGGGAAAGTACCAAAGAGCAATTCGCCATGCGTGAGAAGAGGAATTAACTGCGACAACATGTGAGAGGCCAAATTGAGAGTCGTCCAGAGGGTAATTTGCCGCAGCTAACTGGGAATTGGCCACGACAAACTTTTGTGAAAATGTGTCAGGTGTTCCAGAGAGGAATTAGCTGCGGCGAAAGGGGGAATTGGCCACAGCCAATAGCGAGAGGCAAGCGAGGTAGGCTCTAAGAGGTTTCCTCGTTGCAGCACCATGTAAGTTAGTTACAATAAAGCTCTAACTCAGCATGGTGAAATCTATGAAGATATAAGGGTGACCCCGCGAGTAATTGGTTGTGGCTAATAATCCCAAACTTTCATCCTAACCTAGAAATCTTGGTGTTTCATATGGTAACCTCAAGGAATGACTTTGAAACATTGATAGAAGATTCTTGTAAGTTGGAATTAATGGGTAATAGAATCAAAGGCTTATAAATGAGTGTTTGTTTCCCATGTGTACATCAATGCTTGTAATTATTTGGTTAATGACTCTAATAACATTAAGGTTCAAATTTCCTTGCATTTTCCAAATGTAATTAGTCGTAATGTCTTGTAACCCTATTTTATGGTTATTAATTATGTATTTTACCTTAATTACAATGATTAGAAGTTAGGGTCGTCACATTAGAAACTCATATATACTCTTAGACAACTTAAATTACTACTAGGAAGCTTCATCTTAGCCTAGGTGCAACCAAATCCTTAAATTTCATAACTTGCATTCTAAGGCTCCCTTTTCAATTTTAGTTGTATATTCCTAATCCTCACACTCTATAACCTTTGGTTCTATCAAGAATACATAAAGAAAAACTCTCATCCTCACTTTCTCTCTCTAGACCTAAGCTTAAATAGCTTGAAAACAAAAGATTTTGCACGTGTTTTAAGTGAAGTCTTACCGTAAAATGGAGCTCTCTTCACGTAGATTATTTTTCATTGATTGATTTTTTGAAAGGAGTTCCCTTTTGGCTTGGGTTAGACTTGAATCTTCAAATTTTCAAGAAAATAAAACCACCATTAGAGAGCTCTTAGAGAGAGGAACAACTTTTCTAACTAGCGTGAGATGAAACGGGGCCATTTACTTACCTAAACAAAAGCTTAAACTTCTTCTCTCTCTCCCCTCTTTAATTTCATGCCATTGCTGCCCATTTCTCTATAAATGGAAGCTTGGAGAAGGTGATGAGGTATAATCTTACTTAAGAAGCCTCTTTTGCAATTTTTTAAAATGATCATTTTGCCCCGACATGCCTGTTTGCTCCATTTAGTCTCATTTTAACTCCCTTTTTAGAACCATCTTTTTCACTATAAAATTTAGGATTCCAATTAAATAAAATGCCTTTGGAATCACTCAAATCGGAGCTATCAACGTTTGGGTTAACTGACGTTAGAAGACATCTATCAAAGGGATTTTAACTGTCTTGGGGCTTCTCATGGTTTTCAGGACCTCTAAGAATCTTGGAGAACTCAAAATTTTTATTTAAAAAGCCCTCCTGTGAGAATTCCAAAATTTGCTCAAAATGATGAAAATGCCCTTACATTTTGTCACTCTTTCATTACATTTTGTTTTTTCATTCTAGTTCTATTTTTCTTTACGTCTGAGCCTAGGATTCTTGTAACATCCGGTCCCTCCGTAAACGTGAGAAACACAATGTTTGGTTTCTCCGTAAACGTAAAAAATGGGCCAAATATAAAAGGAAGTTCTCGAAATAGAAGGAATTAAGGCCAACTAAAATTATGATAAAATTTTAAATATTAGAAAATGAGGATTTGAGGTTTGAGATGCCCAAAACCCAGAGCCAGAAGAGCTCAAAAAATTTGCCGAAGAAAGTAGGGGTATTTTTGTAATTTTTGAAAAATTTTGAAAACTCATAGAAGAGCTTTTTAAATGGAAAATTTGAGCTTTCTGGGGTTCTCAGAGGCCCTAAAAGCCATGGGAACCCCTAGAACAGTTGAAACCCCTCCGGTGAGCGATTTTGACAAAGATTGACCAAAACTTTGACCGAACGGTTCGGAATGGTTTCAGATCCTTTTTGCGTGATTCCAAAGGCAATTATTATGATTAAGAGCCTAAGGAATATGATGCAAAAGACAGATTTAAAAAAGGAGTTGATATGAGCCTAAAATGAAAAAGCCAAGAAAAGGGACTAAAATGCAAAAGTAAAAAGTTGCATAAAGTGACTTTTGGCTTCTTCTTATCCACGTTCCAGCAGCTCCTCTGAGTAAAATGCTCTGTTTCTGCCCAGAAAATAGAGAGAGAGGGTGGCGCACAAGAGCAAGCTCAAGGGAAGAAGAAAAGCCAAGAGAAAGGTATGAATTCATGGAAACTTTTGCTCTTCCCTTTAGAAAACTTCTTCCCCTCCTTTCCTCCTCTCTTCCTATGGATTTAGTGAGGTGTTTGGTTCTGTTTTAAGCCCAGAATAGAGGGGTAAATTTTGAAATTCAAGGAGAGAGTTGAAGCAAGGAAGAGAGCTCTTGAGAAAAGCTAGGAAATCAAGGTAACTTGTTATCTTCCATGCTTCTTCTTCCCTTCTCCTCCTTGTGATAATTTCGTCCCATATAGAGCCCAATCAAAGGGAGATGAATTCTAGTCCTAACAAGGGAGATTCATAGATTTTGGAGTGTGAGAAGCAAGTAGGTGCAAAGAAATCAAAGAAAGAAGCATGAAAACACAAGATAGAAAAGTGAGGGATTCATGGAGACATTGTGAAATCTATTTTGATCCATGAATTCCCTAGCTTAGATGAGTGTTTGCTTGAGTTCCTAAGATCCCTAAGAGGTCCCCTATATGCCTCTTCCTCTATGAAAATGAACAAAACCCCATGGAAAGTCATGAACCTAAAAGTTAGAAAAGTGTGGAGCATTTAAGGGGATTGTAAAAATTGATTTAATCTATGAGTTCTCTTGGCTATTTAAGTGTTTCCTTGACCTCCTACAACTCTTAACAACCTCCCTAAATGGTTCTCCCATCAAGGAAAAATCAAGAAGCCATGAAATCCCATTTATGCTCTAAGTTTCGGCCAAGTAAGGATGGCATAGTTAGGGAGAGTTTTAAATTGTTTCAAGCCCATTTTTGAGTCATATATGATGGAAGAGGATGAGAGGAAGCCTTGGAAAAAATTTAGAACTCATAAAAAGTGATTTGGTGTCTTAGATTTCATCTTATGACCTAAAGAAGCAACATGATGTTAGGCCTTTTGTTTTAATGATATGATGACTTCAAGAGGTTTAAAAGGAGTCAAGAATCATATTTGAAAGGAAAGAATGAGGCCTAGAAGTCCCTTGAGGGGTGTTGCTTCATTAGGTGCCTTTATGGACCATAATGGAGCCTATAGAGCAATCTATTGTTTTATCAAGTGATGTAGCCTTAGAATATGTTTCATAGACCTAATTGGCTCCCATAATTTGTGTCTAGGCCAAGAGACACTATTTCCACCAACTTGTGGGTGTGTGGCTAAAAGAGGAGGCTTGAAAGCTAAGGAAAAAGTGTGTGAAATTATGCAAGGTAGCTCTCTCCACCTTCTCTCATGCATGGATATGTGTTTAGCTTATTTTAGAATGTGTGTATGTGTATTTTCAACTTAAGAAAAGTATGCTAGCATGCCTTTATATTCTATGATCCTTGATGCCATGTTATGTTTTAAATGAATCTATGATGTTTGTATGAGTTTGCTTGAGTGAGGAGAGGCCAAGAACTCTTCCCTTTGGTGAGGATGAGCCAAGAACCCTTGAGCTTGGTTGAGACAAAGTAAAGAGTCTCCCAAAAGCAAAGTGGGCTCCCAAGAGTATGGTTGAGCCCAAAGTGCTTAAAGAATGAGTGAGGCAAGTCCAAAATCCATGAGGAGAAATGTGAGGCCAATCCAAACACTTAGTGAGCTCTTGAATGTCTTGCATGATTGATTCACATGCCAAAGTTGCTTTAAAATGCCTATGATTTCTACTTTCTCCATGCATGCATATATGAAACTTGCTTGCACATATTATGTGTGATGGAATGGGAGATGAGCTATTGGGATTCTTTGAATCTCATCCCCTCCTCTCCAATGATCTAACATGCTAGGTGAACCAAGTGGATATGCTAATGGGAGCCAACAACATTGAAGAAGAGAGATTGACATTCATATGTCTAGCTTTTACCTTTTTGAGCCATAATGATGTATATGATTATTGTAAATGGCACATGACCCTTGAGACACATGTAAATATGATATTATGTGGTGTATACATGTATGGATATGATGTATGAACTTTAAAAATGAATTTGGGTATGTAATGCCAAGTTATGCAAATTGGAAGTTTGATGCAAATGTGTATAAATGTGGGTTGAGTGGCCAAAATGAGATGCATGAGGTTTGGGACCATTTGGGCAGCTCACACAAGTCTAAAATATGCTTTTAAACTTGCCCAAAAGGTGCCAAGACCAAGGGGAATCCATTTGGCAATTTTGGTACCCAATATGGAGCCAAAATTGACCATAATGGAACCCTATGCCATTTTTTGGTCAAATGAGTTGGTCTTGCCCTGAAACTTGGCATGCAATTAGGTCTCATTAAGAGATTTTTGAGAAGCTAAAGATTATAATTTTCGGAGACCTAGAGAATATTTGATGAATTTTCAAAGTTGGGATTTTTCATGGATTCTGGTATGGGTACTGTTCATACTGGCAGTTTTGAATTCTGTGTCACCCGATGGCCAAATGGTTTCCAATGCTTATGAAATTTTACATGCATAAACTAGAGGTCATAAAATTTCTGTGGCAACCGAGATCATCTCATTTGGAGGTCAGAGCAGTGAGTTATGCATGTTTGAAGTTAACTGTCAGCATCAGTAGTGCCCCGTGAGTCCGGTTACTGTTCCATAGGGTCCAGCTGACTAAACATATTTGTTTCATTCTGGAATTATTTTTAAAATCAATTTAAGATTTTTAGCTTTCCAGAATGACCAAATTTGTGTGATTTTGATTTTTATATAATTAGTTATGAATATTAGAAGTTTGTATCAGTAATCTGAAACAGCAGCCCAGGCAGTAGCGACCTCTGGACCTTTTTGGATGTCAAACGTCCTCTGTAATAAATTTTATGCTCTGGACGGATTTTTAGTGTAAAGTAGACATTCATAGGTTCCCAAAATGACCAAGATTTCATGCTTTCAATTTTTTTAGATTTAGTTATGAATTTTCAAACTTTGGTCAGAAAGAGGGCCAAACCTGGCCGAACTTAAATAGCCACTTTTTATGCTCCATTTCGATTTCTGAGCTATGGGCATGATTTTGAGATGGAAATGAGTTGTATTGATGTATTTGAATATGAGAATATATAGCATGGGCTCACACGATCCACGTGACCCCGAATGGAATTTTTAAGTATGATGCAACGCAAATAAAACCATTATTTTCATTCCCTTTTTCATGTGCTCTCATGGAAATAATGAGGTGAAGCTTATGAATGACATAAATTGAGATAGAATTTATAGTGTTACAATTCTCATTTTTAAGAGTCTAGAATACTTCTCAAATTTTTCAGGACCTTAAATAAGTAATTTCGGGGGACTTGCTTTTGTATTCAGTGAATTTCGTTTGTTTACAAAGAAATCATAAGTTATGTTTCTCATATTTTCTCTCGTTTTTAGAAAACCAGATATTACACCTTTAAAGTGGGTAAGGCAAATCTAAAATGTCCAAAGAAAATGGGTGATGATAGACCAATACCTTTGAAAGCCTATGTATGATATGTATGAGTTTTTTATGACAAGAAAAATACTTTATATATATTCACTAGTAGCCTAAATGCCATACATGCATTCTTTAACATGATATTGCATTTTATTATGTATGTTTGAAAGGGTAAAAAGCTATTGGGATTTGTTGAATCTCACTCTTTCCTATTTTCCATCTAACCATGTCTAGGTGAAGCTTAAGGAAGCAAAAATGGGAGCCAAGGAGTATGATTAGCTATACTTTGACAATAGCATAGCTTTAAATGTAATTTGATATCAAAGTTTGTAAAGACATGATGTATATGAGATGTAACCACTTGAATAAGTTTAAATGTATGTAATTATTATGTGTATATCAATCTTGAAGCTAAATGAATGCCTATGTTGGAGATTGACATCCTAGTACCTTTATGTTCATATGTATAAATTCATGTGGTACGGTAAGATTGAGCTTCATGATGATTTGAACCATTTGGCATGCTTCCCTAGGCTATAATTGTGCTTTTAGACGTCCCTAAGTGGCTATGGAATTATAGGAAGGTCATTTGATGCATGTTGAACCCATTATGGACTTCAATTTTGACTAATTCTTAAGTTGAACCAAAGTTTGACCAAATGAATGAATTTTTTCATGAAATTTGGCCAGAAAGTAGGTCTCATCTAGAGCTGTTCAAAAAGCTAAAGAGCACCTAATTTGGATCTCTAGAGTATTTATTATGATTTTTGAAAGTTATCCAAAGTATGCAGAATTGGTATATGCACTGTTCATATGGTCAGTTTGCTTTTTCTATGTCATATGTGGGCCAAATAAAGTCCAATACTTATGAAACTTTGCAAGCATAAATTATACATCATAAGCTTTCTATGGCCACTAAGAGCATTTCATTTAGAGCTCTGTAAAACGAGAACCAAATTTTAGAATTTTAGGTCCTAGAGCTATCCAAGAATGGACTTGATGTACTATTTTATTACTTTTCATGGGCTAAATGCTATTTTCTTGGTCTGAAATTATCTTTACTCATTAGCTACCATCTAGAGATTTCCATTAATCCATTATATGCATGATTTCAAGTTTTCTAGAATTATTTATGAATTTTTAAAATTTATACTAGAAAGTTATGACAGTAAACCCAAGAGCAATTATGGTTTTTCTTCAAATTTGGTTCCAAATCCATGGTTTATGAGATCAGTTATGATGTTTATGATATGAATTGATATTTTATGCATAGAAAATGATATGGATGAGCTCACATGGTCCCTAAAGCATAAAATGAATTAAATGAGGTTTCTGTTACGTAATTAACCAAGGACATAGATGCTACTTTCTTGTGAATGGGCATCCATATGCCAAGTATGGGTTAAGATGACCTATGTGACATTTTTTTATAAGTTAGAAGGTTAAGGTATTATAGGAGGGCTCACCATGCCAGCATATACTCTGGTATGAGCTTCTTTTTCCTTGTCTATTACTATGTAATGCTTGGTGGCTCATGGGTAAATGGTCGTGGTTTTCAGGAAGAGTTAGATGAGTTTTGTGTCCAACTTATGTGGGATCTAGTGAACCATCCATTGAACAAGTTTCATGGTAATGTAACGGCCTCTACAATAGCAATAAATCAAGAAATGCCAACCAGAAAGATGTGATGAATTGATTATTTCCTCCACTAGATTTTGTGGTATTATGGTTATATAAGAACATCCTAATGTGAGCATTGTAATAGAATGGTTGTAAATATTTAACGCTTATAATTATAATAAGATTACAAAGTTCCTTGAAGTTCTTTATTCCTCTACCATAATAGTCTATGTTCTTAAGATCCAATAAGTCATATCACTAAACTTGGAGTTTACAATCCTAAACTTAGTTAGCTTAAATATGATAGTAAATTTTTCGAAGCCTACTAATAACATCCCTAAAATTGGTAGTAATGGTCTTAAACCATAATAGTAACTATACTTTAAAAGGTTTGCAAATGTAGTGGTAAATTTTCTTAAATCCAATAGTAACACCCCTAAACTTCATAGTAATAGCCCTAAAATCTATACCTTACAAGAAGCCTAAATATGGCAATAAATTTCCTAAAATCTAGAAGTAACAACCCTAAACATTGTAGTAACACTACTAAACACCATAATAATGGTACTAAAACTTTATACTTTGGAAGATCCCTAAAAGCAGTGGTAATTTTTTTTAAATCTAGTAGTAGCACTCATAAACTTCATAGTAATGGCCATAGAGTCTAAACATGATAGTAAATTTTTTAAACTCGCATAAGATTATCCCTAAACTTTATAATAATGGTCTTAAGTCAACTAATTACTATAATATGGATCAATAAGTGGTGAATTTTCTTAAATCCAATAGTAACACCCCTAAACTTCATAGTAATGGCCTTAAAACTCAATACTTTGCAAGAAGCCTAAACATGATAATAAATTTCTTCAACTCACATAGTAATATCCCCAAATATGGTAGCAACACTCTTAAACCAAGTAGTAACTATACTTTGGAAGGTCTTTAAAAGTAGCAGAAGATTTCCTTAAATCCAGTAGTAGTGCCCTTAAAATTCATAGTGATGACCCTAAAACTGTGTACTTTATAAGGAGCTTAACACATGATAGTAAATTTCTTAAAATCGTGTAGTAATATCCCAAATGTAATGGCTGGTATTTCTAAAAATAAATTGAACCTTATTAACTAATATTGGAACACCCTAAAGTGGAGTAAATTGAGGCCAAATAATATTAGAATGAGAATTAGAACTTCTCAAAATGTGGTTTAGAACTTAAGGATATCCCAAAATCAAAGCCAAAATGGCTAAAGAAATTTAAGGAATAATATAGTGGCATAATTGTAATTTTAGGCAACTTTTTGAAAACTCAAATTAGGGAGCTTTAAATGGAAAAATCAAGTTTTTTAGGGTTATCAAAAACCCTAAAAACCATAGGAACCCCTAGAATGGTTAAAACCCATCTGGTATGCAATTTAGGTCATCTGTTGACCAAAACTTTGACTGAAAAGTTTAGTAAGGTTTTAAATCCAATTTGGGTGAAACCAAAGGCATTTTATGAATTAGAAGACCTAAATTTTCTGAGAGAAAATATGGTTCTCAAGAAGAATTGAAATGAGCTCAAATAGAGAAAACTAAATTTCATCAAATTTTCATGCTTCTCCCTTTATTAAACATATTCTCCTTTTCCTCCTCTCTCTTCTCATGGTTTTGGTATCTTAATTAGACATGTTTTGTGGCTAGTTCAATAGAGGGGAGGGAGAGTTTGAAGGAAAGCTTACAAGCTTGTGAAAGTTCTTTTGGAAAGCTTTAAAACAAGGTAAGAAACCATGGTTATCTTGCTTCTTCTTAGCTCTCCTCCTTGTAACACCCCAAAATTAATTAAAGTATTAATCATAGATTTGAACTAATTAAGAATAATTATTATGGAATAATTAGGAAAACTCTATGAATAAGATTTCATGGAGAAATAAATAATTAATGTAGGTTTAAGATTCAATTGGGTTAAAACTTAATTTAGGCCCATAATTAATTAAGTAAGTCATTGATAAAGACTAATGGGGGCCCAATGATTTTAAGTGCAGACCAAGCTTCCTATTGTGAGACTTGGCCCATAAGAGACCACCTAGTAATGGCTCAATCTAGTTTAGTGAGTTAGAAGCCTAAAACCATACTAAAATGCTAGAAATTTTATAGCCTAATCCCTAAGGTCTGGCCCAACAAGCAAAATCTGAACTCCAAATGGATTGGGCCCATGGATCAGCTCACAATCCAACTTGTAACACCATATTCTCTAATTCATCTCATGCCTTTAGATAACTCAATTCCATGAATCATATAAGTTTCCAATGAAAAAGGCAATAAAATATTGATTATTTTAGCAGTGCGTCATATATAAAAATTTCATTCGATGTCACGTGTACCATATGAGCTCATACAACACATTCTCGATGCATTCTCATATTTAATTACATGAATAAAATTCATTTGAATTATTAAAAGTGTCCTACATCTCAAGGAACTTGAAGGGAAGCATGAAATATACACATTCATTTTTCGGCCAGATTTTGCTCATTTCTATCATTAACTTTGGAAAATCATAACTAATTCTAGAAAAATGGAAATCATGCATTCTTGGCCATTTTGGAAATCTACATATGTATGATTTATGATAAAAATAATTCCAAACCATAAAATCTATCACAGAGAGGACGTTTGACATGCGAAATGGTCCAGAGGTAAGGTTATCCACTGGTGTTATCACAGAATTCTGCAGGAAATTTAAAAAATGTCTAGTTAATTTCAAAAAAATCTAATCCATAAAAATGATACCAATATGGAAATCTATGGATGTTAGCTAGAGGGAAAAAATAACTCCAGACTGATTCAAGCATGTCTAGGCCTCGAAACTCAATCAAATAGTAACTGAGGTTGGGTGGAGTTCCTGATACTAGATAGATTCTTTGAAAATGTATATCTCCCTCTCTAGACATCTAAATGAGGTGCTTCTAGTTGTCATAAATCTCTGGGAATGTCTAGTTTTTCTATACAAAATTTCATGGCAATTGGACATCATTTGTGCCCTATGTGACAGATTTCATTTTTAGACCTGAGTGAACAGTGACATGACAAAAACCAGAAAATTTGCCAACTTTAGAATTTCATCAAATATTTTATAGACCTTCAAAAAATTTTTTTTAACTTCTTAAAAATATTTCAACAAGCTCTAATTCCATACCAAATTTCAGATTAAGAAGAGCTCATTTGGATAAAAAGTGATATAAGGCTCCATTATAATCAATTTTGGCTCCATATAGGATACCAAAATATCCAAATAGTTTTCCTTGAGGTTTGGCACCTCTTGGGCAAATCTAAAAGTATAATTAGGACTTGTGTGAATTGCCCAAAAGGTCCCAACCCTCATGCATCTCATTTTGTGTCATACCTTACTATGTAACACATTTCCCATTATAAATACCTCATATAAAACTTAGAGGAATCAATGAAAACCTGAACGGATTAAAATTTTCTTTTTTCTTTAGGGTTGGGTATATACATGGCTTTCTATTACATTCCTTATTACCATACACCATTATAACACAACTCACACATACCATAATCCAAAGATATTTAATTACATGACAAAATGTGATGCATAAAAGTAAGGTCCTCAATGTATACCTCCACACTCTTTGCCCTGTCTTTACTTGAACTTAGACTTAGCATGGGTTATATTTGGGGTGAGATTATGAAATCTCAGTAGTAGTATACCAATCTCATTCAAAAGCTAGCATGTAAGTACATAACATAATGCCAATCAAGGTGCCACATACCATATAGGAATACAAGGAATTTCATACAAGGCCAAGCATGGTCTAAACATACATGTCTCATCTTATAGCATAAATAACAACTTGATATAACATAACACTCATCAATATACAAATATACAAGCTTAAAGAAAGAGAAAGGAAAATTACTACCTTAGCAACTTTCCTCCTCAAGCCTTGGAACTTGGTTTACTGGCTTTTGGAGTTCCCAAACAAATATCAAACCCCATAATCATAATAATATTTCAATATAATTAACACATGAACCTTAACTTCTAAAGTAGTATGACCCTTTTAAACTTATTGTAATCATTCAAATTGGAAAAATCTAACTCCTTCCCTTTCAATCCACTATGCCAAATATTGTGCATTTCTTGGCCAAAATTTAGAAATTTTATTCCATAAGTTTTGGGGGCATTGCCATAGGTATTCTTAGCTAAAAACACCCTTTTGGATCCCTTGGAATGGATAAAATTATCAAATTCTAGCCCCAATAATATGTTTTGGTCATAACATAACCTAGCTTTGTTTTAGGCCTAAAAGTGAGTTTCTTTAGTTCTAAAAATTTCATAGCCTCTTCCTTTATGTTTTAGGACTTGAAATTTGGTATACATGACTTTGAGACATTAAGAAAATACCATAAAAATTTTGGGAAAATTCGGACACACCTCCCTAACATTTCCATTTTTCCAAAAATCATAATCTTTGTGTTTTTCAAAGTCTCAACACATAACAATAACTGAGCTCATATGGCCTTCATGTTCAACATATAAAATTAATTTCAAGGCCTTCATATTCAACATATAAAATTCATTTTTAATCATTCATATGCTATCCAAAAGTGGCTCATAGCTAGGGTATAACAAAACTAACTTAAACTATGTGATTTTCAAGTGCAAGGTGGAGAAAACTTACTCTTTAAGCTTAATCCTTACTTCCTTTGCTTTTCTCACACTAAAATCCCTTCTCTTCCCACTTAGAGCAACATTCCACCTTGCAGAAAAGATGAAGATGTAGCTGCCCTTCGGAGAAAATGGTTGGAGGATGAAGAAGATGAAGAAATTTGGTGAAGAATGGTGGTAGTTTTGCTTGATTTCACTTCTTCTTCCACTTTTTCTTCCACTCTCCCTCTCTTCACGTTTTTCTTTCCTTCTCCCTTGTGTGTGGCATGAAAATGGTGGAATGGAGGGTAAAGGAGATGAATTTAAATGAAGTTAAATGGTAATGCCAAATTTGCACCCTTGGATCAACCTTTTCAAGATCAAATCTTAACTTTCCATTCCTTTTTTTCTTTTGTTTTTTCTAATTTTTATGACTAAATATCTTCTTCCAAAATTCCTTGCCCACACACTTGGATGCCTTTTCTTAGCCCTTAAGTTATGAATAGTAACCATGGTTAATTTTCTTAATTCAACCATAGTCAACTTTTAACTCAACTATAGTTAGTTTCTAATTTAACCATGGTTAATTCTTTAAAATAACTAAAATCCTTTTCTTCTTTCCCTTTCATTTTATATTTATATTTGGGTTTCATCTTCTCTAAACCCCCTAATTATATCTTCTCTTCTCTTTTAGGCCTTTGGAATTAGTTATTGGGCTTTACAGCAGTCTAAAAATCAGTGTCCGGGCCTAATTAAGGTTTTACGGTACAATACATACCTTTAGACTTTCTAAAACTTATGAATAATATTTCCTCTACTTTTTGGCCATACTAAGCTTCAAATATGGATTAGGGGCTCTTAACCTCAATGCCCATAAATTTCAGTATCAATTGAATATCTGGGTCTTTAAGTGTAATTTTGACCGTTCTGTATTATGATTGGACTATAAAATTTTCATTTATTACAACTTAGTCTCTAAAAACTCCTTCAGGGTTTCTTAGCCCTTTATCTATTTCTATTTCTATAATTGTTACAATTTTCTTTTTCTATTTTGCTCATGGCTACTGATCGGGATAGCTAGATCCCAAACTGGATTTCGCCCAACCATCTGGACAACGTGGCGTCATTGGACCTGTCTCATCGAACTGAGATTAACCATGGGTCACGGATTTCTAAGATTCTTGTCCAATTTTTTGATATTCATGCCTAAAGCCACAATAGAGGGTGAAACTAGGGTTACCTGAACTTTCGGATAATTTATATATTTTGCCCAGCATATAACTTTTCTTTGCATTTTAGTCCTTGGCTCTTTCATACTTAACCTCGGAGACTCTTTAGGACCTTTTTTTCTATTTTTACCTCAATTTTAGGGTACCTCTGGCCTTGATTTATTATTATTTGTGGTCTAGAATATTATTCTAATTTTATTGGACCTTAATTTACTCTATTTAGGGGACTTCCTTTTATATCTGGTGAATTTCGTACATTGATGGAAAAATCGTATGTTACGTTTCTCGCATTTCCTTACATTTTCTTGCATTTTTGAGAGATCGGATATTACATTTCTTCCCCCCTTAAATAAATTTTTTCCTCAAAATTTGGGATACATTCTCATCTGACCTTTCTGATATCCTTACTAACTAGTCTTTTCTTACCCTTATTTTTTCAAGTATGAACTATATTTTACTCTCTTTATTCACTCGAGAGGGCTTATATAACTCTTCGGCTAAATAACTGATCATTATGCTCTTACTCTTTCCTGTACTAACATCAAAGAGCAACTACCACTGACTACTGCTGAATTCTAGTGGGATGCTAACTATACTCACAGTCTCGATTAATGGAGACATATTGTACCACTTACCTTATTTACAATTGTACCTGACCCTTTCTATATACATAAGCTAGCATGCGGAGATCTTTCTATCCCTCAGTCAGGGCTACTATCTTTTGGGTAGTGGTTTATCTGGCTTTAGCTCTGAAAAGCTACTTTCTTACTTTCCTTATTCTATACACTATGCTCATCTCTAAAAAGAGCAAGTCAGTGGTCTAACCGTCTGAATAAAGCCTTCATATCTCTGTGGCAATGGTCTACCAGACTCAGGAGATCTATAGTCTCTGAGATAAAGGTTAGCTGAAACTGTACTGGTCTCTAAGACTAACTGCATTGTAAAACTATCTTAGGCCGTAATCTCACCAGAGAACTATCATGCTATGACTAGGGCTCTCTGTAACTCTGTGGGATCTACTGTGACCCCTAGGTCTACTATGACCTCTTAAAGCCCTGCTAAGGTTTATTGCAACCCATCGTGCTATGCTAGGATCTACTGCGATCCATCTCTGGGAGATGTCAAAGCCTAAGGTCATTGTATTTGACAGTAAAATACATGCTCACCAAGTCTAGTGACTATCACCCATAATAGCTGAGGCTAAACTCAGAGGTGCATCATGCTCTTCGTGTGAAGTGGGTTCTATGTGATCTGATTCTCTAGGATCTCATCATGTTGATACTTAGGAGTATCTTAATGTTCGTTCATTGCTCCTCACCAGATCCTTAGGTTCCCACTTTAGCCTCTTTTTTTTCTTCCTCTATTAACTTACTTACTTTAACTGTACTTAGCTATCTTTTCCTCTCATATCCTACAATTTCCAACTATGCCCATACTCTACTTTTGAGTGCCTTGGCATTGGGGCATCTCACGCTCTGAGTGTGGTAAACATTTATGGTAGGAGAGAGGCTATATACTGGTCCTTACTCATTTTGTTTACATGTACTATAAGGGATTGAAATTATATATATTGAACTCATGCTATCTGGATATTAACATTCTTTACTAGAGATTTCTTTTTGCATGCTTTTCTCATCATTCTGATATTACTGGAATCCCTTTACCTTCCTTTTTTGACTTATCTTGTTATTTAACTAACTAGGATACCCTTTAATTATCGGGACACTTTGTTGATTGATGTCGTCGTTTACTACGCACTCAAGTCACATTACTATTAGGTTGATCAGGCCTAATATCATGTAACCATTGTTGCAAGCAAACCATAACATCAAACACTAATACAAGGGTGCCTCATGACTGAGCTCAAAGCCACTATCGCTTGTATATTGCAAGTTTCCTAATAATCTAAAGTATCCCTTTCTTACTTCTCTCTATTTGCCCTATTCTCGCAAAGTGCTTGGAGAAAGTAGGATTCTTCCTTTACTACATCCTAAGATCTCTCTACATTGCTTGACTGTTTTTACTTTGGGCAGTATCATGCTAGAAGGGCATCTATGCCAAGGACAAGTGTGCTTTCTTAAACACTTAAGCACATCAATTCAATATCTATTCTTAATTTGTTATATCATCGGCTTGAACACTGTCATATTTTCCTTCTCTTTTTACCTTTCTTATCCTCTTACTTAAGTAAGAGAATGTTCTACTACTGGCTATTTCTATTGCTAGTTTAAGTTTCTTTACACTTAAGAGCACTTACATTTTCCCGAGTTCCTTTACTTATTTACTCTCTATAACATCAAGGGGGTCTACTTTTAGCTCTTACTTTTATTTTGCTCTTAACTAGAGCACTCCGTTGTAGGAAAATTCTATTTCATGAAATCTAGGAATTACATTCTATGGTGCTATTAACTTAAACTCTTTTTCTATATAATGCAAAGACTCACCTACTCAGGTGGTCTCTAGCTCCCTTGAGCTTCTCTGAGGGTACTATGGCACTTAGTGTTTGTCTCAACTTGTTTCTACTTTCATATTGGAGCTAGGCTTTCTCTCTGTTTAACCTCTTTAGTCTCATCCCCAAGAGCACAGTATACTGATTTTAGGGTTCCATTAACCCAATCCAAGACACGCACCTTCAATGTTTGGATTCTACCTTACTGAAGACTTATGCTCTACTGGGTGCTTTAATTACTCAGGTGCCTTAACCCTACATTATTCTCATATTATGGAGCTTGTCGAACTAACTATTGGACCCTTGTTTGCTTACTTTTCTATGTTCAGTATACTCATTTAGTCAGTACTAAATGAGGGCATCTCTTCTGTGGCTAGTTTCTTAGCTTTTCCTCGCTCCTCTTATCACTATACTCTACAATTTTGGGGGGTCTATCTAGGGGAATTTGCTAACCACTACTAAGTGGCCTCCTTGATTTAGGATATCTTATCTTCCTTTTCTCGATCCAAGGAGACTTTTGCTGAGCTTTCAATTACATTAATTTCTCTTTTAACACTATACTATCTTCTGTACATCTCACCTGGATGATGCTGCTAGTCACTTTTCTTAAGTTTCAGCTCATACTTAGTCTGAGCTACCTATTTCATCAGATCTGTAGCTTACAATAAGTCCTATTAACTTATATGGAGTTACGATGAACTTAGTACTTCTTAAACTATTCTTATTCTCTTCTGAATCTCTGTCGTTGGGCTACTCATACTCATATTTAGGGCGTTACCCATAAGGTACACCTTTCCAGAGTGCTCACTATATTCTCACTACTGGTAGCCTTATCTTATGTAAATTTCAAGGCTACATGAATATCTTGTCAACAGGGTCTAAGATCTTGTCAATAAGATCTTATATATTGTAGTGCAAAATTCAAGACCCTGTCAACAAGGTTTTCCTAACCATGTCTACATGGTCTTAAACTCATCATATTAGTCTGCCATTTAGAATTTCACAGGGTAGCTTCCTAGGTTGGAGTCAACGCCTTATAAGTGATCTTTATAACCTTATTATTCTTATGTTTGATATTATCTAAGAGTTCCCTTCTCAGTTTTAGCTACTAGGCTCATTAATCACATGTTACTTACTGATTTTTTTCGTGACCATTTACTGTTCTTTTTCTTTAGCTATGTGATTTGAGCCTCACCACCTCTGTTTGCAGCCTATCATCAAAGCTAGAAGATTCCACCTCTTGCTTTACCCATACACATACATAACTAACTACCACCTCTAGGCTATCAGGGCTCTATGGAGTGTAACTTATACCTTTAGCTTAAGGGAATTACTTTTTTGGGCTCTTCACATCATCATAATATTTGGGTGTCATGGTTAGGGGGAAATAACCCTCTTAACCCTCACTCTGGGCGATAGCAGCTTTATCGTATACAGTGCTACCTCCCTACTTGCCCCTACATCGGGCAAAACATCCCCAAAGGGTCTAAGTGTGGCATTCAGGGAGATTAAGCCTCTTATAACCTCTCTAGGTAAGCCTCTCTAGTAGCTACACAATCCTCTCTTCTTGTCTAATACACGAGCTTGCCATTGATCCCAGCAGGCTACTATAAATTATAGAGCTTTAGCCGTTGGATCACCTAACTCTATTTTAGAACTAAAGGCCAATCTCACTCACAACTTACCACCTACTCACTACCATTCACAACTCATTTAGTATAAATAAAAACATAAGTCACCTTTACACACCCAAGATACCACATATAAGGCTTTTCATAACTCTATAAAGCTTTACATAACCTTATAGCCACATCCTCAAGCCATATGCAACCTAAGAAAGCTTGGAACTTTGCTCTGATACCACAAATGTCATACCTTACTATATAACACATTTCCCACTACAAATACCTCATATAAAACTTATAGGAGTAAATGAAAACTTGAATTGATTAAAATTTTCTTTTTCTTCAGAGTTGGGTATATACATGACTTTTTGTTACATGCCTTATTATCATATAGCATTGTAACAAAAATCATACATACCATAATCAAAAGATATTTAATTACATGACAAAATGTGATGCATAAAAGTAAGGTCCTCAATTTATACCTCCACACTCTTTGCCCTATCTTTGCTTGAACTCAGACCTAGCATAGGTTATATTTGGGGTGAGATTATGAAATCTCAGTAGTAGTAAACCAATCTCATTCAAAAGCTAGCATGTAAGTACATAACATAATGCTAATCAAGGTGCCTGAAAGGCTCGTCGCGCAACCCTCAAAATAAAACTAGGTTGGTAAAATATGTAGCTAGTGGCACAACCTAGGTCATCTCTCTTGGAATTGGAGTTCAATGTTTAATTGAGTTTTCCAAATATTAAAAGACTCTAAAAATTTCTAAATTAGGGGGGTTTTGATTTACTTAAACTATTTAAAATAAAATTGAATTAAAATGACTAACTACCTAATTGTATGAATCGTGGGTGAAGGATGGTCTTATGACTAGCTTGGGATTTGTCCCTTGGTATCCACTATCCTTATCCTAATTCAATTGTGATTATTCTGCTCTAAGAGTCCCTAATTGTGTTCATGGCAATTGTATCTTGAGTTACCACGCAAGAATCAAGAGATTAACAATCTAATGTTGAATTGAAGCCTTAATCCTGCATCAAATTGCTAACTCTTATTTTATGATCAATGAACACTCAATTTAATTGATCAACTGATTAATTATCCTCTAAATCATCATCCAAAAATGTTTAATTAACTAACTAAACACTAAGGAATTCTCAAGTTTAACATTCAAACACATAATTTCATTCATGCATTTCATCGAACACCTTCGAGGCACACATGGGAAATTAGAAAATAATGAAAAATCAGTGTCCAATTCAATCAATTAATCAACAAAAAGGTTTCCTAATTAGTTTTTAACCAGTCACTAATTACAATTACACAAATTCTCTATCAAATACAACTTAACCACGACAATATTTGAAACAGAAAAAGTGTAGGAAATTAAAGAAATCTTAGCCAAAATTCTGAGTTTGTCTCCATGGATTCAAGCTTGCACCAAGGATCTTCCTCCTAGCTAGCCACAGATGGAGATTAAAGCTTCATTGGGTGGATGGAAATGGATAATGGAGGAGATGGCGTGGTGGATGGCTGCTGGACGAAGGGTGGACTGCGAATGAAGTAGTGTGAATGTTTCAATGAATCGTGAAATGCGTGAATGAAGTGAATTCTCAATGACGTCATTTAGCCTCTGCCCGAAGGTATTTTTTTATTCACCTCACGTGCTTCTTAATTCCACATTCATGTGCTTCTTAATCATTTTCCACGTTGGCCTTCAGCCCAGCTCTGTACCCGTGGCACTTCTTCCAGCTTCTTCATTAATCCACATGTTCAGCTCCACATTTAGCTTCCACTTCGATTTAGCATCATGCAATGCGAATCTGTTCTCACGTCAACCCTCTTTAATCGCCAGCTCCCAGTTCACTGAATACTCTCTGCTTTTGCGTTGTTCTCCTATTGACTTCCCATCGTGCTCTTCGTTTCTCATCTCTAACTACTGTTCACGCGAGCTATTTTGTGCATGCTTCTTCTTATCTCGACACGCTCTATCCAACTCTCCAACTTATGGCTTCTTTTCGTTCTGCTCGTGTTGCTTCATTCCTTTCGCATCAGACCCGTAGCCTCCTTCTCTATTTTGTGTCTTCTCTTCCCACATGCTTCTTCCTCGTCGTTTGCTTCTTCTCTTTTGTATTACTTCCAAGCTCTTTCTACCCAGCACGTTCCAGCCCTTCATTCCATGTTGATTCTTCTTTTCATTCTGCCCAACGCATAGCTAGTTCTCCCATGCAGCTTATTCAAGCTCCTCCTCTGTTTCTGCTCATTTTCTACTATTCACGAGTTATTCTCCACAACTCGAGAGAGTGTGTTGCTTCAATGTTCAACTCAACTTTCATTCCATTCTTCGTGTTTTGATTCAGCCAACTCCCCTGCCCATAGCTTCTCTTCAAATTTCTCTTCCTTTGTTCAGCTATTGTGTAGCTTCCACATACAGCCCATGGCTTGTACTCATAAGCTTCTTCTTTGTTTAGCTCTTAAACAAAGGCTAGTTCCTTCACTCGTTCTGCCAGCTGCTCTTCCACGTGGCTTCTTCATGGATGGGCCAGATGTGAGGCAACGTGGAGCTTGACTTCACCTTCATTCATTTCTCTTCTCCAAACCAAATTCTCATTCAAGCATCATTTGCTCATTAAAATTTGCACAAAAGAATGGAAAGTATTAAGTAGAAATACCTGAAAATTATTTAAGATAAATTTAAGCATTAAGAACTGATAATTTGCAAATTAATTTTTCAAGTGTAAAAATGGCCAAATAAAATCAAATTCCATTCAATTGCATTCATTAAGCCACATTTAATTATTAAAATGACTAAGTTAGGAGGAATAAAGCATATAAAAATAGTATTTATAAGTGCCATATACCATATAGGAATACAAGGAATTTCATACAAGACCAAGCACGATCTAAACATGCATGTCTCATCTTATAGTATAAATAACAACTTGATATAACATAACACTCATCAATATACAAACATACAAGCTTAAAGAAAGAGAAAGGAAAATTACTACCTTAGCAAAGTTTGCTCCTCAAGCCTTGGAACTTGGTTTACTGGCTTTTGGAGTTCCCAAACAAATATCAAATCCCATAATCATAATAATATTTCAATATAATTAACACATGAACCTTAACTTCTAAAGTAGTATGACCCTTTTAAACTCATTGTAATCATTCGAATTGGAAAAATCCAACTCCTTCCCTTTCAATTCACTATGCCAAATATTGTGCATTTCTTGGCCAAAATTTAGAAATTTTATTCCATGAGTTTTGGGGGCTTTACCATGGGTATTCTTAGCTAAAAACACCCTTTTGGATCCCTTGGAATGGATAAAATTATCAAATTTTAGCACCAATAATACGTTTTGGTTATAACATAACCTAGCTTTGTTTTAGGCCTAAAAGTGAGTTTCTTTAGTTCTAAAAATTTCATAGCCTCTTCCTTTATGTTTTAGGACTTGAAATTTGGTATACATGACTTTGAGACATTAAGAAAATACCATAAAAAGTTTGGGAAAATTCGGACACATCTCCCTAACATTTCCATTTTCCCAAAAATCATAATCTTTGTGTTTTTCAAAGTCTCAACACATAACAACAATAACTGAGCCCATATGGCCTTCATGTTCAACATATAAAATTCATTTCAAGGCCTTCATATTCAAAATATAAACTTCATTTTTAATCATCCATATGCTGTCCAAAAGTGACGCATAGCTAGGGTTTAACAAAACTAACTTAAACCATATGATTTTCAAGTGCAAGGTGGAGAAAACTTACTCTTTAAGCTTAATCCTTGCTTCCTTTTCTTTTCTCACACTAAAATCCCTTCTCTTCCCACTTAGAGCAACATTCCACCTTGAATAAAAGATGAAGATGCAATTGCCTTTTAGAGAAAATGGTTGGAGGATGAAGAAGATGAAGAAATTTGGTGAAAAATGGTAGTGGTTTTGCTTGATTTCACTTCTTCATCCACTTTTTCTTCCTCTCTCTCTCGCTCTCTCTTCATGTTTTTCTCTCATTCTCCCTTGTGTGTGGCATGAAAATGGTGGAATGGATGTGAAGGAGATTAATTTAAATGAAGTTAAATGGTCATGCCAAATTTGGAACCTTTGATCAATCTTTTCAAGATTAAATCTTAGCCTTCCATTCCTTTTTTTCTTTTGTTTTTTCTAATTTTTATGACTAAATATTTTCTTCCAAAATTCCTTGGCCACACACTTGGATGCCTTTTCTTAGCCCTTAAGTTATGGATAGTAACCATGGTTAATTTTCTTAACTCAACCATAGTTAGTTTCTAACTTAACCATAGTTAATTCTTTAAAATAACTAAAATCTTTTTATTTTTTTCCTTTTATTTTATATTTATATTTGGGTTTCATCTTCTCTAAAACACTAATTATATCTTCTCTTCTCTTTTGGGCCTTTAGAATCAACTATTGGGCTTTACAGCAGTTTAAAAATCAGTGTTCGGGCCTAATTAAGGTTTTACGGTATAATACATACCTTTAGACTTTTTAAAATTTATGAATATTATTTCCTCTACTTTCTGGCCATACTAAGCTTCGAACATGGATCAGGGGCTCTTAACCTCAGTCCTCATAAATTTCAGTGTCAATCAGACATTCGGGTCTTTAGGTGTAATTTTTACCGTTCTGTATTATGATTGTGCTATAAAATTTTCATTTACCATAACTTAATCTCTGAAACTCCTTCAGGGTTTCTTAGCCCCTTTTCTATTTTGCTCATGGCTACTAATTGGGATAGCCAAATCCCGGACCGGATCTCGCCCGGCCATTCGGACAACGTGGCGTCATTAGACCTACCTCATCGAACTGAGTTTAACCGTGGGTCACAGATTTATGAGATTCTTGTCCAATTTTTTGATATACGTGCCAAAAGCCACGAATAGAGGGTGAAACTAGGGTTACCTAAACTTTCAGGTAATTTATTCATTTTACCCAGCGCATAATTTTTCTTTATATTTTTGATGCAAGACCCACTAGGAACATGCCCTAGAGAACCTTCAACAATTCAAAACTATGCCCGGGACCGGCTAGAAACAAGATTGTTGGTCAAAGGAAAGACCCTAACCCCTTGTTTGGTTTGAGGGGAGGGGAGGGGAGGGGAGGGATTTTCCTCCCCTCCCCTTGTTTGGTTTGCATAATTGGAGGGGAGGGGAGGGAAAATTTCATTAAACTTTCCCTCCCCTCCCCCTCTCCCCCTCCCCTCCAATTTGGGGGGATTGGGAGGGAAAGCTATATTTTGGACTAAAATGCCCCTATATTTATTTATTTAGTTTTATTTATTTATAATTTTTTTAAATAATTATAATTATAAAATAATTTATAATATTTATTTAATTTGGTAATAAAAATATTAAATTTTTAAAAATAAAAAAATAATTAATTATATTATTATTACTTTTAAAACATACAAGGGTAAAATAGTCTACATATTATTATTTTCCCTCCCTTCCCCTCCTGAACCAAACAATATATCATTAAAATCCCTCCCCTCCCCTTCATTAAAATCCCTCCCTCCCTTCCCCTCCCCTCCATTAAAATCCCTCCCCTCCCCTCCCCTCAGTTGAACCAAACATAGCCTAAGAGAACTTGTCTCTTAGAACCCTAGCCTCAAGACGCTACAAAGGAAGACCAATCCTTTGATAAGTCACGTGAACTCTCAGAGAACACAAAGAAGCAAAAGCCTCACAAAGTATTGAATAATACTCAAATTCATTCATTCATGATTTAAAATAGAGTACAATAGGGAGCCTTTTATAGGCAAAGTTTCTAAAAGACTTAAAATTCTACTTAAACTAAAACTCTTAAAATCTAATTAGAAATATTTTAAACAATCCCTAAAATCAAGGAATAAGATTAAGATATTAATTTTAACTTAATCTCCTAGATAAGCTCCTTGACCAAGTCCAAAAAAATAATATAATAATAAAAAACGAAATTCAAAAAGAGTTCTAGTCAAAACTAGAGTCCTAGTCAAAACTAATTAATATTAATGGGCTGGACATCTTGTATTTGAAATACTATTCACGTCCTCTAGCTTTAATGGGCTCTTTAAGCATCAACTTGGGCTTGAATAAGCATGATTAAGGCTCTATTTGCTTCCTCAATGCATGCACTAACATTATGGGCTTCTAATTCAGCAAATTGAAGCCCAATTGCTCTTTGTAGACGCTTAACTCTTCCTCTTGTCATTGGGCCATCTATTATCAAGTCTTTTTCCACACGAGCATCCTTCCTTACATGAGTCTGGTTCATATTACTTGGTGTTATTGCATCATTCCCCCCCTCTTGAAAAGGATTCGTCCTCGAATCTGCAATATCAAAGGAAGAGAGATCAGTTACATTAAAAGTAGCACTAATATTTCCATAAGAACTAGGTAAGTCAATTTTATAAGCATTATCATTAATCTTTTCAAGAACTTGAAAGGGACCATCTCCTCTAGGTTGGAGTTTTGACTTCCTTTTCTCCGGGAAACGTTCTTTTCGCAAGTGAACCCACACCCAATCGCCGGGTTCAAATACTACACGCCTTCTACCCTTGTTAACTTGGTTGGCAATTTGCTCATTCTTTCTTTCAATATTGGCTTTCACCTTCTCATGCAAATCCTGTACAAACTTTGCCTTCCTAGCACCATCAAGGTTAGTAAACTCATGTGAAGGTAAAGGAAGCAAATCTAATGGGGTTAGAGGATTAAAGCCATAAACAATTTCAAAAGGAGAGAATTTTGTTGCTGAATGAATAGCACGATTATAAGCAAATTCGACATGGGGCAAACACTTCTCCCAATTCTTAAGATTCTTTTGAATGATAGCTCTTAATAAAGTAGAGAGGGTTCTATTAACAACCTCGGTCTGCCCGTCAGTTTGTGGATGCGCTGTAGTAGAAAATAAAAGCTTAGTGCCAAGTTTATTCCACAATGTTTTCCAGAAATAACTCAAGAATTTTACATCTCTATCACTAACAATAGTTTTTGGCACACCATGCAACCTAACAATCTCCTTGAAAAATAATTCTGCCACATACATAGCATCATTAGTTTTGGAACAAGCAATAAAATGAGCCATTTTACTAAACCTATCCACAACAACAAAGACACTATCTTTCCCAGTGGGAGATTTAGGCAAACCCAAAACAAAGTCCATAGAAATATCAGTCCATGGGTGAGAGGGAACTGGTAAAGGAGAATACAAGCCATGTGATTGAATTCTAGACTTAGCATGCTTACAAGTAATACATCTAGAACAAACAGCAACCACATCTTTTCTCATGCTAGGCCAATAAAAATGCTCATTCAAAAGAGCCAAAGTCTTTTCTACACCAAAATGGCCCATCAATCCTCCACCATGAGTTTCCTTAACAAGAAGCTCACGAATGGAACACATAGGAATGCATAACATGTTCTTTTTGAAAAGGAATCCATCAAACCTATAATAGTCATTAGCACCATGCAATTCACAAGATTTCCAAATATCAGCAAAATCAAAATCAGATTCATACATGCCTTTTATCATCTCAAAACCTATCAATCTAGCATGCATGGAAGTAATCAAAGTGTAACGCCTAGACAATGCATCAGCTACAACATTTTCCTTTCCCTTCTTATGCTTAATCACATAAGGAAAGGTTTCAATAAATTCAAGCCAACTTGCATGCCTTTTGTTCAATTTACCCTGAGACTTAAGAAACTTAAGACTTTGATGATCAGAATGAATAATAAATTCTTTAGGCCACAAATAATGTTGCCAAGTTTCTAAAGTTCGTTTCAAGGCATACAACTCTTTATCATATGTGGAATAATTTAAAGCAGGACCACTCAATTTCTCACTGAAATATGCAATAGGTTTAGAATCCTGCATCAACACACCACCTATGCCTATACCAGAAGCGTCACACTCAATTTCAAAAACTTTAGTAAAATCAGGCAACACAAGTACAGGGGCATTAGTTAGTTTTTCCTTCAGTATGTTAAAAGCACGCTCTTGTGCTTCACCCCACTTGAATATCACATTCTTTCTTACCAAATCATTTAAAGGGGCAGCAAGAGTAGAGAAGTCCTTCACGAATCGCCTATAGAAGCTTGCCAATCCATGGAAACTTCTTACTTCACTCGCATTCTTTGGAGTTGGCCACTCTCGGATTGCTTTGACCTTTTCCTCGTCCACTTGTATGCCACGAGCTCCTACAACAAATCCAAGAAAAACCACAGAATCCAAACAAAAAGAGCACTTCTCTAAATTGGCAAAAAGTTTATTCTCCCTAAGCACAACAAACACATCATGCAAATGATTCACATGTTCTTCTAGACTCTTAGAGTAGATCAAAATATCATCAAAGTAAACCACAACAAATCTTCCAATGAAAGGTCTAAAGACATGGTTTATTAAACTCATGAAAGTGCTAGGTGCATTAGTCAAGCCAAATGGCATAATTAACCATTCATATAATCCAAACTTGGTCTTAAAAGCAGTTTTCCATTCATCACCTTCTTTCATTCTAATCTGATGGTAACCACTTCTAAGATCAACTTTAGAGAAAACACATGCACCATGCAACTCATCAAGCATATCATTTAACCTAGGGATAGGATAGCGATATTTTACCGTTATTTTGTTGATGGCACGACAATCTACACACATTCGCCACTTGCCATCCTTTTTGGGTATAAGAATCACTGGGACAGCACACGGACTCAGACTTTCTCGAACAAAGCCTTTCTTCATGAGCTCTTCCACTTGATGTTGTATTTCCTTAGTCTCGTCTGGATTTGCTCGATAAGCAGGTCTATTGGGAATAGATGCCCCTGGGATAAAGTCTATCCGATGCTCAATGCCTCTTAGCAGGGGCAATCCATCAGGTATTTCCTCTGGGAACAAGTCACAAAATTCCTGTAATAAAGATGTAACACTAGCAGGCAAAGAGTGATCAAGATCATCGATAGTAAGATAAACATCTTTATAAAGTAATAAGAAGGCATTTTCACAAATAAGAGCTCTCTTGATCTCACTTTTACCCGAAAATAAACTCACTTTCTTTTCCTCATGTTTTTCTCTAATTTTCTTTTCCTTTCTACTCAGCTCTCCTTTCTCCTGCTTCTTCTCATTCTCAACACTCACACTCACTTTACTTTTCTTTTCTTGCTCTCTCTTCTTATACTCTCTTTCAATTTTTAACTGATCCTCATATGCTTGAACAGGACGAAGAGGGGTCAACACAATGGTCTTACCATTAAAAACAAAAGAATAATAATTTTTATATCCATCATGTTTTACCTTTCGGTCAAACTGCCATGGCCTACCAAGTAACAAGTGACCAGCATACATGGGTGCTACATCACAAAGAATCTCATCATGATAATTACCAATAGAAAAAGAGATGAGCACCTGTTTTGTTACCTTTACCTCCCCACTATCGTTAAGCCATTGTAATTTATAAGGGGTAGGGTGCCTCAAAGTAGGTAAGTTCAGCTTTTCCATAAGTAAAGTACTAGCTACATTTGTGCAGCTACCACCATCAATAATCAAACTACATACCTTCTTGTGGATGAAACATCGAGTATGGAAAATATGCTCACGCTGCTCTACCTCAAGATCTTCTTTAGGTTGAATATTGAGAGCACGCCTAGCCACAAGGGCTTCACCATTTACAGCTTCCGTTAACTCTAAATCTGAGTCATCAGTCAGGGGTGGCATCTCATCCTCCTCAGACTCACTACTAGCACTAGTCACATCACCATTCTCAAGAACAATCATAGTTCGTTTGTTCGGACATTGTGAAGCAATGTGACCGAAACCATTACATTTAAAGCATCTAAGCTTAGAGGAGGAAGTAGTAGGATTAGAAGATGAGAAGGGTTTTGACTCAGTTTTACCCTTAACCTGAAAGGGTTTTACCTTACTTTCCTCTTTAGACTTGAAATCAGTCTTTGGTTTGAAGGGGACTTTGGAATCCCTCCAAGAACTCGAGTTAGATGTCACTTTCAGCTTTTGTCGAGCCCTTAGTTGCTTTTCCACCTTGATAGCTCTATGCAAGAGCTCCTCCATATCTAGGTAATTGTATAAATCAACTTGGGCAGCTATATCAGGATTTAAGCCCTCAATGAATCGGGCCATGGTTGCTTCACGGTCTTCCTCCACATTTGCCTTAATCATGGCAATCTCCATTTCTTGATAGTAATCTTCCACACTCATAGAACCTTGCTTCAGCTTTTGGAGCCTCTTATGCAATTCCCTATAATAGTAACTAGGGATAAACCGTTTGCGCATGATAATTTTCATCTCTTGCCAATCACGAATTGGACCTTCACCGGTACGTCTTCTGGTGAGTAAGAGTTGATCCCACCAGATGCTAGCATAGTCAGTAAACTCTACTGCAGCAAGTTTTACTTTCTTCGCCTCAGTGTAAGAGTGGCACTCGAATACATGCTCCACTTTTCTTTCCCAATCTAAGTACTGGTCTGGGTCATTTTTCCCAGGGAATGATGGAATCTTCATCTTGATATTTCCGATACCACCATCCTTATTGGATGATGATTGTCTACCTCTCTGAGTATGGGACTCCCCAAAGTCAGACTCAGCATCATCATCAAGCTCCACTTGAGCTCGCCTTCTATGGGTCCTCTTATTGGAAGAAGACTCCACATCATCTAATCTGGCACTTAGTTTCTCAAGAGTACTTTGAACAGCCTTAACCCAGACTTTCATGTCAAAGTCACTATGCTCAGATTCTCCAGACATCCTGAAATATTAGTTTGTACAAAAAAAAAAAAAAAACAACTAGGAAACTAACTCTAATTAGGAAATTGTCTCCAATTAGGAAACTAACTCCACAACTTGCAACTTTTTTTTTCACTTTTTTTTTTTCGAATTTGTCTTTTTTTTCACTTTTTTTTTCGAATTTCTCTTTTTTTTTTTCACTTTTTTTTTTCGAATTTCTCTTTTTTTTTTCTCTTTTTTTTTTTCACTTTTTTTTTGAATTTTTTTTTTGGAGTATTGCACTCTCCCTTTTTTTTTTTTTGAATGAGTATAGAGGCACGCAACAATGGAAGAAGGAAGAAGATAGAAGACAAAGATGAAGATGAGAAGATAACACTAATGGAAGGAGAAAAGGTGTGAAAGAACAACGGTAGGAAAAACACAAAAATATACCTTGTACTAGCGAACCAAAGCTCTGATACCAAATGATGCAAGACCCACTAGGAACATGCCCTAGAGAACCTTCAACAATTCGAAACTATGCCCGGGACCGGCTAGAAACAAGATTGTTGGTCAAAGGAAAGACCCTAAGAGAACTTGTCTCTTAGAACCCTAGCCTCAAGACGCCACAAAGGAAGACCAATCCTTTGATAAGTCACGTGAACTCTCAGAGAACACAAAGAAGCAAAAGCCTCACAAAGTATTGAATAATACTCAAATTCATTCATTCATGATTTAAAATAGAGTACAATAGGGAGCCTTTTATAGGCAAAGTTTCTAAAAGACTTAAAATCCTACTTAAACTAAAACTCTTAAAATCTAATTAGAAATATTTTAAACAATCCCTAAAATCAAGGAATAAGATTAAGATATTAATTTTAACTTAATCTCCTAGATAAGCTCCTTGACCAAGTCCAAAAAAATAATATAATAATAAAAAACGAAATTTAAAAAGAGTTCTAGTCAAAACTAGAGTCCTTGTCAAAACTAATTAATATTAATGGGCTGGACATCTTGTATTTGAAATACTATTCACGTCCTCTAGCTTTAATGGGCTCTTTAAGCATAACTTGGGCTTGAATAAGCATGATTAAGGCTCTATTTGCTTCCTCAATGCATGCACTAACATTATGGGCTTCTAATTCAGCAAATTGAAGCCCAATTGCTCTTTGTAGACGCTTAACTCTTCCTCTTGTCATTGGGCCATCTATTATCAAGTCTTTTTCCACACGAGCATCCTTCCTTACATGAGTCTGGTTCATATTACTTGGTGTTATTGCATCAATTTTAGTCCTTGACTCCTTTATACTTAACCTTGGAGACTCTTCGGGACCTTTTTTTTCTGTTTTTACCTCAATTTTAGGGCACCTCTATCCTTGACTCATCATTATTTGCAGTTTAAAATATTATTCTAATTTTATTGGACCTCAATTTACTCTATTTGGGGGACTTCCTTTTATATCTGGTGAATTTCATATGTTGACGGCGAAACCATATATTACGTTTCTCACATTTCCTTATGTTTTCTTGCATTTTTGAGAGACCAGATATTACATTTTGGCTATCTCATCCACACTTATACATATTTTCATACTATCATTCAAGAAGCTACATTGCCATAACAAGCTCATTTTATATTCTAGTATTCACATGCCATAATCCCTCACTTATACATGATACATCAACATATTTATACATGTTCATAACTTCATAAGACATATACATTTATGAATTACAACATATGCCATTCTTATAGCCTTAAAGTAATAAAGATTTCATATTTTAATGTCATTCCTTCATCTTTCATGTGGTTGGCTCCCATTGCCTTGCTCTTTGGGTCCACCTAGAATGTTAGAACATTGGAGAGGAGAGGATGAGATTCAAAGAATCCCAATAGCTCATCTCCCATTCAATCACACATAACATATACAAAGCAAGTCTTGAAAATGCATGCATGGATATAATAGATGTAATGCCCGGTACGTTGTACAATCGCTAGAACGAGCCGATTTGAAAAGCAAGTCCTCTGAGATGAGTGATTCAAGGCCAAATAAAATTTGAATAAAATTTTAAATAATAGAAAATAAGGATTTGAGCCTTGAGTTGCCCAAAAATTGGGGTCGGAGCAATTCAAAAAATTTGCCAAAAGGCTAGTGGCATTTTTGTAAATAAGTGTAATTTTGGAAAAACACCTAGGAGGGCTTTTTAAATGAAAATTTTGAGTTGCCCAAGGTTCTCAGAGGCCCTAAAAACCATGGGAAGCCCAGGACTAGTAAAGCCCCTCCAGTGTACTCTTTCCAACGTCGATTGACCCGAACTTTGACCGATTCGTTCAGGATGGTTTTAACTCCGATTTGAGTGATTCCAAAAGCATTTTATTAAATTGGGAACCTAAATTTTATGATGGAAAAGACGGTTCTCAAAAAGGAGCTAAAATGCAGCTGAAATGAAATTACCATTACGGAAGGGCAAAATTGGAATTTATGGTTTCTTGAATGTTCTAAAGAGTTCCACACTTTTCTCCCTTCTTATCCTCTTTAATGAGCACGACCTATTCTGCCCAAAATACAAAAGATCTTCAGCTCTCTTGGGCACACCAAAGGGAGGAGAAAAAAAGGAAGAAAGCCAAGGAGAAACTAGGTAATTTCATGAAATTTCTTGCTCCATCTTCCTCCAATCTTGTTCTCCTCTCTTCCTCCTTTCTTTCCATGGATTTTTTGAATGATTTGGTTCTGTTTTTGACCCAAACCTAAGGGGAGAATTTTGAATTTGCTAAGGAGAAGAGAATGAAGGAGAAAGACACTCGAAAGCTCACTTGAACCCTTGCTTTTTGTTGCATCTTCTCTTCCCCCTCTCTTTGTGTGTATTTCAGCGAAGAACAGAACCAAAGGAGGGGAGGATGTTTTGTCCAAATATGAGGAGGGAACAAGGGTTTTAGGCCATGGGAAGATGGAATATGGCAAGAAATTCTAAGAAAAACCAATAGAAAACAAGTTAGAAAGTTGTAGTGTTTTCTAGGGTTTTGCAAAATCTGATTTTGTGTGAATGTTTCCTTGAGCTCCTAAGACCTTTAGAAAGCCTCCTAAGTGGCTCTCCCATCAAGAAAAAATCACAAAGTCTATGAACCTCCATTATGGTGCATATTTTGGCCAAGCTAGGTTCATTAGGCTAGGGGATGTTTTAATTTGTTCTAGCCTTGTTTTGGGACTTTATATGATGTTAGAAGATGGGAGAAACCATTGGGAAAAATTTAAGAGCCATAGATTGAGAGATGGCCTAATGGTGCCCATAATGGTGCTTTGTGAAGCAACTTGGTTTTCCAATTGTGCAATTGAATGTGTGATGGCTCCAAAGACCTTAAATGAGTCCAAGAAGTCTAGAAAGAACAAGAGAAGGGAGCCTAGCACTTGAATAATATGAGTTGCTTCAATAGGCCATTTATGGAACCAATATGTCTATTTTGGAACCAAGTGTGTAATAAGCTTTAGTTTAATGTCTTGCCTTGCTTCAAATGTGTAATTGTGTGATGTTTGTAATGTCTAGGCCAAGAGAACCCTACTCCACCCAAGTGCTCTTGTGAAACCAAGGAGGGGAAGGAAATTGCAAAGTGAGCTTGCATACATAAAAAGGTAGCTCTCCACCTCATTCTCTTTGCATTCTTGTGTGCATATGTATGTCTTAGTGTGCTTGCATGCATTCTTGATGCTTGATAATATGCCACTTGATCCTTGTTGTACATTGGTACCAATGTGTTGTCTTAAATGACTATGGTTGTGGAAAGAGCCCATAAGGGTGAGGTGATGCCAAAAGTCCCTTGATGAAGGTGAGGAGATGCCAAAAGTCTCATGGCATGGGTGAGACAAGGCCAAAAGTCCCTTGAATGGGTAAGGTAAAGTCAAAAGTCCCTAGACCAAGAGTGAAGCAAATCCAAAAGTCCTAGAAATTGGGTGAGGCTAAACCAAAAGTCCCTAGAGCATGAAAGTAATCTTGACATGTGAATGTGGCATGGAATGGAATTTATTGCACACTTTATGCTTGTATGGTTATGCATTTGGTATATGTATGCCTTGAATGTGGTGCGAATGGGTGTGTGAGCTATTAAGATTCTTGGAATCTCACCCCCCTTTCCCCTTCATCCTTGAATTGTCTAGGTGGTGTTCCAAGTCAAGGAGATGCAAGCCAAGGACATTGAACATCTTTGTTTTGGTGTATTATGTACTTTAAATGGGGGTTAAATGTCAAAGTAATGATGTATGTAATATTTTTGTGATGTAAGACCATGGATAAGTGTAAAATGATGTATGAATATGATGTAGACTTTATATGACACTAAATCAATAGTATTGTGCAAATTGGCTCTTGGATGACTTGATATAACTATGCATAAATAGATGTTGAGAGACCAAAATGAGTTGCATGAGATTTGGGATTACTTGGGCAGCCTCCACAAGTCATATTTGTGCTTTGAAACTTGCTCAAGGGGTGCCAAATTCAAGAAGAGGCCATTTGGTGCAAAGTGACTCTAGGTAGGAAGCAAAACTGACCATTTCATGAGGCTATGTTACTTTTTGTCCAAATGAACTCTTGTTGACCTGAAATTTGACATGCATCTAGAGCTTATTGAGATCTTTTTGAGAAGCTAAAGTTGGTAATTTTTGGAGGTTTGTGGAATATTTAGCGAATTGTTGAAATTGGAAAATTTTCTGGTTTTGGTCCTTGGTATTGTAGCACTGGTCCGAAATTGAATTATGTCACTCATGGGGCAAACGATGTCCAATTACCACAAAATTTCATACAAAGAAACTAGACATTCACAGAGACTTGTTTCAGCTGGAAGCACCTCATTTGGAGTTCTAGAGAGGGAGATATGAATTTTTAAACATTCTGTCTAGTATCAGGACCCTTACCCGACCTGATGTACTGTTCTATTGAATTTCGAGACTTTGGGTACCTGAACTGGTCTGAAAGTATTTTTATCCTCTAGCTAACATCCACCTTTTTCCATATTGGTATCATTTTCATGGATTGGATTTTTTTTGGAATTAATTAGACATTTTCAAAATTTGCTGCAGAATTTGTAACAGCATCAGGAGGCAGTTTGACCCCTGGACATTTTCGGATGTCAAACGCCCTCTGTGATGGGTGTTATGGGCTGTACATATTTTTACTGTGAAGTAGACATTGGTAGCTTTCCATAATGGCCAAGAATGTGTGATTTTGATTTTTCTAGAATTAGTTCTGATTTTTCGAAATTGTGCCAAAAAGGGGCCAAATCTGGCCGAAAATAAACCTCCATATTCTAGGTTCCATTTCGGTTTCCATGAGTTGTGGGCATGATTTTATGATGCAAATGAGTTGTATACATGTAATTAAATATGGGAAAGTATAGTATGGGGTCACTTGGCTCACACAGCACGGAACGAAATTTCCATACTCGATGCAACGCAAAAATAACTAATATTTTAGTGCCATTTTCTTGCCTCTTATATGTATTGATTGATAAAAGGTATAAAGGTAGCATGGAATGAGCTAAGAAATTATGGTGTTACAATAAAGGATATGGACATTCAAGAAGCAAGCTTGGCATGTGAATAAATCACACAAGGCATCCAAAGCTTGCCAAGTGGATAATTTGGCCTCAGCCTTTTCTTCATGGATTTTGGACTTGCCTCACCCATTCTTTAAGAGATTCTTTAACTCAACCTTTGTAACGCCCTAAAATTTAATTAAGGTGTTGATCATGGATTAGGTTAATTAGGAATAATTAATATGGAATATAAATAGTAGTTTAATTGCAATATAAATATTAACTATGACTCATTCTTAATTAAGGTAATGTGTGATTAAAATTTTGAAAGGCAATTGGGAGAGCAAGAGCTAAGGAATAACGTGATAGAACAACAGTGACGAAACAGATAGTTAACATGGCATTCTGTCTGTTTACATACATAATTACACTGAATGATTTTCTAAATTTTGTATGCTATGCATGGCTGCATATATACCCACTAATGTGACTCTCTTGAGTACTAGATCACTATTATTAGCCAATGACCGAAGTATAATAGCCTAACGAATGAATGTACCTTGCTACCTTGGGATTTGCATGCTCCTGTACTGAATGGTGCATCGAAGTATTCTTATTTAGTGTTCTTTATATGTGTAAACTATGAACCCATTGTTATCTATTAGGATTATATCTCATTATAAATCTAACTTTTTTAGGTAATATCCATACTACAGATGGAGTCCAACCGACAGAGGATAACTGAACCAATCTAAAGACTGTAGTGGCTATAGTTGTTGTAATTTCCCTGAATAATGTTAAATGCTGAAAGTTTGACTTTAGTTGAATATTTAGCATTGTTTACTACCTCCTCGTTGGTTTTGTATAGATATTACACATGAGGATTTTACTGTAAGTTAGCTATGATGTTTATTGGGGCTACCGAATTCCCTGAACCCTTATAATTGTGTTTGCATGAAACTGATTATCATAATCTTGGAAGCAATTCTAGAATAATAATAGTATCAACTTATAGTTTTCTTGTGAAAATGATGAAACTTGTCTAGGTATGACAATTATCCTCCTAGGTCTAGGATCCTTTTGACAAGATTTTGAACTCTACACTATGGAATTAATGACCTTGTCAATAGGATCTTGGATTTTTCTTTATAAAACTTAACACCTTGTCAATAGGGTCTTCAGAGGGTAGTACAAGATCTTTCAATACTATGAGTTAGAATGTATGAGAAAGGTAGGTGTGACAATGGGAATTGGGGTTTTGAAGGCTAAGGAATCACATGGAACAATTAGAATTCTAAAAGAACTTATAGATAAAAAGTTATGGAGATTAGGGTTTTGGTAGCATTTAGAGATTTATAGAGCTTTCTAGTGATGATTTAAATTGTGTAAGAGCATGTTTAAGTTCTCAAGACATATAAGAAGATTCACAAGTGGCAATTTCTCTAGGAAAAATAATAAAACTCCATGGGTTCCAACATTGCTCTATGTCTTGACTAAGAAGGGGATTCTATATGTAGGGAGAGTTTTTCTTAATTCTAATGATGACAATGGTCTAGAGATGAATAATAAAAACTAAAGGAACTATGGGTTTGAATATAGAAACCATATTTTGAAAGTTGGAAATTTAGGATTCCTTCGGGCATAAGGAAGCAACTTGATATTTAGCTATTTGAAATTAGTTTGTGATGACTCTAATAAGTTTAAATGGAACCATGTGACTTAGATTAAGTGAGAAATTAGAGCCAAGATCATGAATTACATGAGTTACTTCATTATGTCCTTGTATGGAACCATAAGCATGTTATAAGTTAGAAGTAGGTTGTGTAAGCTTTATGTGAGATTAGAGATGGTTCCATTGATGTGTTTGTGTCTTATTTGATTTGTCTAGGCCAAGCAAATCAAGCCTTCTCCAAGTATGTGAGTGAGGCCAAACCAAAAGGCTAAGGAATCAAGGGAGAATTTGTGCTTCTTAACCTAAGGTAGCCCTTTATCCTGCCTTGTATGCATTTTTTGGTTGCTTGAATGTCATTGAATGCTTGTATGTATGTTTGAATCATGAAACATGCCATAGCAATAGTTTGATGCTTTGGTACCATTATGTTCTTGAACTGTATTTGGAATGTGAATTTGCTCTTGATGGGTGAGGTTGTTGAACGGTTGTGTTGTGCAACCTTAAAATAAATCTACATTGAGTAAAGATTTGTAGCTAGTGGCACAACCTAGATCATTTCCCTTGGAAATAGATTTTAAAGTTTAATTAAGCCTTCTAAGTGTAAAGAACTCTAGAAGCTACCTAATTAAATGGGGTTTTAAATTAACTAAACTAACTAGAATTATAATGAATTAAAATACAAACTACTACTTAAATTGTATCAATGAAAAAGTAACTAATGGACTTGTGACTAGCTTTGGATTTATCCCTTAGTATCTACTATCCTTATCCTAGTTCAATTATCATTGGTTCTGGTCTAAGAGTCCCTATTTGTGTTCATGGCAAGTGATCTTGAGTTACCACTCAAGATTCAAAAGACTACCAATTTGATGTTAATTGAGACCTCAACTCCCATTAAATTACTAATTCTTTGGATTAAGATCTTTGAACACTTAAATGAGTGATTAATCAATCAATTAGCCTCTAAATTTTTACTCTAAGATCTTTAATTAACTAATCAAACTCTAAGGAAATGTCAAATTAGACATTCAAGCACTCAATCTATCACATGCATTTCATCAAACACCTTGATTGCATATGTAGATTATTGTAGGAAAATGAAAATCTAGCACTTAATTCAATCCATTAATCATTCAAATACTCTCCTAATTAATGTCTAACTAGCCACTAATTATAAACCACATCAATTTTAGTCAATTACAAGCTTAACCAAGCAAGTTTAAGAACAAAAATTGATGTAGAAAGAGAGAAAATGAAATAAAAATATTAGCCCAAAATCCCTTGACAATCTCATTAGATTTAAGCTTCAATCATGATTTTCCTCTAAGCTAGCCATAAGATGGAGTTAATGCTTTATGGAAGTGGAAAATTGATGGATGAAAATAGGTGGCTGATGGTTACGACTGAAGGGGATGAAAATGAAATGGATGGACCATGGAATGGAATGAATTAATGTGTGGAATGGATGGTTATTTCATCTTTGGATGCTTCCCTTGCCCAAGCTAATTCTCATTCTTTTTTATTCTTCTTCCCCATGAGAAGCACGTGGCTCACTTATTCCTTACCACTTTCCTGATGCATGCTTTGTTTTATCTTTTCCATATTTCTAATCTCTCATGTGAGCTACTCGTGTGTTTATATATGTATGTTGTGCTTTTGCCCTTTTTTTCCTGCATGTTTTCTTACTCATTCTCATGTGACAACTGCTGGTGTAGCTTCCTTCAAACTCGAGCCTTCTCATTTGTTGTACTATTCACATGTTCTACCAATTTCCTTCTCACACTTCTACAATCACACACTATGTCATGTTTTACAACCTTCGCCCTACAAACTTATAGCTCTCCTCCTCTTTCCTACTTATTGCCACGTGGTTTTTTGCTCTTTTCCATGTCAGTTTTAGTGAACTCAAGGCTCTTCTCTCCACTTTGCCCTCACATGCTCTCTTTCAACCTATGGCTTCATCTATTGCTCACTCTTCTGATCTCATGGTTCCACCTTAGCCTTCATCATGAATGAATAATGAAGTGTATCCTTGCATTGAACTCGTGCATCTTCATTCTTGTGATTCACACATCTGTGTGTGTATGTGTATCCTGTGAGAGGCTTCCATATGAGAGAAAACATAGTGCATTGAGTGCGCCCATGTGAATGGATGAGTCAATGCATGCAAGAGGGGCGTGGATGTGAATGTATGTGTGGTAAGAGTGTGAGAGGTTTCTCCCATCTGGACTTTTAAAACCATAGGTGTGTGTGAATTTTCTTTTACGTGGAACCACCCTTACTGCTACGTGGAAATGATGAGAATGCCATGGTATCTTGTGATGTGGAAGTGTAATGAGAATATAGCCATGTATATTTGCAACATGGAATTGATTATGTGCATATTGTTATGTATTTGCTACGTGGATGAATGGAATGCTTTGGAATGAGTGTATACTCATGTACATGATCTGGTGTGTGTCATGTATGGATGATCTGGACTTATGGTGCCTCCTCAATCACGTGGAATGTGCTCTGGTGGCAGCCCGTGACTAGGTGCTTACTTATGCAAGAGAGTGTGATTTGGTAAGTGTCATGACTAACTTGCAACTACATGAAGTGGGTGCATGCTTTATGCAAATTAGTGTGTATGTGGGAGTTGTGTGCCTGAGTTCATTGTGCAAGTGCTATGTGTGATAACCTATGAGAGTGATGTTAATGCTGTGATTGGCTGGAGCTACTTCTTGTGACATGTGTAGAGCTGCATGGACGTGTGACTTGTATGGAGTGCATAAAAAATGAATGATTCTGGTAACCCGTGCACAATAGCCATGCTTCCATGTGATCATCCTTCTTTCCTAGTTTTATCTTCGACGTGAGTTGATGTCATTGTGAAGCTCTTTCCACGTACCATCAATTCATCTTCATTTCAAATTCCTTTTTCACATTAAAATCTCCATAATTGAAAGAAAATTTTTAGTATGAAATTTTTCAAAATTATTTAAAACATTTTTGCAATAAGAACCCAAAATTGTGTAATTGAATTCTTAGAGTGCAAAAATGACTACTAAAATAAAATCTCATCTAATTAAAACTCATTAAGCCATATTTAATCATCAAAATATTCAAATTAAGGGGAAGTAAGGTGTAGAAAAATGGCATTTATCAATTGTGCCAAAAATCCTTTAGATTGGGTGAGATAAAGCCAAAAATCCCTAAGAATGGGTGTGATAAGGCCAAAAGTCTCAAAAATAAGTGAGGCTAAGTCAAAAGTCTAATCCAAAAGTCTCAAATAATAGGGTGAGGCTATACTAAAAGTCCCTAGAGCTTAATTTTGATCTTGATATGTTTATGTAATCTTGAAAACATATTTATTTTGGTTCTTAGAAGCATTTGATGCATGTTTGTGTTCTTTGACATGATAACCTGCCATATATGCCTACTTGAAAGGGTGAATGAGCTATTGGAATTTTTTGAATCTCACTCTTCCCCATTTTTATCTAATCATGTCTAGATGATGCTCAAGGAACCAAGAATGGAGACCAAAGAGTGTAAATTGTATTACTTTGACAATAGATTAGCTTTTGATGTAAAGTAATGTCAAAGTGTGTATGTATAAGTTATTTATGAGATGTAAACTTTTGCTCATATGTAAAATATATAAATATGTTGTATGAACTGAAGTTAAAGCCAAATGTATGAAATCTTGAGATTTTGACATCTTTGAGCCTTGGTATGTATGTGTATATGAACAAGTGAGATGGTGATTTTGAGCTCTATGATAAATTGGACCTTTACAATGCTTTTATATGCTGTGCTTGAGCTTTTGGATGTGCTCAAATGGTCATGGTTCATGTGGGAAGTTATTTTGGACCATTTTGAGCCACATTCTTACCCTAAACCAAAATAGATCAAATGGATGCATTTTGGCATCAAACATTTAAATCTCATCTAAAGCTTTCACAGAGCCAAAAAAAATTATTTTTAGAGCTCTAGAGAATTTATTATGAGTTTTTAAAGTTGGCTAAAATTTGCAAAAACTGTTAGTGCACTATTCATTTGGTTAATCTGGTTTTAGTATATTTGAGGAGCCAAATGAAATCCAATACTAATGAAATTTTATAGAAATATAGGTGGCATCATAAGCTTTCCATAGCCATTGATATCACCTAATTTAAATCTTTGTAGAGTGAGATATGAATTTTTAAAGTTACATGTCTGCTGTAGTATGAGAAATAGACCCAATTACTATTCCATTAGGATTTCGTGGGGCAAATGATATTGATTTCATCTAAAATTTTAAGAATAGTTAGATGATGTCTTGAGCTTTCTAAAGAGTCTAAGTTTGCATGATTTGGAATTTTCTAACTTAAGTTATGAATTTGTAAAATTTGTGACAAAACATGGAATCTAGGAAAATTGAGAGTGTGAAGTTGCATTTGATATGTATGGCCCAAACCCGAATTACATGCTTGAATTTGTGATGTTTCTACTTGAATAAATGTGGTAAGGATGGAAGATGAAGTTGGTAAGCCTAAATGGTTCATTTAATTAGAAATGAATTAATTTAGCTTTTAATGACAACACTTTCCGCTATTATAAGTGATGAATATAAGAAAATGGATATTTTAGACTACGTGTAATGCAAAATAAGTATTATCTTAATATGGTATTACATTTATTAGTATCAGAGCGATGGTTTAGGCAACCTAGCTCCGTGTTTGGCTCTTAAATAGTTGAAAGACATGTGCTAGATGTCTTTTGTTAGGAATTCAGTGGAATGCTTGTATATATTATTGAATTGCATTAGTATCCTAAGGTTGTGGCTATTTTCAAATAAAATGGTGAATACTAGAAGGGCAGAGCAGCTAAGGCTGAATGAGTTGAGCCTGGGGACCCCTTGTGGACCATTATGGATAGATTAGATTAGTAGCAAGCTATGATACAACAGCAGCATAAAATGATTATGTAGCTGCAGAATGTAATACCTGGTTTTCTTGATACTATTAGATATGGGCCAAATATAAAAGAGAGTCCCTTAAATAGAAAGATTTGAGGCCAAATAAAATTAGGAGAAAATTCTAAATAATGAAAAATGAGGATCTAAGGTTTAAGATGCCTTAAAACCAGGGCAAGAATAGCTAAATAAATCAAATAAAAAGTAGTGGTATTTTCATAATTTTGAGCACTTTTTAGAAAACTCAAAGGAAAGATTTTTTTTAAATGAAAAAATTGACTTAAACTTTGACTGGTTCATCAAGGAAGGTTTTAAATCCAATTTGAGTGAAAACAAAAGCATTTTATAAACTAAAGGGCCTAAATTTTATGATGGAGAAGATGGTTCTAAAAAAGGAGTTAAAATGAGACTAAAAGGAAATAGCCAAGAAAAGGGGACAAGAATGAAATTTTTTTTTAAAGAAATTCCAAAGAGAAGCATTAGAAAACAAGTTACCAAAACCTAGGGATTTTGTTGTACTTTGATATGTATGAGACTTCCTAGTGGTAATTTTAGTTGTCTAAGAGTGTGTATGGGTTCTTAAGACACTTAGCAAGTCTCGTATGTGCTAACTCCCCAAATGAAAATTACAGAAGTCTATGGGTCTTCTTCCTTGTGCTTGTCTCAACTTAAGCTCCTTCATGCACCTAAGGAGATTTTTAAATTTTTCTAATGCTAGAAAGGGACTAAATATGATATCACAGGAAGCCTTGGAATGAATTTAGGAAGCATGGTTGGTGAGATGGTGGTGTAGGCACGATAATGAGACATAAAGAAACAATTTATATTTAGGCTCCTTGAAATGAATTTGTGATGACTCCAAGGAGTCTAAATGGAGTCAAGAAACTTAGATTGAATGAAAAATGAGAGCCAAGATAAGGAATTCCAATAGTTACTTCATTATGCCTTGTATGAAAACATAATGAAGCCATATGAGAAAGTAGCCTTACATAGAGTGTGTGTGATGCTAGAGCTCACTTTAATGATGTAATTGTGTTCCATTGATGTGTCTAGGATAAACAAATCAAGCTCCACCTAGTTGCAAGTGTGTGGCCAAGAGAGGGGAAGAATAATCAAAGAGAAAAGTGTGTTTTATTGCTTCAAGGTAGCTCTTTAACCTTTCTCACATGCATGTCTTGAATGTTTACTTATCTTTGAGTGTTGTGTGTATGTTTGAACTATGAGAAATATTTCTAGCCATTGATTACATGTTATGGTACCATTATATTTCTTGAAATGTGTTTACATATGCAAAGTGGCTTGAATAGGTTTAGTTATGCTAAAAGTTCCTTAGCACGGGTGAGGATGAGTCAAAAGTCACTTGAAAGTGGGCGAGGCAAATCCAAAAGTCCTAAGAAAATTGGGTGAGGCTAGACCAATGCCCTTAAGAGCCTATGTTTGCTATGTATGAGTTTGTATAACAAGGAAAATGACTTATATATGTTCACTAGTAGCTTGAATGTCATACATGCATTCTTTGGCATGAATTTGCATCCATTATGTATGTTGGAAAGGGTTAAGAGCTATTGGGATCCTTTAAATCTCACTCTTCCCCCACAAATGTCTAATCATGTCTAGGTGAGCCAAATGCACCAAGAAATGGAGGCCAACAACATTGAGAAGCAAGACTTTGACAATGAAGTAGCTAAATTGGCATTTTGATGATATATTGATGTCAAAATATGGAAGCACATAATGTATATATAATGTAGACCTTTGAGCATATTTAAATGTATGTAAATATGATATATGTACCTATGTTGAAGTGAAATGAATGAATGTATGAGTTTTTGCCACCTATGTGCTATGATATCCATGTGTATGAATGCAAGTGGCATGGTAAGAATGAGCTCCATGATTATTTGAATCATTTGGCATGCTTTTATATGTTGTAATTATGTTTTTAGACTTGCTCAAGTGGTTATGGAAAGATGAGAAGAGTATTTGGTGCCTTGGTATCCTATTTTGGACTCAAAATTGACCAATTCTTGAGCTGAACCAAAGTCTGACCAACTTGATGAGTTTTTGCATGAAATTTGGCCAGCAAATAGGTATCAACTAGAGCTTTTCATAGAGCTAAAGAGAACTCAGTTTAGAACTCTAGAAAATTTATTATGTTTTCAAAGTTGGTCAGATTATGTAAAATTGGTATGTGTATTGTTCACATGGTCAATTTGATTCTCTATATCACATATAAGCCAAATAAAAGTCTAATGCTTATGAAATTTTACAAGTAATAGACAACATAAACTTTCCATAGCCATAAGATCACCTTATTTGGAGCTTTGTAGAGGGGGAACCAAATTTTTAAAGTTTTAAGTCCTGGAGTTTTTTGATAACTGGCCTAAGTTATTGTTCTATTACTTTTTGTGGGCCAAATGCTTCTGTTTTGGTCTAGAACTATAATATCTAAAGCTTTCTAGAAATCTATCATATGCATGATTTCAACATTTCTAGAATTAGTTATGAATTTTCAAAGTTTATATGAGAAACTTGTGACAATAAACCCGAGAGCAACTTTGGTTGTTCCTGAATGTTGGTTCCAAATCCGTGATGTATGAGATGAATTGGGATGTTTATGACTTGAATGGATATTTTATGGATGAAAAATAATATGGATGAGCTCACATGGTCCATAAAGCATGAAATGAATTATTTGAGTGTTCCATTACATAATTATCCACGCAAAAGAGTACATGCTTTCTTACAAATATGTTCCAATATGTAAAAGATATGTTGAGATAGCTTATGGGACCATTGTGTAAGAGCTAGGAGGTTATGGTCTTACGCAAAATGCCCTAGCTAGGTAGGAAGACATGAGGAGAGAGGCCCCTGCACCACAACCATTTACTTCTGGCATTCCACCAGCACCCCTTCAGGAGCCAGCCCAGATCCAGATACCTATCCAAAAGTTGCTCATCAGTTTAGAAAGAATGGTCCACCCTCATTTGATGGGGAGCTAGATGCAGATAAAGCTAAGGCATGGGTCATGTAGCTTAAGAAAATATTTTAGGTGATGGATTGTACATCTAAGCAAAAGGCTAGGCTCACCGCATTCATGTTGGAAAAGGAAGCTGATCGGAGGTGACGTAACACAGAATCCATGATGCAAACTAAGAATATCCCAATTAACTAGGAGAACTTCTTAGTGGAGTTCTATGAAAACTATTTCCCTAGTTCTGTCAAAAATTAAAAGGAGGTGGAATTTATAGGACTGAAATAGATAGATGACATGTTAGTAGACCAACATATAGCCAAGTTCATTGAGCTGTCTCAGTATTCTCCTATCTCTAGAGATGTGATGATGAACCTTAGAGATGTGAAAGATTTGAAAATAGGTTGAAACCCCTAATTAAAGATAGAGTTACTCCCTAGGGAATTAGGACATCCAATGCCATTGTGGAGATTAGTAAGGTGATTGAAAACAACCTACACCGTATTTTACCTATAATAACTGCAGTTAGTCAAAGAGAGGCTCCTGAATCCAAGAGGCTGAGACCAGAAGACACCGTGAGTGTAGCACTTAGCAATAAGAGTAAAAGTAGGGTGCAATGGAATAAAAGTGTAACATCCGGTTCTTTGAAAATCAGAAAAAACATGAGAAACATAACTTACGGTTTTTCCGTAAACAAATGAAATTCATCGAATACAAAAGGAAGGCCCCCGAAATAAGATAGTTAAGGTCCCAAAAAATTTGGGAAGTATTCTAGACTCCTAAAAATGAGAATCCTAGGCTCAAATGAAAAGAAAAATGGAGCTAGAATGAAGAAATAATTTCTTACAAAAAACTTATAAAACATAATGGCATTTTTGTAATTTTGAACAAATTTTGGAATTCACACAGGAGGACTTTTTAAATGAAAGTTTTGAGTTCTCTGGGGTTTTTAGAGGCTTTAAAAACTATGGAAAGCCCTAAGATAGATAAATTATAACCTCATAATTTCCTAGTTTATTTTATGCCATTCTCATGCTTCATATCATGCATTCCATGAATGAGCAAGAAAAAATGACATAAAATAATGAATTTCTTAGCGTTGTGCTATGTATAAAATTTTTATTCGGAGTCTCGTGAGCCATATGGACTTGTGTTTCACATTCTCATATTTAATTACATGGATGCAACTCATTTGCATTATCAAAAGTGGCCTACACCTTAAGAATCACGAAGGGAAGCATGAAATATTCATATCCATTTTCAGCCAGATTTGGCTCTTTTCTGACCAAATTTTGGAAAATCATAACTAATTTTAAAATAATTGAAATCATGCATTCTTTGCCATTTTGGAAATTTACAGATGTCTACTTCATACTAAAAATATGTCCAAATCATAATATCTATCACAGAGAACGTTTGACATTCAAAATTGTCCAGAGGTCAAACTGCCCACTAGTGTTGTCACAGATTTCTGCAGCAAACTTCAAAAATATCTAATTAATTCCAAAAAAATCTAATCCATACAAATGATACCAATATGGAAATATATGGATGTTAGCTAGAGGAAAAAAAATAACTTCAGACTAGCTCAGGCACGCCCAAACCTCGAAATTCAATAGAACAATAACTAAGGTCGAGTGAAGCTCTTGATATTGGATAGAATCTTTAAAAATTCATATCTCCCTATCTAGACCTCCAAATGAGGTGCTTCTAGTTAGAAAAAGTCACTAGAATTGTCTAGTTTCTCTGTATAACATTTTGTGGAAATTGGACTTCATTTGAGTCCTGTGTGATAGATTTCATTTTCGGATCAGTATGAAAAGTGACATGACCAAAACCAGAAAACTTGCCAAATTTGGAAATTCATCAAATATTCTGTAGACCTCCGAAAATTATGTTCTTTAGCTTTCCAAAAAGCTCTCAATAAGCTCTAATTTCATGACAAATCTCAGAGCAAGAAGAGGCCATTTGACTAAAAAGTGATGTAGGGTTCCATTATGGTTAATTTTGACTCCATATAGAATACCAAAATATCCAAATAGCTTTCCTTAGGTTTTGACACCTTTTGGACAAGTCTAAAAGCATAATTGCGACTTGTGTGAGCTACCCAAATGGTTCCAAACTCCATGCCTCTCATTTTGGCTATGCCACTTGCAATTATATACACTTACATCAAACTTCCAAAAATCATAATCTAGCATTACATACTCAAATTACATTCTAGCATTCATATATCATAATCTCTCACTTATATATAATACATCAACATATTTATATATGTTCACAACTTCATAAGACATATACATTCATGGATTACAAATATGCCAAATGTATGGTTTCAAAGTAACAAAATTCAAGTACTTTGTTGTCATCCTTTCATCCTCAAGGTGGTTGACTTCCATTACCTTGCTCTCTTGGTCCACCTAGCATGTTAGGATATTGGAGAGGAGGGAATGAGATTCAAAGAACCCCAATTGTTCATCTCCCATTCAATCATACATAACATATGCAAAGCATGTCTAATAAATACATATATGGTCATGTTGATATGTGCAAACATTCAAGAGGCATTTTCATCATTTGAGAAAGTCATACATAGTATAAAAAGGCTTGCCAAGAAAGTGGATTAGCCTCACCTAATTTCTTGTGGATATTGGACTTGCCTCACCATTCTTTAAGACATTCTTGGACTCAACCATGCTCTTAGGAGTCCATATTGCTTTTGGGAGACTCTTTGCTTTGTCTCAACCAATCTTAAGGGTTCTTGGCTCATCTTCACCATGGCTAAGGGTTCTTGGCCTCACCACACTCAAGCAAACCCAAGCACACATCATAAATATCATATAAAATATAATATGTCATTATAAAATCATGGCATATAAAATTATGCTATCATACTTTTCATGACTTGAAAATACACATACACACATTCTAAGACAAGCTAAGCACACATCCATGCATGAGAGAAGGTGGAAAGAGCTACCTTGTACACAATTACACACTTTTTCCTTTGAATCCAAGCTCCTCTTTTCGGCCACACACACACAAAAGTGTGGAGATGGTTTCTCTTGGCCTAAACAAAATTTATGAAAGCTAATTACGTTCATGAAATTAATTCTAAGGCCCAAACACTTGCTTGAACTCTAGCTTGATCTATAAACCTCATGATGGTTCCATAATTGCACCTAATCAAGCAACACGCCTCAAATAAATTCTAGGCTCCATTCTTTCCTTTCAAATATAATTCTTGACTCCCTTTAAGCCTCTTGGAGTCATCACACAATTAAAACAAAGGGCCTATTATCATGTTGCTTCTTTACGTCATAATATGGAACCTAAAGCACCAAATCACTTTCTATAAGTTTTAAATTTTTTCCAAGGCCTCCCATCATTTTCATTCATCATGCATGAATCAAGAATGGCCTTAGAGAAATTTAAAACTCTCCCTAGCTACCCCAACCTTACTTGGCCAACATTATGCCCCTTTTTGGCCTCCTTAGAATTCTCTTTGTTTTCTTGAAGGAGGAAGCATGTGGGGAGCATCTTAGGGATCTTACGAGCTCATTTAAACTCTTAATTAGACCTAGGAATCATCATACAAAATCAGATTTTACAAGGTACAATTGAAACCCTAGAAATTGCATCTTGAAATCTAATAGTTTTTTGTTAATTCCCTTTGCATATTCTTAATCTCCACAACCTTTTTCCTTAGATTCATCCTTGGTTCTCCATAAAAATCAAATCCTCCTAAGATTCCTCATGTTAGGCGAAATGGAGAAGAAGAGAACCAAAGATGACAACCGTAGGAAGAGAAATTACCTTGTTTTCATGGCTTTTCTTACTTGAATCTTGTCTTCTTTAAGCTCCTCTCTTCAAATCCGAATTTTCCCTCAATTTCTCCCTTAAAATAGATTTATAAACTTCATTATAATCATAGGAAACAAAGGAGAATGAAGGAGAAGAGGTTTGGAATGAAGAAAGCATGAAAAACCATGAAAATCCATAACTTTCTACCTCGAATTTCTCCTCCTTTTCTTTCTCCTCTTGTTCGCCTCATCCCCTAGGGTTTTCCTTTGGTTTTAGGCAGAACATGATCATGCATAATGAAGGGAGAAGAAGGGCACATCATATATATAGGTGGGAGGGAGTTACACTTTTTAAAAATTTTGCATTTTGCCCTTCGTTCTTGGCATTTTTCGTTTTTCCTTTGTTTTATCTCTTTTTTGAGAATCGTCTTTTTCATTATGAAATTTAGATTCTCAATTTAATAAAATTCCTTTGGAATCACTCAAATCAGAGCTAAAACTTTTTTTGAACAAATCTATCAAAATTCAGGCATACCAATGTTGGAAAATGTCCGTTGGAGGAGCTTTAGCTGTCTTGAGGCTTTCCATGGTTTTTAGGGCCTCTGAGAACCCTGGGGAATTCAAAACTTTCATTTAAAAATCCTTTCTATGTGAATTCTAAAATTTGCTCAAAATTAAAAAAATGCCATTACGTTTTGTAAGCTTTTCGTAAGAAATTGTTTCTTCATTCTAGCTCCATTTTTCTTTTCGTCTGAGCCTAAGATTCTAAATTTTAGAAGTCTGGAATGCTTCCCAAATTTTTTAGGACCTTAACTATCTCATTTCGAGACACTTCCTTTTGTATTTGATGAGTTTTCTTTATTTACGGAGAAACCATATGTTACATTTCTCACATTTTCTCTCGTTTTCAAAGAACTGGATGTTACATAAATCCCCTCCGATAGACGTTTTCCAACATTAGTGTACCTGAACTTTGATGGATTCATTCAAGGAGATTTTATCTCTGATTTGAGTGATTCTAAAGACATTTTACTAAATTGGGAACCTAAATTTTATAATAGAAAAGACGGTTCTCAAAAAGAAGTTAAAATAAAGTAGAAACGAAAATGACAAAAATGAAGGGCAAAATGAGAATTTTTGAAAAGTTTTTCTTCCTCCTTTATATATATCAGTGGCGCCCTTCTTCCTCCTTCATTTTGGTCGACCAAGCTCTGCCTAAAAATGAGAGAAAACCCTAGGGGATGAGGTGTACAAGAGGAAGAAGAAAAGGAGGAGAAATTCAAGCTAAAAGGTAAGGAAATTTAGTAGTTTTTCACACTTTCTTCCTTCTAAACCTTTTCTTCTCCACCCCCCTTTGTTTCCTATGATTATAATGAAGTTTATAAATATCTTTTAAGGGAGCAATTGAGGGGAAAATTCAGATTTGAAGAGAGGAGCTCAAAGAACACAAGATTTAAGTGAAAAAAAGCAAGAAAACAAGGTAATTTCTTCTTCCATAGTTAATACCTCTTGTTACCCTTCTCCACCATTTTGCCCCACTTGAGAAGACTTAAGAGGATTTGATTTTTAGGTAGAACCAAGGGTGATTCTAAGGAAAAAGGGTGTGGAGATTAAGAATATGCAAAGAAAATTAACAAAAAGTCATTAGATTTCAAGATGCAATTTCTAAGGTTTCAATTGCACCTTGTAAAATCTGATTTTGTACAATAATTTCTAGACTTAAATAAGAGTTTAAATGAGTTCTTAAGATCCCTAGAAGTCTCCCCATGTGCTTCCTCCTTCAAGAAAACCAAGCAAAGTCCAAGGAGGCCAAAATCATGCATTGTCTCAGCCTAAGGGAGATAGCATAGCTAGGGAGAGTTTTAAATTTTTCTAAGCCCATTTTCGAGTCATATGATGAATAAATATGAGGGGAAGCCTTAGAAAAAATTTAGGAAGTATAGAAAGTGGATGGTGTTTTATGTTCCATAATATGACCTAAAGAAGCAACATATAGTTAGGCTCTTAGTTTTGATTGTGTGATGATCCAAGAGGCTTAAAAAGAGTCAAGAATTATATTTGAAAGGAAAGAATGGAACCTAGAATTTATTTGAAGGGTGTTGCTTCATTAGGTGCATTTATGGAACCATAATGAAGTTTATAGGTCAAGGTAGCATCTAACCAAATTGTATGACCTTAAAATTGAATTCATAAACCTAATTAGCTTCCATGAATTGTGTTTAGGCCAAGAGAAATTATCCCCACACTTTCTTTTGTGTTTGGCCGAAAAAGGGAGCTTGGATTCAAGAGAAAAATTATGTAATTGTATCCAAGGTAGCTCTCTCCACCTTCTCTCATGCATGGATGTGTGCTTAGCTGGTCTTAGAATATATGTATGTGTATTTTCAAGCCACGAAAAGTACGCTAGCATGATTTCATATGCCATAGTTTAATGACGACATATTATATTTTTAAATGATGTTACGATATTTGTTTGGGTTTGCTTGAGTGTGGAGAGGCCAAGAACTCTTAGATATGGTGAGGATGAGCCAAGAACCCTTAAGATTGGTTGAGATAAAGCAAAGAGTCTCCCAAAAGCAAGATGGACTCCCAATAGCATGGTTGAGTCCAAGAATCTCTTAAAGAATGGGTGAGGCAAGTCCAACATCCACAAGAAATTAGGTAAGGCCAATCTACTTGCTTGGCAAGCCTTTGTATATTATATATGACTTTCTCAAATGATGAAAATGCCTCTTGAATGTTTGCACATGCTAACATGACCATACATGCATTTATGAGATTTGTTTGCATCCATTATGTATGATTGAATGGGAGATGTGCTATTGGGATTCTTTGAATCTTATGCCCTCCTCTCCAATGCTCTAACATACTAAGTGGACCAAGAGAGCTAGGTAATGGAAGCCAACCACCTTGAGGGTGAGAGGATGACAACAAAGTAGTTGAATTTTGTTACTTTGAAACCATACAATTAGCAAATAATGCAAGCCAAGGATGTATATGTATTATGATGTCATGAACACATGTAATTATGATACTATGTCATGTATGAATGAGAGAATATGTTATATGACCATTAGAATGTGATTTGAACATGCTTTGGCAAATGAGCTTCTTGGATGACATTATGGAATTGTGTATAAGTGTGGATGAGATGGCAAAAATGAGATGCATAAGGGTTGGCACCATTTGGGTAGCTCACACAAGTTCTAATTATGCTTTTAGACTTAACTAAGAGGTGCTAAACCCCAAGAAAACCCATTTGGACATTTTGGTATCCTATATGGAGCCAAAATTGACCATAATGGAATCCTATGTTACTTTTTATCCAAATGAGCTCTTCTTGCTCTAAGATTTGACATGCAATTAGAATTTGTTGAGATTTTTCTGAAAGCTAAAGAACATAATTTTCAGAGGTCAACAAAATATTTGATAAATTTTCAAAGTTGGCAAATTTTCTGATTTTAGTCTGATGCACTGTTCACTTGGTCTGAAAATGAAATTTGTTACACAGGGCCCAAATGATGTCCAATTGCCATGAAATTTTATACAAAGAAAATAGACATTTCCAATTACTTGTACCAACTAGAAGCACCCCATTTGGATGTCTAAAGAGGGAGATATGTTGACATGTGCAGACATTCAAGAAGCATTTTCATCATTTGAGAATGTTATACATAGCATACAAAGGCTTACCAAGCAAGTGGATTGGCCTCACCTAATTTCTTGTGGATATTGGATTTGCCTCACCCATTCTTTAAGAGATTCTTGGACTCAACCATACTCTTGGGAGCCCATCTTGCTTTGGGGAGACTCTTTGCTTTGTCTCAACCAATCTTGAGGGTCTTAGCTCATCCTCACCATGGCTAAGGGTTCTTGGCCTCACCACACTCAAGCAAATCCAAGCACACATCAAAAATATCATATAAGAGCATATTGTAACATCATGGCACCATGCAATCAAAGTCATGCTAGAACACTTTTCGTGGCTTAAAAATACACATACATATATTCAAGACAAGCTAAGCACACATCCATGCATGAGAGAAAGTGGAGAAAGCTACCTTGTACACAATTACACCCTTTTTCTCTTGAATCTCCCTTCCTTGCTTCTGCCACACACATACAAAAGTGTGGGAAATTTTTTTGTTGGCCTAAACACAATTTATGGAAGCCAATTAGGATCATGGAATTAATTCTAAAGCCACACACTTGTTTGAACTCTAGCTTGATCTATAGACATCATTATGGTTCCATAATTGTACCTAATGAATCAACACCCTTCAAATAAATTCTAGGCTCCATTCTTTCCTTTCAAATATGATTTTTGACTCCTTTTAAGCCTCTTAGAGTCATCACATAATTAAAACTAAGAGCCTAACTACATGTTACTTCTTTAGGTCATAATATGGAACATAAAGCACTAACTCACTTTCTATGGGTTCTAAATTTTTTCCAAGGCCTCCCCTCATTTTCATTCATCATATATGACTCAAAAATGGGCTTAGAAAAATTTAAAACTCTCTCTAGCTATAAGAACCCTTCTTGGCCAAGACAATGTAACATATTGGGTTCCATGGAGCTTTCTTTGTTTTCATAAGGGAAGAGGCATATGAGGGAACTTCTAGGGATCTTAGGAGCTCAATTAAACTCTTATTTAGGCCTAGGAATTATCTTACAAAATCAGATTTTACAAGGTGCACTTAAAACCCTAAAAATTGTATCTTGAAATCTAATGGTTTTTTGTTAATTCTCTTTGTATATTCTTAATCTCCACACCCTTTTTCCTTAGATTCACCCTTGGTTCTGCCTAAAAATCAAATTCTCCTAGGGTTTCTCATGCTAGGTGAAATGAGGGAGGAGAGGAACCAAAGATAGCAACCATAAGAAGAGAAATTACCTTGTTTTCTTGCTTTTTCTCATTTGAATCTAGTGTTCTTTAAGCTCCTTCCTTCAAATCTTAATTTTTCCCCCAATTTCTCCTTTAAAAAATTTCCATATACTTCATTATAATCATAGGAAATAAAGGAGAATGAAGGAGAAAAGGTTTAGAAGAGAAAGAGCATGAAAAACTACTAAATTTCCATACCTTAAGCCTTTGATTTCTCCTCCTCTTTGCCTTACTCTTGTGTGCCACTCTCCTTAGGGTTTTCCTTTGCTTTTGGGCAGAACTTGGTCGTGCATAATGAATGGAGAAGAAGGGCTCATCATATATATAGGTGGGAAGAAGTTACACTTTTCAAAAAATTTTATTTGGCCCTTTGTTCTTGGAATTTTTGCTTCTCCTTCATTTTAGCTCCTTTTTTAGAACCATCTTTTTCAATATGAAATTAGGTTCCCAATTGAGTAAAATGCCTTTGGAATCACCCAAATCAGAGCTAAAACATTCATAAACAAATCCGTCAAAGTTGTGGTGCATTGACATTAGAAAACGTCCACCGGAGGGGCTTTAGCTGTCTTGGGCCTTCTTATAGTTTTTAGGGCCTCTAAGAACCCTAGAAAACTAAAAAATTTCATTTAAAAAGCCCTCCTATGTGAATTCCAAAATTTGCTCAAAATTATGAAAATGCCATTATGTTTCGTAAGCTTTTCGTAAGAAATTGTTTCTTCATTCTAGCTTTATTTTTCTTTCTGTCTGAGTCTAGGATTCTCATTTTTAGGATTTTAGAATGCTTCACAAATTTTTTGAGACCTTAACTACATCATCTTGGTGGAATTCCTTTTATATATGATGAATTTCATTCGTTGATGGAGAAACTGTACGTTATGTTTCTCATGTTTTCTTTCATTTTCAGAGAACTGGATGTTACATTGGATATGCCTGAGTTGGTCTAGAGTTATTTTTACCCTCTAGCTAACATCCACATCTTTCTAGATTGGTATCATTTGCATGAATTGGATTTTTGAGGAATTAATTGGACATTTTTTAACTTTGCTGTAGAATTTTGTGATAGCACCAGTGGACAGCCTAACCTTTGGACCTTTTCAAATGTCAAACATCCTCTATGTTGGATATTATGGTCTGAAGCTATTTTTAACATAAATTAGACATGTGTAGCTTTTCAAAATGGCCAAGAATGCATGATTTTGAGTTTGTTAGAATTAGTTATGATTTTCCAAAGTTATGATAGAAAAGGGAATAAATTTGGCTAAAAATGAATGTGTGTATTTTGAGCTTCCCATTGAGTTCCTTGAGATGTAGGCCACTTTTGATGATGCAAATGAGTTTTATTCATGTAATTAAATATGAGAATATGATGTATGAACTCATATGGTGTGACGACCCTAACTTCTAATCATTGTAATTAAGGTTAAATATATGATTAATAACCACAAAGCAAGGTTACATGGCATTAAGACTAATTACATTATGGAAATATAGGAAAATTTGAACCTTAATTTTATTAGAGTCATCAACCATATAATTACCAACACGTATGTACATCAGGGGAAATGAACATTCATTTATGAGCTTTGATTCTATTACCTATCATTTTCAACTCACATTTATCTTTTATCAATGTTTACAACTCATCCCTTGAGGTTACAATATGGAAAGCCAAGATTTCCTAGTCAATATAGGAGTTTCAAGACATTCGCCACGGCCAATTTCCCCTTAGCCACAGCCAATTCCCCTTGGCTTCACCCCTAGCATCGTTACTAATTTCACCGCAGCCAACCTACGTGGCGCCGCGATGAAGAAGCCTCTTGGAACTTCCCTCGCTTGCCTCTCACTATTGGCCGCGACCAATACCTCCTTTCACCACAGCCAATTCCTTTCTGGAATGCCTAGCTCATTTTCACAAAATTTTGCCGCGGCCAATTCCACACTTCGCCGTGGCCAATTCCCCTCTGGACTACTCCCAGTTTAACCTCTCACATTTTATCATGGTAAATTGCTCTCTGGAACTCTCCCTAGGCAACTTTGCCATTATTGGCCGCAACTAACAATATTTTGGCCGTGGCCAAATACCTTTTGATCCTAGTACTCTTAAAACCTTGGTTTATACTTTCCACTCTCTATCTAGAGACTCTCTAAGGCCACTCTGCCACTTGTTATGAGGTTCTCTTAGCGCTTATCTACTGAATTCCCTAGCCATTAGATCATTACCCATCCTATAATTAAAGATGGATTCTCCTACTCATTCATGGGTCTTATATCAATAGATTTACAAATCTCCCACAATGGTCATTCAATCATACTTTCATTGAATATTTCATGCATCAATAGTTCAAGTCTACATCAATATATCATAGAATTACATTACTCAAATAGTCAATATATCATAGGTTCACTAGCCAAAATGAGTGTCAAGGTTCATACATCCATCAATAGCTAATGTAAAGCCTATTTCTCATTAGTTACATTCCATGTTATCAAAATACAATCTCCTACACTTGGCAAGAATAATTCTTTTAGTGAATAATCCCTAAGAGACATAATCACATAGGAATAATCTAAACATGACCCATGTAACCTTATAATTTGTAATGTTCGATTTTCATTAAACGATAGAAAAGGGCATGTTTACAAAGTAAGTCTCCCGAAATGAGTTAGTTAAGGTCCCAAAAATTTTAAGTAGCATTCTAGACTCCTAAAAATGAGAATCCCAAACTCAGACAAAAAAAAAGAGCTAGAATGAAGAAATGAAATTAAACGAAAGACTTACGAAACATAATGGCATTTTTGTAAATTTGAACAAATTTTGGAATTCACATAGGAGGGAATTTTAAATGAAAGTTTTAAGTTCTCCAGGATTCTCAGAGGCCCTGAAAACCATGGGAAGCCCCGGGATAGTTAAAACCCCTTCGGTGGACTTTTTCAACGTCAGTGTACCTGAACTTTGATAGATTCATTTAGAAAGGTTTTAGCATCGATTTGAGTGATTTCAAAGGCATTTTACTAAATTGGGAACCTAAATTTCATAATGAAAAAGATAATTCTCAAAAAGGAGTTAAAATGAACTAGAAACAAAAATGCCAAGACGAAATAGCAAAATTAGAATTTTTGAAAAGCCTTTCTTGAACTCCACCTATATATATAAGGCACCCCATCTCTCCACTCACTTAGCCACATATGTTTCTGCCATAAACTAGAGAAAAACTCTAAGGAGTGAGGCACACAAGAGGGAGAGGAAGAAATGAGAAAGATAAGGCAAAAGTTATGGATTTTTGGTTATTTTTCATGCTTTTTCTTTAACAAACCTCTTTTTCTCCATTTTCCTTTTTTTCCTATGGTTTTATTAAAGTTTATGGATCTTTATTGAGGGAAGAATAGAGGGAAAAATTTGGATTTGAAGAGAGGAGGCCAAAGAAAGGAAGATTCAAACAAGAAAATAAGGAAAAACAAGGTAAATCTTCCATCCCATAGTAGCCACTCCTCCTCCCTCTTCTTCCTTGGTTCATCCAACATGAGAAGCTACAAGAGGGCTTGGATTTTAGGCAGAACCAAGGGTAAATCTTAGGAAATGGAGTGTAGAGAATAAGGATATGCAAAGAAAACAACAAAACAACTGTAGAAATTCAAGATAGCAAATCTAGGGTTTCAAGTGTTCCTTGTAAAATATGATTTAATTCTTTAATTTCTAAGCCTAAATAAGTGTTTGAATCAGCTCCTAAGATCCCTAAAAGCATCCCCATATGCATCCTCTATCAAGAAAAAAAAGCACACTTCCATGGAGGTTAAATGCTTCATGGTCTCGACCTAAAGGGGATGAGACACCTAGGGAGAGTTTTAAATTCTTTCAAGCCCATTTTTGAGTCATATATGATGAATGAAAATGAGAGAAAACCTTGGAAAAAATTTAGGAGGCCTAGAGAATGAATTGATATCTTAAATTCCATAATATGACTTAAGGAAGCAGCATATAGTTAGGCTCTTTGTTTTAATTGTGTAATAACTCCAAGAGTCTTAAAAAGAGTAAAGAATCATAAATAATAGGAAAGAATAGAGTCTAGAATTCATTTGATAGGTGTTGCTACATTAGGTGCATTCTTAGAATCATAAAGGAGTTAATAGACCAAGTTAGTATTTAAGAAAGATGTGTGGCCTTAGGATTAATTCCATGAACCTAATTGGCTTCCATAAATTATGTTTAGGCCAAGAGAAACCAATCCCACACCTTTATATGTGTGAGGCTGAGAAAGGGAGCATTGTTTCAAGGAGAAAAGTATGTGGTTGCACTAAAGGTAGCTCACTTCTCCTTCTCCCATGCATGAATATATGCTTGACTTGTCTTTGAATGTGTGTATATGTGTTTTAAGCTATGAAAAGTGTTTTAGCATAAGCTCTTATTCCATGGTACCATGATGATGTATTATATCTTCAAATGATGTTTATGATATTTGCTTGGGTTTGCTTGAGTATGGAGAAGTCAAAAACTCTTAACTATAGTGAGGATGAGCCAAGAACTCTTAGAAATGGTTGAGATAAAGCAAAGTGTCTCCTAAGAGTGAGGTTGAGCCAAAACCTTTTTGAGAAAATGGGTAAGCCAAGTCCAAAATCTATGAGTAAATGGGTGAGGTTATTCCACTTACTTGGCAAACCTATGGATGCTTTGTATGACTTACTCACATGCCAAGATTGCTTCTTGAATGATCATGTCATCCATTATGTTCATGCATGCATTTTCAAGACTTGTTTTGTATATTTTATGTATGATTGAAAGAGAGATGAGCTATTAGGGTTCTTTGAATCTCATTTCCTCCTCTCCAATGTTCTAACATGCTAGGTGGACTAAATGGACAAGGTAATGGGAGCTAACAACTTAGAAGATAAGAGATTGACAACAAAGTGTCTTGATTTTGTTTATTTATGGCCATATGAGTGTAAAATGTTGTAATCTATTATTGTATATATCCTATGACCTCATGAACATGTGTAATTATGCTAATCTATTATGTACAAAAGAGATTAAATGGTATATGCATGATGTAGTGCAATTTGGCTATGGAATGACAAGACTAGCTTTGTGTAAACTTATGTATGGAATGGGGTGAGAGAATGAGTTTGCAAATTATGGGTTTGTGCACCTTTGAGATAATTTTAGAATGTCATTTTGTGCATTCCCATATGTTCAAGTGGCTATGGTGGCCTTGGAACTCAATATGAAACATTTGGACCCATTATATGACACAAAAGTCGCAACCTAATGTCAAAATCTGACCAAATGAATGAATTTGCCCATGAAATTTGGCATACATGTAGATCTTATCCAGATATTTTTGGGAAGTTAAAGTGTAGAAAATTTAGAGCTCTATAGAATTAATTATGAATTTTCAAAATTAAAATTTTTCTACTGTTCTAGTGTATGTGCTATTCATATGGTCAATTTTTTGTTCTATGTCATCTGAGGGCCAAATGGTGTCCAACTCTTGTAAAATTTTACAAGCATAAACTAGAGGTCATAAGATTTCTATGGCCACCAGGATCACCTCATTTAGAGGTCTGAACATGGAGTTATTGATTTTTCAAATTTAATGTTAGTATTAGTAGCGCCACTTGACCTCCTGTATTGTTCCATCATAATTTAGTTCTTAAATCAAGTTGATATGGCCTGGAGATATTTTTTCATTAGATTTAATATCTTTATATTCTTATAATGATTGAATTTTCATGATTTGGATTTTTCTAGAATTAGTTGTGAATTTCCAAAGTTTTTGATAGTAACCTATGATAGTAGCCCAGACAGCTGAGACCTTGGGTACTTTTCAAATATCAAAAGCCTTTTACTTGATATTCTGTGACTTAAAATTATTTTTACCATAAAGAAGACATCTGTGGATTTCTAGAATGGTAAAGAATGTATGATTTTGATTTTTCTAGAATTAGTAATGATTTTTCAAAATTTTGATAGAAAGTATGAAATTCTAGCTGAGGCTACACTATGATATTTTATGTGTTTCCTTCACTTGCACAAGTGTTAGTCCACTTTCTTAGATGGTTTTGAGTTGTATTAGTATAATTAAATATGAGAATTAGGTACATGAGTTCATGTAGTTCACGGGATACCAAATGAAAAATTTATGCATAGTGCAACGCAAGGAAACTCAATATTTTAATGTCATTTTTCTTGCTTCCTTATGTAATGCTTGGCATGAGACTTAAAAATAGTATAAGGCAAAGTTAGAAATCTATGGTGTTATATAATCTATAGCCCAACAAGCATATGACTAAACCCACTTAGATTTTGGGCCCTTAGATCAGCCCATAACCCATCTAAGGCCTAATTTTACTTCAGCCTTCCCTTCATTATGTAAAAACATTTAAAGATACAAAGTATTTTCAGAGGTTTAAGGTGAAGGCTAGGGTTCTTGGTATAAATTCACCATTTTCCACTTCTAGAGTTAAAATCAGCCAAGGTAATAGTTATATAACTTGACCCTCTTTTCTTCCTCTTCAATTTGACTAGATTAGTTTTTCATTTGGGCATTTTCACCCACACCTCAAATCTAATATAGGTTATTTGTTGTTTTCTTGGAGGAGTTTCAGAGGTTAAGGCTGACAGGGATATTGGTAATATAAACTCCTCATTTTGATGCATTTACTACTAGTTAGAGACCCTAATAGCTGACTTATAATATAGACTCTATTTCTATGCGAAAATATCCATAATTTAGGGTGATATTTTAAGGTCTTTGGTGTAGGGAAGACAAAATCCGAATTTTATTCTTATAGTGGCTGGGTAAGTGTCCTCTAGGTAGCTATTGGTGGTTTAATTCTTTGTGTATTAGGTTGCTTCTATAATTGATGAATAAGAATAGTAATAGTTTGATTTTGTATTTATAGGTTGAGGTAGTATTGTTGTTGGCTCTCAAGGAATTATTTACAAGTGAGGTAACCGAGGTTAATATCAAATTCCATGCATATGTCTACTTTAATTTTATATCTATTACACATGTATAATTTTGAATGCTAAATAAATAGTTGACTATTTGATACGTTGTGATTGGACCTTGTGAGTCCATGGTGGAGTTGTGGTGCAGATGTCACCCATGCATTATGCTTCGATCGAGCATTAGGTTATGATTAGACCCTTGTATGCACTGAGCCAAGGTTGTACTCATTAGGGAGTTGGTGCCATGAATGTAATATCCAATTCTCTGAAAACTAGAGAAAATGTGAGAAACATAACGTACAGTTTCTCCGTCAACGAATGAAACTTATCGGATACAAAAGGAAGTCTCTCAAAATGATGTAGTTAAGGTCTTAAAAAATTTGGGAAGCATTCTAGACTCCTAAAAATGAGAATCCCAGGCTCAGATAGAAAGAAAAACAGAGCTAGAATGAAGAAATAATTTTTTATGAAAAACTTACAAAACGTAATGGTATTTTTGTAATTTTGAACAAATTTTGGAATTCACACAGGAGGGCTTTTTAAATGAAATTTTTTAGTTCTACGGGGTTCTCAGAGGCCCTGAAAACTATAGAAAGCCCCGAGATACTTAAAACCCCTCCGGTGGACGTTTTCTAACATTAGTTGACCCAAACTTTGACTGATTTGTTCAGTAAGGTTTTAGGTCCAAATTGAGTGATTCCAAAGGAATTTTATCAAATTGGGAACCTAAATTTTATAATGGAAAAGACAATTCTGAAAAAGGAGCTAAAATGAAGGAGAAACAAAAATACAAAGTATGAAGGGCAAAATTGAAATTTTTGAAAAAGTCCTTTTGCACTAGCTATATATAGGTCACGCCTCACACTCTCCCTCATTTAGAATCATATTTTCTAGCCCCAAACCAGAAGCAAAGCCCTAGGAGAGTGGGGCACCAAGGGAAGAGAAGAAGGAGAAAAAATTCAAGCATTTGGGTATGGAAATTTTCTTGTTTTTCATGATTTCTCTTAGCCAATCTCTTCTCCTCTTTCTCCCTCTTCTTCTCCATGATTTTTTTGAAGTTTTGAGGGCTGTTTTGAACGAAGAACAGAGGGGAAATTTCGGATTTGAAGAGAGGAGCTTGGAGAAAGCAAGATTCAAGCCAAACTAAGCAAGGAAACAAGGTAAAAATGCATCATATGGTTGATATCTTCGATCACTCTTCTTCTCCATTTCACCTAACCCTAGGAGCCATAGAAGGATCTGATTTTCAAGCCCAACCAAGCATGAATCTCAGGTATTTGATGGAGAGGAATAAGAATATGCAAAAAAACCATGAAATAGTCATTAGAATTTAAGATGCAAAACTTAGGGTTTTATGTGCACCTTCCAAATTCTAAACTTATGTGATGATTCCTAGGTTTAATTAAGAGTTAAAATGAGTTCTTGAGACACCTAAGATGCTTCCCATAAGCTTCTTCCTTCAAGAAAACAAAGAAATCTCTAAGAAGCCCTAAACCATGCTATGTCTAGGCCAAACCATGTTCATCATGCTAGGGAGAGTTTTAAATTTTTCTAAGGCCATTCTTGAGTTATATTTGATGAATGAAAATGAGGGGAGGCCTTGGAAAAAATTTAGAACTCAGAGAAATTGATTTGGTGCCTTAGGTTCCATATTATGACATAAAGAGGCAACATGATGCTAGGCCTTTTGTTTTAATAGTGTGATGACTCCAAGAGGCTTAAAAGGAGTCCAGAATCATATTTGAAAGAAAAGAATGAGGCGTAGAAATCACTTGAAGGGTGTTGCTTCATTAAGTGCAATTATGGACTATAATGGAGCTTATAGAGCAATCTAGGGTTTAAGTAAGTTGTGTAGCCTTACAATATGTTTCATGAACCTAATTGGCTCCCATAAATTGTATCTAGGCCAAGAGAAACCATCTCCACCAATTTTTGGGTGTGTGGTCAAAAGAGGAGGCTTAAAATCTAAGGAAAAAGTGTGTGAGTGTACACAAGGTAGCTCTCTCCACCTTCTCTCATGAATAATGTGTATTTAGCTTATCTTAAAATATGTGTATGTGTATTTTCAAGCTATGAAAAGTATGCTAGCATGCCTTTATATGCCATGATTCTTGATGCCATGTTATATTTCCAAATGAATACATGATATTTGTTTGAGTTTACTTGAGTGTGGAAAGGCCAAGAACTCTTCACCATGGTAAGGATGAGCCAAGAACCCTTGAGATTGGTTGAGACAAAGTAAAGAGTCTCCCAAAAGCAAAGTAGGCTCCCAAGAGTATGGTTGAGTCTAAAGCTCTTAAAGAATGGGTGAGACAAGTCCAAAATCCGAGGAGAAGTGTGAGGCCAATCTAAACACTTAGTAAGCTTTTGAGTGTCTTGTATAATTTGTTCATATGTCAAGCTTGTTTTTTTAATGTCCATGACTTCCATTTTCTCCATACATGCATTTATAAAGCTTGCTTTACACATATTATGTATGGGTGAATGGGAGATGAGTTATTGGCATTCTTTGAATCTCATCCCCTCCTCTCCAATGCTCTAACATGCTAGGTAGACCAAGTAACAATGGCAATAGTAGCCAACAATAATGAAAAAGAAAGATTGACAACCATATGCCTAGATTTTATCTTTTTAGGACCATAATGACGCTTCATGATGTATATGATATTGTAAATGGTCCATGACCCATGAGACATGTGTAAATATGATATTATGTGATGTTTAAATGTATGGATATGATGCATGACCTCTAGCATATATTTTGAGTATATAATGCCAAAGTATGCAACTTGAAAATGGAATGGAAATGTGCATAAGTATGGGTTGAATGGCTAAAATAAGATGCATGAGGTTTGGGACCATTTGAGCAACTCACACAAGTCTTAAATATACTTTTAGACTTGCCCAAAAGGTGCCAAGACTAAGGGAAATCCATTTGGCAACTTTGGTACCCTATATGGAGCTAAAATTGATCATAATGGAACCCTATATCACTTTTTGGTCAAATGAGTTAGTCTTGATCTGAGATTTGGCATGCAATTAGGTCTCATTGAGAGATTTTTGGGAAGCTAAAGATTATAATTTGGGAGGTCTATAGAATATTTGATGATTTTTCAAAGTTGGCAATTTTTATGGTTTTGGTTTGTTGCACTATTCATTTGGTCTAAAATTGAATTCTGTCCCACAAGACTCAAATGATGTCCAATTGCCATGAAATTTTATACAGAGAAACTATACAATCACAAAGACTTGTACCAACTAGAAGCACCTCATTTGGAGGTCTAGAGAGGGAGATATGAAATTTTGAAGTTTTTGTCCAGTATCAGTAATTTTGCCTGACCAGAAGTATTGTTCCATTAAATTTTGAGGTTTGGGCTTAATGAACTAGTCTGGAGATATTTTTCCTCTCTATTTGACATCCACAAATTTCTAGATTGGTATCATTTGCATGAATTAGATTTTTGTGGAATTAATTGGACATTTTCAAAGTTTTCTTCAAAATTCCATATCAGTTCCAGGATACAATCTAACCTCTGGACCATTTTGGATGTCAAACATCCTCTGTGATAGCTATTATGGCTTGGGCGTATTTTTAGTGTGAAGTAGACATCCATAGCTTCCCTAAATGACCAAGATTCCATGATTCCAATTTTTTTAGAATTAGTTATGATTTTCTAAAGTTTGGGCAGAATAAGAGGCAAATCTAGCTGAAATGAAACAAGCCCATTTCATGCTTCATTTTGGTTTCTATGAGTTGTGGAGTAATTGTGATGCAAATGAGTTGTTTTGATGTAATTAAATATGAGAATGTATAGTATGAGCTCACACAGTCCATGTGACACCAATTGCAATTTTTAAGAACGACGCAACACAAAGAATGCCAATATTTATTCCCCTTTTTCCTTATACTTCCATGAAAAGGATGATGTAAGGCATGCATACATGATGAGATGAGCTATAATTTATGGTATTACAATGGACGAGTCTCTTCCGATATTAATGGCATTTAACATGTGGAAATGTATTTACTAATAGGGGATAGTAGTCATTGATAGCCCAATTATTTCATTTGCTGATATGAATGTTATTTCTTATGCTTATTTGATTAACTGCATATATGTTAATTAAATTGGAATATATAAATGAAATTTGCCTTTGGTTACTGAGATTTGCATCTCACCCCATTTCATAGGCTAACTATTTTAGGTGAAGGTTCTCCAGGTAAGGATAAAAGGAAGTGTAACACCATAAATTTCTAACTCATTTCATGCTATATCTATGCCTCACATCATGCAACTCACGTAAGAGGCAAAATAATGGTATTAAAATAATGGGTGTTTTAGCGTTGCGTCATGTGTAAAAATTTTATTCAATGTCTCATGGACCATGTGAGCTCATGTATCACATTTTTATATTTAATTATATGAATACAACTCATTTCCATCACCAAAAGTGGCCTACAACTCATGGAAGGCAAAGGGAAGCAAAAAATACATAGTTGCATTTTCGGCCAAAAATTTTTCTTTTTTGTCACAAACTTTAAAAAATTATAACTAATTCTCAAAAAAATTGAAATCATGCATTATTAACCATTCTAGAAAGCTATACATGTCTAATTTATGTTAAAAATATGTCCAGACCATGAAACACAACAAAGAAGACGTTTGACATTCAAAAACATACAAAGGTTTGGCTGGCTACTAGTATTGTCACAGCTTTCTACTACAAAATTCAAGAATGTCCAATTAATTCCAAAAAAATACAATCTATGAAAATGATACTAATGTGGAAAGCTACAGATGTTAGCTAGAGGAAAAAAATAACCCCATACTAGTTCAGGTATGTCCAGACCTTGAAACCCAATCAAATAGTACCTAAGGTTAGTTGGAGTGCTTGATATTGGACAGAATTTCTAAAAATTTATATCTACCACTTTAGACATCCAAATGGGGTGCTTCTAGTTGGTACAAGTCATTGGTAATGTTTAGTTTCTCCTTATAAAATTTTGTAGCAATTGGACATCACTGGGCCCTAAGTGACAGAAATCATTTTCAAACCTAAGTGAACAGTATATCAAACCAAAACTAGAATTTTTTCCAACTTTGAAAATTCATTAAATATTCCATAGACCTTTGAAAATTCTGATCTTTAGCTTCCCAAAAAGCTTTTAACAAGCTCTAATTGAATGAAAAATATTAGATCAAGAATAGCTCATTTGGATAAAAAGTGGTATATGTTTTCAATATGGTCAATTTTTGCTCCATATACGATACCAAAGTGTCCAAATGATTTCCCTTGATGTTTGGCACCTCTTGGGCAAGTCTAAAACCATGATTATGACTTGTATGAACTGCACAAATGGTTCCAAATCTCATACATCTCAATTTGACCATCCCACTTGCATTTATACATATACTTCCATAACACAAACTTGTCATTATATGACTAAAATGTGCATTTCCATTCATACAACCTTAGCTCTTAATTATACATGATACATTAACATAGTTATACATGTTTATAACATTATAGGGCATATACAACCATTGATTACAACATTTGCCATTCATATGGCCTTAAAGTAACAAAATTCAAACACTTTAGTGTCATGCTCTCATTTCTCATGTGGTTGGCTTCCATTTCCTTGCTCTCTTGGTCCACCTAGCATGTGGGATCATTGGAAAGGAGGGAATGAGATTCAAAGAATCCCAATAGCTCATCTCCCATTCAATCATATATAAAAGATGCAAAACAAATTTTACAAATGCATGCATGGGCATATGGACATGTGCAATCATTCAAGAAGCATTCTTGGCATTTGAAAAAGTCATACATAGCATATATAGGCTTGCCAAGTATGTGGATTGGCCTCACCCATTCACTTGTGAATTTTGGACTTACATCACCCATTCTTTAAGAGGTTCTTGGACTTAACCTTGTTCTTGGGAGTCAACCTCACTTTTGAGAGACCTTTTACTTTGTCTTAACTAATTTTAAGGGTTTTTGGCTCATCCTCACCATGGTTAAAGGTTCTTGACCTCACCACATTCAAGCAAACCAAAACAAACATCATGAACATCATTTAAAAACATAAAGCATCATCATGGTACCATGGAGTAAGAGCTCATGCTAGAACATTTTTAATTGCTTAAAATACACATACACACATTCAAAGACAAGTAAAGCAAACAATCATACATGAGAGAAGGTGGAGAGAGCTACATTGGAAGCAAGTACACACTTTTTCTCTTGAATTTCCTCTCCCTTCTTTGGCCTCACACATACAAAGGTGTGGGAATGATTTCTCTTAGTCTAAACACAATTTATGAAAGCTAATTAGGATCATGAAATTAATTTTAAAGCCATACAACTTGCTTAGACTCTGGCTTAACTATAAACCCCTTTATGGTTCCAAAAATGCACCTAATGAAGCAACACCTATCAAATATATTTTAGGCTCCATTCTTTCCTTTTAAATATGATTCTTAACTCCTTTTAAGCCTCTTAGAGTCATCACACAATTAAAATAAAGAGCCTAACTATATGTTGCTTCTTTAGGTCATATTATGGAACATATAAAGCCAACTCACTTTCTATGGTTTCTAAATTTTTCCCAAGGCCTCCACTCATCTTCACTCATCATAAATGACTCAAGAATGGGCTTGGAACAAATTAAAACTATCCTTAGGTACACAAACTCCCTTAGGCCAAGCCTATGCTTAATTTTGGCTACCATGAAGTTTGCTTTATTTTCTCAACGGAAGATGCACATGGGGGGACTTCTAGGGATCTTAAGAGTTCATTCAAACAATTATTTAAGTCTAAAAATCATTGTATAAAATTAGATTTTGTAAGAAACACTTGAAACCCTAGAATTTGCATCATGAATTTTCATGGTTATTTGTTAATTTTCTTTGTATATTCTTAATCTCCACACCCTTTTTCCTAAGAATCACTCTTGGTTCTACCTAAAAACCAAGCCCTCCTAGGACTTCTTGAGGGGGCGAAACATAGGAAGAAGAGGAGCAAGGGGTAGCAACCATGGATGAAGAAATTACCTTGTTTTTCCTTGTTTTCTCACTTGAATCTTGTCTTCTTTGGCTTCCTCTCTTCAAATCCGAATTTTTCCCTTAATTTCTCCCTTAAAACAGATTTATAAACTTCATTATAATCATAGGAAACAAAGGAGACTGGAGGAGAAAAGTTTAGAAGGAAGAAAGCATGAAAAACTACCAAAATTCCTTACCTTCAAGCCTTGATTTCTCTTCTCCTTCTTTTTCCCTTGGTGCGCCACTCTCCTAGGGTTTCTTCTCTGGTTTGGGGCCGAAAAATATGAGGCTAAGTGAATGGTAGAGTGGGGCACCTTCTATTTATAGGTGTAGGAGAATGGCTTTTTCAAAAATTCTCATTTTTTCCTTCATTTTTGGCATTTTTGTTTCTACTTCATTTTACCTCCTTTTTGAGAAACTTCTTTTCCATTATAAAATTTAGGTTCCCAATTTAGTAAAATGCCTTTGGAATCACTCAAATCGAAACTAAAACCTTCTCGAACGAATTCGTCAAAGTTCAAATACATCAACGTTGGAAAACGTCCACTGGAGGGGTTTTAACTGTCCCAGGGCTTCCCATGGTTTTTAGGGCCTCTAAGAATCCCAGAAAACTCAAAACTTTAATTTAAAAAGCCCTCCTGTGTAAATTCCAAAAGTTATTCAAAATTACGAAAATGCCATTATGTTTCGTAAGTTTTCTATAAGAAATTATTTTTTCATTCTAGCTCTATTTTTTTTTTCATCTAAGCCTAGAATTCTCATTTTTAGGAGTCTAGAATGTTACTCAAATTTTTTAGAACCTTAACTAATTTATTTTGGGAGACTTGCTTTGAAAACGCGTCCATTTCCATCGTTTCATGAAAACCAGACATTATAGGAAGCAAGGCTAAGACCATGTGTGGGAAGTTCTACACTTGGATGGATTTAATTTAGGATAGATGCTAATTTTTGTTATTCTTTTGTATAGCATAATCATCATGTAATTATATTGCCAAGTGTAAGTATTTTATGTTTTGGTAAACATTAATGTAACTAATTAGGAGTTAGGCTCTTTACAATTTGGTGCCTAATGTATGCATTGGTATATATATCTGATATGAAACCTTGTTAGATGGATATATATATATGACTTATTTCTTGGAAGTATGTTATAGTAGTATCATGAATGATAATGTTAGCAGATTATGAATCCTTTTGTTGTCATTAACTTATAAATCTGCTGATGTATGGAAGTTTGGTGAATAGGAATTTACACCTAGGATTTGATTTGGCAATGAGAGACATGCTAAGTACATTAGGTAGATGAATGCCATTAAAGCCTCACAAATTAAGGTAGAGTGGCCTTAGAGTGTTACTAGAGGGAAAGTTAGAGTGTATGGGGCAAAACTTAAGGAAAAATAGGGTTGAGGAGGGTCATGCCACGGCCAAAATGGGCTAAGCCATGGCGCAAAGTGTCTCGTCATGGCGTAAAATGAAAAAGTTGCCCAGGGAGGGTAATAGAGAGCAACCTCACTGCGGAGCAAAATTTTCAACCTCTACGCAAGTCAAAGGAATTAGGTAATGAATGTTCCAGTAGCTAGTTTCGCTGAAACGCAGGTATAGCCCACCGCGGCGCAAATCAACAAATTTTCTACAGTAGGTTCTAGGGTGTTTTTCCACTACAACGAGAATCCTAAAAATGTGAACAGTAGGTCCCCAAGAACATTCTGCTGTGGCCTAAGGTGCAAAATTTTAGTTTTGAGTTACAGTAACCAACTTAGCCGCGATGGGGAAGGTCCAAGTTGCTATGAAGGTTCCCAAACTCCTATTTTTTACTTAGAAACCTTGAATCTCACTATGTTAAAGTTATATAATGACTTGGGAGCATTCATAAGAGGTTTTTAGTGAGTTGAAATCAGTAATGAGATAAACCAAAGGTCTTAACTAATACTTATGATCACTTGTGGATTTGATTAGTTGTGGTTATTTAGCTAATGACCCTAATGATATTAAGGTTCAAATTTTCCCCACTTTCTTTTACTTCAATTAATTATAATGATTTTAGGCCTTGATTTGTGATTACTAATCATGCTATTAAGCCCAAGTATGATAATTAAGAATTTGGGTTATTACATTGGACTTGATTTGTCCCCTCAAATACCTAAAAAACTAGACTAATCAAATGAACAGTGCACAAGCCGTTTCTACATAATTCATCCAATTTTGAAATATCATAAGAAATTCTATAGAGCTCCAAAAATTGTATTCTTTGACTCGATGGAAAGATTTAAATGAGATCTATATGCCAACTAAAATTCTTCTATTTAGTTTGATTTTGGTTCAGGGCAAAATTATAGCTCAAAATGGTGCACCAATAGTTTCAAATGAGTCAAAATGGCTTCTTCCATGAAATGTGACTATTTGAGCATATCCAAAACCTCAATCACAGCGTATATGGACATCATAGTAGATCTAACTCATCATAGAACTCAAAACTACTTCCTCTCTTGGCTTAATACACATACTTGGCAAGCCACACATACTAAAAATCTATGTTCTCATACATTTGGCTCCAAATTTAGTACATACACCATATTTCCATACTTTTACACATAAGTGAAAGGTTACAATTTCATGAATAGCATATGCTTTGATATTAAATTACATCAAATTCTATTCTATTGTCAAAGTGCCATAACTTAAGCTCCTTGGCCTTCATTTCTTGCTCCATGTGTAATGTCCGATTTTCGTAAAAATGATGAAAATGGACACGTTTTAAAAGTAAGCCCTCTGAAATAAATTGGTTAAGGTATAAGAAAATTAGAATAATGATCTGAACATTAAATAATGAAAATAGGAGGCCAGAGGTGCCCTGAAATAGAGGCTAAAATAACCAGACGGAATTTAATGAAATAGCTACGTAACTTAATGGCATTTTCGTAATTTTGGGCAAATTTTAGAGTACTCACAGGAGAGCTTTTTAAATGAAAAATTTAAGCTCTTCGGGGTTCTCAGAGGCTCTAAAAACTATGGGAAGCCCTGGAACAGTTAAAACCCCTTCAATATATGTTTTCTAATGTTAGTTGACCCGAACTTTAACCCTTTCTCCTCATTTAGCTGGTTTCATTTCTGCCCTAAAATAGAAGAGAGACCTAAGGAGAGTGGCACAAAATAGAAGGGAAGAGCAAGAGCAAAAACAAGGCAAGAAAAGTATGTTTTCCATGGAATTTCCTAGTCTTCTCTTTAGCAAACTTGCTCTCCTCCTTCTGCTCCTTCTTTCTATGGATTTGTTTATGTATTTGGGTTTGTTTTGAGATCAAGCCAAGGAGGAAAAATTTGATTTGAGAAGAAGAATCCAAGCAAAAGGAAGAGCATCCAAGAAAGGCTAGGAAATCAAGGCAAAAGGAAGAGCATCTAAGAAAGGCTAGGAAATCAAGGCAAAAGGCTAGTCTCCATGCTTCTTCTTCTTTGTTCTTGGATGTGTGTAGTTTGACCAACCTAGGGATAGCCAAGGGGAGTTGGATTTTAAACCAAACCAAGGGTGAATCTTAGGAAAATGAGTGAGGAGAATAAGAATATGTAAAGGAAACAAAGAAAGAACCATGAAATTGCAAGATAGAAAAGCTAGGGCTTTAGTTGCACCTTGGTTTAAAAGATGAGTTCTAGCCATAAATTAATATGTTTAAAAGTCCATATGAGTTTCTAAGACACCAAGAGAGCCTCCCACATGCTTCTTCTACCAAGGAAATCAAAACAACTCCATTGGTGTCATATTGGAGCATAGTCTCAGCCTAGCATAGAAGGAGCACCAAGGGAGTGTTTTAATTTCTTCCAAAATTGGTTTTGTATCATATGTGATGGGAGAGGATGAGAGGAACCCTTGAAAAAAATTTAGGAAGCCTAGAAAGTGAGATGGTACCATAGGTTCCATATTGTAACTTAAAGAAGTGACATGTAGTTAGGCTCCTCAAATGGATTGTGTGATGACTCCAAGAGGTCTAAATAGAGTCAAGAACCATAGATGGAAGAAAAGAATGGAGCCAAGATCATGGATTATGGGTGTTACTTCATTAGGTATATTATAGAATCATAAATGAGCCATAGAAACAACATAGCTTTTAAAATGAATGTGTAGCTTTACAAGTTATTCCAAGAGTGTAATTAGTTTCCATATGATATGTCTAGGCCAAAGGAATCAAGTCTCACATCCTTGTGAGTGTGTGGCTGAGGGAGAGGAAGCATTTTCAAAAGGAAAATTGTACAATTGTGTAACACCATAAATTTCTAACTTGTCATATGCTATTCCCAAGCCTTATACCATGTATCTTACAAAGGAGGCAAGAAAATAGCATTAAAAAAAGTGAATAAATTTGCGTTGTGTAGCATATAAATTTTTCATTCGATGTCCCGTGGATCATGTGAACTTATGTATCATATTCTCATATTTAATTACATAGATACAACTCAATTCCATCACCAAAAGTACCTTAAAACTCGGGCAAGTGCAAGAAACACATAAAATACCATAGTGTAGCCTCGGCCAGAAATCATATTTTTTGTTACAAACTTTGAAAAATCATAACTAATTATAGAAAAATCAAAATGATGCATTCTTTACCATTATGGAAAGCTAAAGATATCTACTTTATTTAAAAATAGTTCCAAATGATGAGACATTAAGTAGAAGATGTTTGACATTCGAAAAACACCCAATGTCTCAACCATCTAAGCTACTGTCACAGGTTATTGTCATAAATTCATAACTAATTCTACAAAAATCCAAATCATGCCAATTTGGTCAATCTAAGAAGATACAAATGTTAAATCTAAGGGAAAAATATCCTTAGACCATGCCAAGTCCATTCAGGAACTAAATTATGATGAAACAATACTTGAGGTCAAGTGGCATTACTAATACTGACATTAAATTTCAAAAATTCATAACTCTCTACTCAGACCACTAATTGAGATGATCTTGGTGGCCACAGAAAGCTTATAACCTCTAATTTATGTTTGTAAAATTTCATAAGCATTGGACATCATTTGGCCCTCAGATGACATAGAAAACAAAATTAACCATATGACTAATACATGCACCAGAACAATAGAAAAATCTCAACTTTGAAAATTCATAATTAATTCTATAGAGATCTGGTTTTTCTGCACTTTAGCTTCCTAAAAATCTCTCAATGAACTCTACATATTTGCCAAATTTCATGGGAAGATTCATCCATTTGGTCAGTTTGTGCCATAGGGTTTCGATTTGGTCATTTTTATGCTCTCTACAAGCTCCAAAGGTGTAAGCCCAGAATTTGGAAATTCACACTCTCACCCCATGCCATACACAAATTTCCATAATGCTAGTCATACCAGTACATACCCAAATTGCATTGTAACATTGACATAACATAAATTCTCATTTGTACATAATACATTAGCATAATTACACATATTCATGAGGTATAGGATATATACAATAATGAATTACAACATTTGCTACTCATATGGCCATAAAGAAGGAAAATCTATGCAAGTTATTATCAATCTCTTATCTTCCAAGTTGTTGGCTCGGATTACCTTGTCCACTTGGTCCACTAAGCATATTAGAACATTGGGGAGGAAGGAATGAGATTCAAAGAATCCCAATAGCTCATCTCCCATTTCAACCATATATAAAAGTATGCAAACCATGTCTTGCAAATGCATGCATGGACATATTGGATAACATGAACATTCAAGAAGCAATCTTAGCATGTGAATAAGTCATACAAGGCACCCATAGGCTTGCCAAGTAAGTAGATTAGCCTCACCCATTCACTTATGGATTTTGGACTTGCCTCACCTATTTTCTTAAGGAGGTTTTAACTCAACCTCACTCATGGGAGACACTTTGCTTTGTCTTAACCATTTCTAAGGATTCTTGGCTCATCCTCACCATGGTAGACTGGTATGAGACATTTTGAGTATGTGAAAATAGTTTGTGGCTATGTTCATGATGAGTAAGTTGTCTGATAGTCTTAGAGTAGCTAGTGGATACCGGAAAAGGCTAGCCTATAGGATAGCTTGAGCAAAGCTAAAGGATCCGATGGCTAGAGCTTAATGAGATATGATAGCTCATTGGGATCAATAGCAAGCCCTAAGTAGGAACAATGAGGAATGATCTCATTAATATGAAAAGACTTGCTAGAGAAAGTATGTGAGGCCCTAGTAATCATACTCAGACTATTCTGAGATGTCCTACTTAATGCAGAAACAAGTAATGATGTAGCACAGTATAAGATGAGACTGTAGCTACGCAGGACTAACTTAGAGGGGAGGTAAGAAAAAGAACTACCCCCTAGCCACAACACCCAAATGTCTAGATGAATTCTAGAGCCTAAAAGGCTAATTCCTTTAGGTTAGAGGTTGAGTTACAAGCTACACCCCTTAGAGCCCGACAGCTCAGAGGTGACAGTTAGCTATGTACGAATGAAGCAAGAGGTGGAACCCTCTAGCTTGATAACGGGCTGGATATAGAGGCATTGAGGCTCGGGTAGGTAGCTAAAAATGAAATTTCAATCCATGAAAAAGCAAGCCAATCAGAGGCCATTAGCCACAGCCAATTAATTTCTTAGCCACAGCTAATTATTTCATGAAGTAGTAAAGCAATCTAGAAAGTTCCTCGCCACGGCCAATTAAGAAGTTAGCTGTGGCCAATACTCATACAAGAAACTAGGGTAAACCTGAGGCTAACTAGCCACGATGAATGATGTGCTAGCCACAGCGAATGGCAGTATAAATGCCTTGTTGGTCATATTCAGGCCAACTTGAGGAATGAACTGATAAAGGATTAGTTAACCTACAAAGAGTGGGAACCCCTAGTATAAGTAGAGAAAAAGAGTAGTGAATAGTTAAGGAAGATTATTAAGAAATTAGTGGGCCTAGCAGTTAAGACTAAGAAAAGAGCTCAACATAGAGAAAGTCAGACACAAGGATAGTAAGGTTGTTGAGACCACCCTTTAAAGCATTGACTCCAACCTAGGGTGCTACCTTGTGAGACACTGAATGATAGAATGTTAGTGTAGTCTCAAAATAACATAAGATAAGGCTACTAGTAGTGAGGCACATAGTGAGTGATCTAGAAAGATATACCTCATAGATAACACCTAGAGGTAAGTATGAGTAGCCCAATGATAAAGGCTCAGAAGAGAATGAGGATAGTTCAAAAAGCACTAAGTTATCATAAGCCTATGAGTTAATAGGGCTTATAGTAAAGTACAGGTCCAATGAGATAACTAGCCTAGGCTGAGCATAAGCTAAAGCCTAGGGGAGATGATTAGTAATATCGTTCTAGGTGAGATATGTAAATGAAAGGCTTAGTGAAAGTTCTCCCTGGATCGAGAAAGGAAAGATGAGATATCCTGAGTCAGGAAAAACCACCCAATAGTGGTTAGTAAAATCCCCTAGACCCTAAATTATAAAGTATAATAATAAGGGAAGCAAGGAAAAGCTGAAAAACTAGCTACAGAAAAGATGTCCTCGCTTTAGTAGTAATTAAATGAGTAAATTGAGCATAGACTAAGCCTAAAAAGGTAAATAGATAGGGGTTCAATAATTAGTTAGACGAGCTCCCTAATATGAGAATGATATAGGGTTAAGGCACGTGAGTGATTAGAGCACCTAGTACAACATAAGTTTTCAGTAAGGTAGAATCTAGACATTGAGAGTACGTGTCCTGGATTGGATTAGTAGAACCCTAAAATCAGTATACAGTGCTCCTGGGGATGAGGCCAAAGAGGTTGAACAAAGAGAAAGCCTAGCTTTGATCCGAACATAGAATGAGCTGAGATAAGTAGTTAGTACCTTAGTACCCCAAAGAAAACTCGAGGGAGCTAGAGACCGCCTAAGAAGGTGAGTCTTGTATTATGCAGAAAAATAGTGTAAGCTGAGAGCACCATATAATGTAGTTCCTAAGGTTACAAGTAATAGAAATTTTCTTATTGAGGGATGGTCTAGTTAAAAGCAAAGTAAGAATATGAGAAAAATTAGATCCCCTTAATGTTACAGAGAGTGAACAAGTAAAAAAACCTGGGAAAATACAGGTGCTCTTAAGCATAAAGAAACCCGAACTAGCAACAGAAATAACCAATAGTATAACATCCTTTTTCCTAAGTAAAAGGATAATAAAAATAAAAGAAAAAGAAGATACAACAGTGTCCAAGCTGAGGACATACTAGATTGAGAATAGATATCGAGTTAATATGCTTGAGTATTTAGGAAAGCACATTTGTCCTTGGCATAAATGCCCTTCTAGTATGACAGTGCCCGAAGTAAAAAATAGTCGAGCAATGTATAGTGATCTTGGGACAAAGTAGAGAAATAATCATGTTTTTTCTTAAGTATCCTATGAGAATAGGGTAGATAAAGAAAAGTACAAGAGGAATACTTTAGGTTGTTGGGAAACTTATAATGTACAAGCGATAGTGGCTTTAAGCTCAGTCATAAGGCACCTGTGTATTAGTGTTTGGTGTTATGGTTTGCTTGCAACAATGGCTACATGATATTGGGCCTAATCAACCTAATAGTAATGTGACTTGAGTGCATAGCAAATGATGACATCAATCATCAAAGTGTCCCGATAATTGAAAGGTATTTTAGTTAGTTAAAGCAAGAAATGAGTCAAAAAAAGTGAGGTAAAGGAATTTCAAGAATATTAAAATAGTAAGAAAAGCATGCAGAGAGGAATCCCTAGTAAAGAATGTTCAGATTCAGTATGCATAGCCTAAGTCCCTTATAGTACATGTAATAAAATGAGAAGGGGCCAGTGTATAGCCTCTCTCCTCCCATAGATGTTAACCATACTCAGTGTGTGAGATGCCTTAGTGCTAAGGCACTCAAAAGCAGAATGTGGGCATAGTCAGAAATTACAAGATATGAGAGGAAAAGATAGTTAAGTACAACTAGAGTAAGAAAAGAAAGTGCAAGTAAAAAGGGGATGAAGTGGGAACTTGAGGATCCCATGAGGAGTAACGAGTAAACAAATTAAAATCCTCCTAAGTGTCAGTATGATGGGATCCTAGAGAATTAGATGACACAGAACCTCCTTCGCATGAAAAGCACAATGTAATTCTGAGTTTAGCCTTAGTTATTATGAGCAATGGTAACCAGACTTAGTGAGTTTGTATTTTATTACTAGATACAGTAATTTTAGGCTTTGACTTTTCCCAGAGATGGATCACAGTAGATCCTAGAATAGCACAACGGGTTGCCATAGACCTTAGCAGGGCTTTGAGAGGTCACAGTAGACCTAGGAGTCACAGTAGATCCCATAAAATTACAAGGAGCCCCAATCACAGCATCATAGCCCTCTAGTGAGATGATAGCCTGAGATAGCTTTTACAGAGCAGTTAGTCTCAGAAACTAGTATAGTTTTAGTAAACTTTTTGTCTCAGAGACTAGAGATCTCCTGAGTCTAGTAGACCATTGCCACAGAGATATGAAGGCTTTACTCATATAGTTAGACCATTAACTAGATCTCTTAAGAGATGAGTATAGTGTATGGGATGAGGAAAGTAAGAAAGTAGCTTTCCAGAGCTAGAGCCAGATGAACCACTACCTAGCAAATATTAACCCTAACTGAGGGATAGAAAGATCCCCACTTGCTAGATTATGTATTTAGAAAAGGGTTAGATGCAGCTTTTAAATGAGATAAGTGGTATAGTATGTCTCTAGTGATCGAAATTGTGAGTATAACTAGCATCCCACCAAAGCTCAATAGTAGTTAGCAGTAATCGTTCTTTGATGCCAGCATGAGACACATATGTTAGGCCTATCAACATTGAAATGAAGGACTATAAAATGCCACTGTAAGTGGGCAAAGAGAGTAAGGAAAAGTCTTGGCCTACAGAGATAGATATAGTAGTAAACAGAGAAACGAGATCATTAAAAGTATAAACTCCTCAAAGGAGTTGTAATCCCAGTAAGTAACTAAGATGTGAGGCCTGTGACAGAAAGAAATGTGTATTATAATTATGGGATAAGCTAGTAAGAAAGAATGCAGGGATAAACAGTGGATGATACATGTAAATAAGTAAGTAGATAGACAAAAACCTCCGATGGTTGTAATGATCAAAAAAGAAAAAGAGATTTCATGAGAAGCCATTAAGAGAGGATACGAGAGATTTGATACAAAGTAAGCTATCTCTCGAGATGTGCAGATGAGTTCACTGAGAGAAATTTTAATCCCTGCAAACAGGTTAAGACTAACCCGATATGATTAGTGAGCTCTCCTAAGATAGGCCTCCAGAGTTAGAAATTTCTTTCTCTTATGAGAAAGAACTAGCTAGTACTCTATAGCAATAGAGCCTTCATTAAGAGCTAGTAATGAAAATCCCCTGGCTGAGAGAAACTAAAAAAAATGAAATCACTAAGAAAGCATATAGAGCTAGGAAGAAGGGAAAGAAAAGAGCAATTAGCCAGAAAAGAAAAGAGTAAGAGGAAAGCATACCCCAAATTTTGAAGACAAAATTTATTTAAGAAGGGAGAAATGTAATGTCTAATTTTTTAAAAATGAGAGAAAACGCAAGAAACATTCTAAAGTCCCACATCAACTGGAAGGGGCCTGTGGTTAGCCCATATAAGTGGGGAGAATCCTCCCCCTCACGAGTGCACTTTTCCTGATAGCTAATGGGAGAAGCCATCTCTCAAGAAGGGACAAACACCTAGGGAGCGCAGTTCACAGAACCTGCGACCGGGGGACAATACTCATGAGGGCTCTGTATGCGTTGGTATCAAAGCAATCCTGGCTCATGTGCGACCCGAGGACGGGTCTGCCCTAAAAGGGGGGTAGATTGTAAAGTCCCACATTGGCTGGAAGGGACTTGTGGCTAGCCCATATAAGTGGGGAGAATACTCCCCCTCACGAGCATGCTTTTCCTGAGGGTTAATGGGAGAAGCCATCTCTTAGGAAGGGACAAACACCCAGGGAGCGCGATTCACAGAACCTGCGATTGAGGGGCAATACTCGTGAGGGCTTTGTATGTGTATCCCTGATTTCAATTTCAACACTGGTAGGCCTAACATACTTCTCATACTGGCATCGAAGAGCTACTACCACGACTACTGTTGGGTTCTGATGGGATGCTAACTATTCTCACAGTTTTACTCACTGGAGATATATAGTACCACTTACCTCATATAAAAACTGCACCTGACTTCTTTCTGAATACATAAGCTAGCATGTGGGGATTTTTCTATCCCTCGGTCAGGGCTACTATCTGCTAAGTAGTGGTTCATCTAGCTCTAACTCTTGAAAGCTTATTTCTTGCTTTCCTCATCCCATACACTATGCTCATCTCTAAAGAGAGCTAGTCAGTGGTCTAACTGTCTAAATAAAGCTTTCATGTCTCTGTGGCAAAGGTCTACCAGACTCAGGAGGTCTGTAGTCTCTGAGATAAAAGTTAGTTGAAACTGTACTGATCTTTGACACTAACTACTCTGTAAAACTATCTCAGGCTATCATCTCTACCAGAGATCTATCATACTGTGGTTAGGGCTCTTTGTAACTCTATGGGATCTATTGTGACCCCTAGGTCGACTGCGACCTCTCAAAGCCCTGCTAGGGTCTACTGCAACCCACTGTACTATACTGGAATCTATCTCTGGGAGACATCAAAGCCTAAGATCACTGTATCTAACAGTGAAATATATGCTCACTAAGTCTGGTAACCATCGCTCATAATAGCTGAGGCTAAACTTAGAGGTGCATCGTGCCCTTCGTGTGAAGTGGGTTCTATGTAATCTGATTCTCTAGGTTCACATTATACTGATACTAGGGAGCATTTCAATGTTCACTCATCGCTCCTCGTGGGATCCTCAAATTCCCACTCTAGCCCCTTTCTTACTTGGGCTTTCTTTTCCTACTCTATTAACTTACTTACTTTGCATGTACTCGTTCTAGCCCTCCTCTATGTTTTCCAAAATTGCCACTGTAAGTGAGCAAAGAAAGTGAGGAAAAGTCCCAACCTATAGAGATAGATATAGTGATAAATAGAAAAACTGGGATCATTAAAAGCAGAAACTCCTTAAAGGAGCTATAATCCTAGTATGTAATTGCGATATAAGGCTTATGACAAAAAGAGATGTGAATTGTAATCATGGGATGAGCTAGTAAGAAAGAACGCAGAGATGAACAGTGGACAGTATACTTCAAAATAGTAAACAGACAAAAACCTCTAATGGCTCTAATGATTAGAAAAGATGATGAGATGTTATGAAAAGCCATTCAGAGAGGATACATGAGATGTGATATGAAATAAGTTACCTCCTAAGATGTGTAAATGAGTCTATTGAAAGAAATGTTAATCCTGCGAACGAGTTAACATTGACCCTACATGATTAGTAAGCTCTCCCAGGATAGGCCTCTAAAATTAGAAATTTCTTTCCCTTATGAGAAGAACTAGCTAGTATTTTATAGCAATAGAGCCCTTATTAAGAACTAGCACTGAAAAACCCCCTGGCTACAAGAAAATTTGAAAGAATGAAATCGCTGAGAAAGCGTATAGAGCCAGGAAGAAGGGAAAGAAAAGAGCAGTTAGTTGGGAAAGAAAAGAGTAAGAGAAAGTGTACCCCTAAATTTCGAGGATGAAATTTATTTAAGGGGGGGAGAAATGTAACATCCGGTCTCTCCGTAAACATGAGAAACGCAATGTTCAGTTTCTCCGTAAACATCAGAAATGGGCCAGATATAAAAGAAAGTCCTTGAAATAGAAGGAATTAGGGCCAACTAAAATTATGATAAAACTTTAAATATTAGAAAATAAGGATTTGGGGTTTAAGATGCCTAAAAACCAAAGTCAGAAGAGCTCAAAAAATTTGTCGAAGAAAGTAGGGGCATTTTTATAATTTTTGAAAAATTTGGAAAACTCATAGGAGGGCTTTTAAATAAAAAATTTGAGCTTTCTGGGGTTCTCAGAGGTCCTGAATACCATGGAAACCCCTAGAACAGTTAAAACCTCTCTGGTGAGCGATTTTGGCTATTGGTTGATCGAATAGTTCGGAATGGTTTTAGATCCTTTTTAAGTGATTTCAAAGGCAATTCTTATGATTAAGAGCCTAAGGAATATGATGGAAAAGACAAATTTCAAAAAGGAGTTGAAATGAGCCCAAATGGACAAAACTACGAAGAGGGACTAAATTACAAATTCTAAAAGTTACTTAAATGAATCCCTAGCTTATAAAAACGTCCTTCCTCTGCTCAGATCTCCTCACCCACTCTCTCACATGTTAAAATAGAATTAAGAAGGGCTAAGAGTGGCACACAAGAGGGGAGGCCAAGGAAGGAAGAAGAAGCTTTGAAAAGTGTAAGTTTTAGCCACTTTTTCCTATTCCTTGCCTTGTTAAACTTCTTCCCCTCTTCTTCCTCTTCCTTCTCATGGTTTTGGCATTTAATTTGGTGCTATTTTAAAGGCAGAACAGAGGTGAATTTTCGGATTTGGTGAGGGGAGGCTAGCCAAGTGAAGAACAAACCAAGAAAACTAAGAATCCAAGGTATTTTGCTACTTCCTAAGCTTAGGTCTCTTTGCTCCTCTTCTCTTCAATTCCCCCCCATGTAAGACCAGCAATGAGGGATTAAATTTCTGGCTAAACCAAGAATGAATCACATGAATCAGGTTGTGGGAATTTAGAATATGCAAAGGAAACTAAGTAAAGCCATTGAATTTTAAGTTAGCAAAGTGTAGAATTCTTGAAGAGATTGTAAAATCTGTTTTGATTCATGAATTTCCTAGGCTATGTAAGTGTTTAATTGAGCTTCTAAGACCTCTAGGAAGCCTCCCAAGTGACTCTCCCATCAAGGAAAAATTGGAAACCCCTTGAACCCTAAATGCTTCCATAATGTCAGCCTAGGCTAGAAAGAGTACCAAAGGGAAGTTTTAATTTGTTTCAAGCTTATTTTTGAGTCATGTAGGATGGAAGAGGATGAGAGGAAGCCTTGAAAAAATTTTAGAAGCCATAGATAGTGAGATGGAAGTGTAGGCTCCATAATGTAGCATAATGAAGCAACTCCTAGCTAGGCTCTTTAAAATAATTGTGTGATGACTCCAAGAAGTCTAAATAGAGTCAAGAATCATAGATTAAAGGAGAGAAGGGAGCCAAGATCATGAATTCTTGAAGTTACTTCATTAAGTGCCTTATGGAAGCATAATGGAGCCATAAACCAAAGTAGCATCATGTAAAGTGTATATAATGCCAAGGCTTATTCCCATGAGTAATTCATGTTTCTTTTGGTGTGTCTAGGCCAAGAGAAATGGTCTCCACCTTCTTGGGTGTGTGAGGTCAAGGGAGAGGAGTCAAGGCTTAAGGAAAAAGTGTGTAAATGCAAGCAAGGTAGCTCTCTCCACCTTCTCTCATACATGGATGTGTGTTTAGTTTGTCTTAAAATGTGTGTATGTGTATTTTCAAGCCATGAAAAGGATGCTAGCATGATCTTGTTTGCCATGATTTCATAATGTCATGTTATGTTTTCAAGTGAATGTATGATGTTTCTTGAATTTGCTTGGGTGTGGAGAGGCCAAGAACCCTTCACCATGGTGAGGATGAGCCAAGAACCCTTGAGTTTAGTTGAAACAAAGTAAAGAGTCTCCCAAAAGCAAAGTGGGCTCACAAGAGTATGGTTGAGTCCAAAGTGCTTAAAGAATGGGTGAGGCAAGTCCAAAATCCATAAGGAGAAATGTGAGGCCAATCCAAACACTTGGTGAGCTCTTGAATGATTTGTATAGCTTGTTCACATGCTAAGCTTGCTTCTTGAATGCTTATGATTTGTATTATGTCCATGCATGCATTTTTAAGCCTTTCTTTGCATATATTATGTATGATTGAATAGGAGATGAGCTATTGGGATTCTTTGAATCTCATCCCTTCCTCTCCAATGATCTAACATGCTAGGTGGACTAAGTAACTATGGTGAAGGGAGCCAACAGCAATGAAGAAGGAAGAATGACACGTTTATGTCTATCTTTAGCCATTTTGAAACCATGATTGTGTTTCTTGATGTATATGTTGTTGTAAATGTACCATGATCCTTGAGACATGTATAAATATGCTATTATGTGATGTTTATATGTATGGATATGATGTATGAGCTCTAGCATATATTTTGAGTATGAGATGCCAAAGTATGCAATGTGAAAGCATGATGGAAATGTGCATAAGTGTGGGTTGAATGGCCAAAATGACATGCTTGAGGTTTGGGACCATTTGGGCAGCTCACACAAGTCTTAAATAAACTTTTAGACTTGCCCAAAAGGTGCCACAATCGAGGGAAAGCCATTTGGCAAGTTTGGTACCCCACATAGAGCCAAATTTGACCATAATGGAACCCTATGTCACTTCTTAGCCAAATGAGTTAGTCTTAATCTAATATTTGGCATGCAATTAGGTCTTATTGAGAGCTTTTGGAAAGTTAAAGAACATAATTTTCGGAGGTCTAGAGAATATTTGATGAATTTTCAAAGTTGGGATTTTCTATTGATTCTGTTACATGCACTATTCACACTGGCAGATTTGTATTCTGTGTTATCTGATAGGAAAATAGTGTCCAATGCTTGTGAAATTTTACAAGCATAAACTAAAGGTCATAAGCTTTCTGTGGCCACCAAGATCACCTCATTTGGAGGTCTGAGTAAAGAGTTATGCATTTTTGAAGTTGGCTATTAGTAGTAGTGGCGCCCCAGGAGTCCAGTCACTGTTCCATATATTTCTAATGGCTAAACATATTTGTTTCATTCTAGAATTATTTTTAAAATAAATTTAAAATTTTTATATTTTCATAATGACTGAATTTGTGTGATTTCTATTTTTATAGAATTAGTTATGAATTTTAGAATTTTGTATCAGTAATATGAAATAGTAGCCCAGGCCGCAGCGACCTCTGGACCATTTTGGATGTCAAATGCCCTCTGTGATAAATTTTATAGTCTGGGTATATTTTTAGTGTGAATTATACATCCATATCTTCCCAAAATGACCAATATTACATGATTTAGATTTTTCTAGATTTAGTTATGATTTTCTAAAGTTTGGTTAGAAAGTGGAGCAATTCTGGCTGAGAATGAACTTCCATATTCCACACTCCATTTCAGTTTCCATGAGTTGTGGGCATGATTTTGAGATGAAAATGAGTTTTAATGATGTAATTAAATATGAGGATGAATAGTATAAGCTCCCACGGTCCACGTGACACCAAATGAAATTTTTAAGTATGACACAACGCAAAGAAATCCATTAGTTTTCTCCTTTTTCCTTATTCTTTCATGAACATAATGAGATGAGGCATGTGTATATGATGAGATGAGTAAGGAAATTATGGTGTTACATTTATTGGTATCAGAGCCCTCATGAGTATTGTCCCCCAGTCTCAAGTTCTGTGAACCACACTGATAAGCATGAAATTTATATGTTTTAATCCCCCTAACTTAAGTATTTTAAATGTTAAATAAGGCTTAATGGATTTACTTAGGTGGATAATTGATTTTAGTGGCCATTTTTGCACCTTATGAATTAATTTGCAAAATTATTGAGTTTTAATGCATGAATTCCTTTTCAATAATTTTTTGGCTGTTTCTACTTAACACTTTTCGTTCTTTTATGTAGATTTCAATGGCTAAATGATGTTCGAATGAGAACTTGAGTTAGAGAAGAGAAGGGGAAGAATTAGGCCTCAATTGTACTTCATGTTATAGCTTAAAAATGGGAGAATGAATTGTGGTTGGCACATGAATGGGATGCTCTCTCATTTCATGCATTATATGCATGCACATTCACATGAAGCTATGGTCACTCACGTTACATAATCATGCTGCACTTTTACCTTATTCCTACGTCCATTCATTCACAAGGCTGCACATCATTCACACATGCAAAGAAACACGTGAGGTGAAGTCACAAGGTCATGAAGCTGAGCATGAAAGACTACGTGAGAAAGAGCTTGGGAGCAACACGAGCTATGGAAGCTACACATAAACAAACACGTGGGTGGCAGCATGTAATTCATTGAGGTGCAGAACCTGTGAGATGTTAACGTGGGAAGAAGCGAATTGAAGCTGGGAGAAGCCTTGAGCAAATGGATGAAGAAGAACCTACAGCTTGGTAAGGCTAGAAACACATTAGAAAGCCATGGGTTTTAGAGAGAAGAATAAGACATAATCAAAAGCAAAACACGCGCTGCAAGCTGGAAGAACTAAACAAAGAAGCCACGGGTTCTAGCTAAGGAGTTGCATGAAGCTAAGGTACAGAGCATGCAGGAGCTTATGTGGACTGGATGAAGCATGAAGAACAGAAGTTTCACGTGGAAATAAATGAAGAGCAGATGGCAGAAACAAGGAAGCTCGAGCTTGCATGGAAAGAAAAGAGAAAGAAGCTAAGTCTTTAGCTCGAGAAAAGCAAGATGAATGCGAAAAAGAAGCAGCTGGATTTAAGCGAAGTGCAGAACAAAAAGAAGCCACGAGTTTCTGGTTTAAAAAAGAAGCATGGAAGGAGCTTGGTTTTGACGTAAAAGGAGACTGCATGAGGAAGCTCAACGCTGTGCAGAATACATGGAAGAAAGTGAGTTGAAAACGAAGCACGAGGGAACCTTGGCTGAGCGAGGAAAACAAGCTGAAGCATGCATGAGCGGGGAGAAATAGCTACGAGTAATAGGAGAAAGAAGGAGCTGAAGTAACAAGCTGAAGTTCAAACGAGAAAAAAAACTAGAAGCTGAACGTGGTTTTGCATGAATCTTGATATTATATTCAATATGGAATGAAGTGGGACCCATCGTATATATATAGAATAAACAAACATGAATAAAAAAAGGCTGGAGACGTGGGAGGGGCTGACGTTAAGAAAAATAACGAAAAGAAAAAGCTTGGACACGTGATTTTTTAATAAAGAGAAGCTTCATTCTAACACGTCTCCTTCGTTCATTTACGCCTCTCACAGTTCAATTCAATCACTCAAAATTTGCTCCCTGGGTGTTTATCCCTTCCTGAGAGATGGCTTCTCCCATTAACTCTCAGGAAAAGCACGCTCGTGAGGGGGAGGATTCTCCCCACTTATATGGGCTAACCACAGGCCCCTTCTAGCCGATATGGGACTTTATAATCCACCCCCCTTTTGGGCCCGACCCGTCCTTGGGTCGCACATGGGCCAAGATTGCTCTGATACCAACACATATAGAGCCCTCATGAGTATTGTCCCCCAGTCACAGGTTCTATGAATCGCGCTCCCTAGGTGTTTGTCTCTTCTTGATTGATGGCTTCTCCCATTAGCTCTCAAGAAAAGCACGCTCATGAGGGGGAGGATTCTCCCCGCTTATATGGGCTAGCCATAGGCCCCTTCCAGTCGATGTGGGACTTTACAAACATAATGTACGATTTCTTTGTAAACGTATGAAATTCACCGAATACAAAAGCAAGTCCCCCAAAATAACATAGTTAAGGTCCTAAAAATTTGGAAAGCATTCTAGACTCCTAAAAATGAGAATCGCATGCTTAGATGGAAAGAAAAACGGAGCTAGAATAAAGAAACAAATTATGATGAAAAGTTGACCAAATATAAGGGCATTTTTGTCATTTTAAGAAAAAATTGAAATTCAAATAGGAGGGCTTTTTACATGAAAGTTTTGAGTTTCCTAGGGTTCTCAGAGACCTTAAAAATCATGGAAAAGCCCGAGACAGCTAAAGCCCCTCCAGTAGACATTTTTCAATGTCAGTGTACCCGAACTTTGACAAATTTATTCGGGAAGGTTTTAACTTCAATTTGAGTGATTCCAAAGGCATTTTACTAAATTGGAAACCTAAATTTTATAATGGAAAGGAAATTTCTCAAAAAGGAGCTAAAATGAATTAGAAACAAAAATGCCAAGAATGAAGGGCAAAATGAGAATTTTTTTCCACCTATATATATAAGGCACCCCATCTTCCCCTTCATTTAGCCACACTTGTTTCTACCCTAGACCAGAAGAAAACCCTAAAGGATGAGGCACACCAAGAAGAGGATGAAGGAAGAAAAAACAAGCTAGAAAGGTATGAATTTTCTTGGTTTTTCATGCTCTTTCTCTTGCAAAACTCTCCTCCTCCATTTCCCTTTCTTTCATATGATTATATTGAAGTATATGGTTCTTTTTTAATGGAGAAATTAAAGGAAAAATTTGGATTTGAAGAGAGGAGGCTAAGGAAAGTGAGAAACAAGCAAAAAAGCCATGAAAACAAGGTAAAATCTCCATCCTATGGTAGCTACTCCTCCCCCTTCTTTTGCCATATTTTGCCCTACTCAAGAAGCCATAGGAGGGCTAGAATTTTGAGAAGAACCAAGGGTGAATTCTATGAATTTGAAGGAGGAGAGTAAGAATATGCAAAGAAATTCAAGAAAAGATCATTGATTTTCAAAGTGGCAAACCTAGGGTTTCATGAGTTCTCTTAAAAATCTGATTAGATGTAATTATTCCTAGGCCTAAATGAACATTTAAATGAGTTCCTAAAATCCCTAGGAGTCTTCCCATATGCATCTTTCATGTAGAAAACAAAGCAAACTCTATGGAAGCCAATAGGGAGGCATAGGCTCGGCCAAAGGGGGTTGAGACACCTAGCGAGAGTTTAAATTTTTCTAAGCCCATTTTTGTGTCATATATGATGAATGAAAATGAGGGGAAACCTTTGAAAAAATTTAGGAGTCCTAGAGAATGAATTAGTGTCTTAAGTTCTATAATATGACTTAAAGAAGCAACATATAATTAGGCTCTTTGTTTTAATTATTTGATGACTCCAAGAGGCTTAAAAGGAGTCAAGAATCATATATGAAAGGAAAGAATGGAGCCTAAAACTCATTTGATGGATGTTGCTTTATTAGGTGCATTCTTGAAACCACAAAAAGGGTTAATAGACTAAATTAGTATTTAAGAAAGATATGTGGCTTGAGAATTAACTTTATGAACCTAATTAGCTTTCATATAATGTGTTTAGGCTAAGAAAAATGATCTCCACCTTCTTGGGTGTGTGAGGTCAAGGGAGAGGATTCAAGACTCAAGGAAAAAATGTGTGAATGCAAGCAAGGTAGCTCACTCTTCCTTCTCTCATGCATGAATGTATGCTTGGCTTGTCTTTGAATGTGTGTATGTGTATTTTAAGCCATGAAAAGTAATCTAACATAATTTCATGTGCCATGGTACCATGATGATGCAATATGCTTATAAATGATATTTATGATGTTTGTTTGGGTTTGCTTGAGTGTAGTGAGGCCAAGAACACTTTACCATAGTGAGGATGAGCCAAGAATCCTTAGAATTGATTGAGATAGAGTAAAGAGTCTCCCAAAAGTAAAGTTGACTCCCAAGAGCAAGGTTGAGTCCAAGAGCCTCTTAAAAAATGGGTAAGGTAATTCCAAAATCCATAAGTGAATAGGTGAGGCTAATCCACTTGCTTGACAAGCTTTGTATGCTATGTCTGACTTGTTCAAATGTTGAAAATGCTTCTTGAATATTTGCACATGTTAATATGCCCATGCATGCATTTGTAAGATTGGTTTTGCATCTTTTATATGTGATCAAAAGGGAGATGAACTATTAGGATTCTTTAAATCTCATTCCCTCCTCTCCAATATTCTAACATGCTCGGTGGACCAAGAGAGCAAGGAATTGGGAGCCAACCACTTGAGAGATGAAAGAATGACATTGAAATGCATAGAATTTGCTTCTTTAAGGCCATTAAGGTGGCAAATGTTGTAATCTATCATTGTATATGAACTATGACCATATGAGCATGTATAATTATGCTAATATATCATATACAAATGAAATTTAAGGTTATATGTATGAAAATATGCATTTTGGTCATGAAATAGTAAGTTTGGCTCTTGAATAGTTTGATGTATTAGTGTATATATGGAAGTGGAATTGCCAGATTAAGTTGCATGAGACTTGGGACCACTTTGGTAGTTCTCACAAGTCATATTCATGCTTTTAAACTTGCCCAAGAGGTTCCAAACACCAAGAAATACCATTTGGGCACACTTGGTATCTAATATGGAGCAAAATTGAGTATATTGAAAACCTGTACCACTTTTTGTCCAACTGAGCTCTTATTGATCTGAGATATGGCATGCGACTAGAGTTTGTTGATAGCTTTTTGAAATCTAAAGTACAGAATTTTTAGAGGTCTATTGAATATTTGATGAATTTTCAAAGTTGGAAAATTTTTTGAAATTGGTTAGGTTACTGTTCATACTGGTCTGAAAATGAATTCTATCACTCAGGGGGAAAATGATGTCCAATTGCCACAAAATTTTATAAAGAGAAACTAGACACTCCAATGACTTGTGCCAACTAGAAACACCTAATTTGGATGTCTAAAGAGGGAGATATGAATTTTTGAAGTTTCTATCCAGTATCAGGAGCCCAAACTGACCTTAGGTACTATTTGATTAGGTTTTGAGGTCTAGACGTGCTTAAACTAGTCTGGAGTCTATTTTAACCTCTAGCTAACATCTGTATCTTTCCATATTAGTATCATTTACATGGATTGGATTTTTGTGGAATTAATTAGACATTTTTAAAATTCATAGCAGAAAGTTGGATCAGTACTAGTAGCCAGTCAAACCTCTACACCTTTTTGAATGTCAAATGTCTTTTGTGTTTGTTGCATGGTCTATACATATTTTTATCACAAATTATACATGTGTATCTTTCTAGAATGGTAAAGAATGCATAATTTTGATTTTTTTAGAATTAGTTATGATTTTCTAAAATTTGTGACAGAAAGTATAAAATTCTGGCTGAAATTACTTCATGAGATTTTATGTATTCCCTTGCCTTGCACGAGTTGTTGGCCACTTTTGGTGATAGAAATGAGTTTTATCTATATAATTAAATATGATAATGTGGTACATGAGTCCATATGGCCCACAGGACTTTGAAAGAAAAATGTATGCGTAGCGCAACGCAAGAAAACTCATATTTTATATGTCATTTTCTTATGATCCTTGAGATGTACATGGCATGAGGCATAGAATTGCATGAGAAAGGCTAGAAAGTTATGGTGTTACACTTCTTATGATTTTCAGGGCCTTTAAGAACCTCGGAGAACTCAAAAATTTTATTTAAAAAGACCTTTTGCGTGAATTCTAAAATTTTCTCAAAATTACGAAAATGCCATTACGTTTCGTATGTCTTTCGTCAAATTTTGTTTCTTCATTCTAGATCCATTTTTCTTTTCATTTGGGCCTAGGATTCTCATTTTTAGGTGTCAACAATGCTACTGAAATTTTTTGGGACCTTAAATAATTGATTTTAGGGGACTTATTTTGAAAATATACTCGTTTCCGTCATTTAACAAAAATCAAACATCTCAAATTGCCACTAAGGTAGCTCTCTCTTCTTTCTCTCATACATGAATAGGTGTTAATCTTATCTTGGAATGTGTGCATATATGTTTTAAGCCATGAAAGATATTTTAGCATGTATCTATATGCCATGGTACCATGATGCTTTGTTATGCACTTGAATGATATTTTATGAACATGTTTTAGTTTGCTTGAGTGTGGTGAGCCAAAAGTCCCTTAACTAGGGTGAGGATGAGCAAAAAGCCCCCAAGAATGGGTGAAACAAAGCCAAAAGTCTCTAAAGAGTGAGGTTTGATCAAAAGTCCTTTAAGAAAATAGGTAAGGCAAGTCCAAATCCAAAAGTGAAGTGGGTGAGGCTAAACCATCTTCTTGGCAAACCTATGTATGTTTTATGTGACTTCTTGGATGCAAGAAATGTTCCATGAATGATTATGTAATCCATGATATCCATGCATGCATTTTTAGACTTGAATTTGCATCCTTTATATATGGTTGAAAGCGAGAAGAGCTATTAGGATTCCTAGAATTTCATTCTTTCCTCCCCATTGCCTAACATGTCTAGGTGGACAAAGTGAACCAAGGAATGGGAGCCACCAAGCTTGAAGGAGAAAGATTGACAAGAAAGTGTGCTATTTTGTTATATTTGTAACCATTTTGATGGCATATGATATAATCCTATGATGAATATGTTGTATAACCATTTGAACACATGTAATTACATAGATACTTGATGTATATATGAGATTTGATGCCATGTGAATGTTGTAGCAAGTTCTTGACATTGAATGGCAAGATGAAGCTTGTATGTTCCTGTGTATACCTTGGGGTGAGAGATGAGTTTATAAAATCTGGGTATATGAACCCTTGAGACATGCTTAGTAGACCATTTTGGTGCTTTCCCACATGTCAAGTGTCCATGAAAAAGCAAATTTGACCCTTTGTGACCCCTTAAGAAGCATAAATGGACCAATTTGCAACCCTATAGCACAATCTAACCAAATGAACGAATTTCCTCATGAACTTTGGCATGCATATAGATCTTATCTAGAGCTTTTCGAGAATTTAAAGACTAGAATATTTGGAGCTCTATGGAATTAATTATGAATTTTCAAAGTTGCCAAATTTTAGTTATTCTGATATGGTTACTATTTATATGGTTAGTTTCTTCTCCTACATTATTCTAGGGCCAAATGGTGTCCAATACTCATGAAATTTTAGACGCATAAATTAGACATGATAATATTTTCATACCAATTAAGATCACCCTAATTGGATGTCTGAGCAGAGATATATGAATTTTTGAAATTCTATAATAGTACCAATAGTGCCAATTGAGTTTATGTATTGTTCTATCAATTTCTAATCATTAACAATTCTTGTTTTGGTCTGAACTTATTCTTATAATAAATTAGACATCTGTAGCTTTTCAAAATGGTATAGTGTGCTTGATTTTAATTTTTCTAGAATTAGTTATAATTTTTCAAAATTTATGACATAAACCTGGCACACCAATCTGAGGCTGAACACATGATTTTTATGTATATAGTTCATGAGCTCGATTTTTGGGCCACATTTTGAGATGGTTTTGAGTTTTATGTGTGCATTTAAATAGGAAAATGAGATGGATAAGTTCATATGATCTACAAAGCACAATGAAAATTTTATACATAACGTAACGTAAAAATAATCTATTATTTTAATGGATTTTTCTTAAGAACTTGTGTTATTCAAGAAGGTATGCTTAGGAATGAGATGAGATGAGGTAGATAAATATGGTGTTACACCATGAGAGTTACCTAGGCAAGGTTAGATATAAAGTGTGAGAGAGTGAGATTCAAAGAATCGCAATAGCTCATTCACCCTTTCAAGAATGCATATGCAGCATGTTATCATGTCAAAGAGAGCAAGCATGCATCAATTGCTTCCATACATCAAACATAATCATATTTCCAAAGTCATATGAATACAATAAGATAAAAAACAAGTTCTAAGGAATTTTAATCTAACCTCATTGAATTATTGAGACTTTTGGATTAGCTTCACCCAATTTTTAGGAACTTTTAACTTAGCCTCACTCATTCTTGAGACTTTTGGCCTTATCTTATCTTTACTTAGGGACTTTTGACTTCACCTCACCCAAACCAAGGGACTTTTGGCACAACCTCACCCATCAAGAGCCAACTCACATTCAAAATATAAATCAAGAAGCATAATGGTACCAAAGCATCAAATCAATAGTTATAGGCATTTTTCATGATTTAAACATACATACAAGCAATCAATGACAATCAAACAATCAAGAAATGCATACAAGAATAGATGAAGATCTACCTTGGGTCAAGAAGTACAAATTCTCCCTTTGATTCCTAGCTCCTTGGTTCAGTCGCACACACACACTTGGAGGAGGCTTGATTTGCTTGGCCTAAATATATCAAAAAAGGCATAGTTACATCAATGAACTATCTCTAGCCTCACATAAACTCTTCACAACCTACTTCTAGCTTATGGCATGTATATGGTTCCATACAAGAGTATAATAAAGCAACTTATATAATTCATCATCTTAGCTCTAATTTCTCACTCAATCTAAGGCATATGACTCCATTTAAACTCATTAGAGTCATCACAAATTCAATTCAAGGAGCCAAATATCAAGTTGCTTCTTTATGCCTAAAGGAACCCTAAACTTCCAACTTTCAAAATATGGTTTCTAAATTCAACCCAATGGTTCTTTTGGTGTCTATAATTTATATCTAGACCATTTCTATCATTGGAATCAAAGAAAATTCTCCTTAGGTGCTTCATTCCCTTCTTGGCTAAGACACCCACCATATTAGGAACCCATGGAGTTTCATTTATTTTTCTTAAGGAATTGGCACTTGTGAAGCCTCCTAGGTCTCTTAGGAACTCAAATATGATCTTACATAAGTTAAATCATCATTAAGAAACTTCATAAATCCCTAGGTGTAATTAAAACCTTAATTCATAACTTGTTATCTATAGCCTCTTTTTAAGTTCTATTACTTCCATATGGTTTCTTAAACTTCAAAACCCCAATTTCTATGAAGTTTGGATCAAAATCAAATCCCCTACATATCAACTTAGGTCTAGCCAAAATGATAGAGGGAGAGAAAAGCCAAGGAGAGCAAGTTTTTCGTGGAGAAATTTCCTTGTTTCAATGCTTATCAAGAGAGCTTTCTTAAGCTTCCAAGAGTTTCTCCAAATTCTCCCTTCCTTCTATTAAACTAGCCACAAAACATCACCATTTAGGACACCAAAACCATGAGAAGAGAGAGGAGAAAGAGGAGAAGAACATTAGTGAAAGGAAGAACATGAAAAGTAGGCAAAATCTTACACTTTTCAAGCTTAGTCTCCTTCTAGTAGGTCTTGGTTTAATTTTTGGCTAGAAGAAAGTCAGTTATGGTGATGGAGAGAAGTGGGATGTGATTTAAGAAAGGGTGGGGGTGTATTATAATATTTTCATAATTTCATTCTTGTCCCTCATCTTGGTTTTCTCCATTTGAGCTCATTTCAACTCCCTTTTTAGAACCGCCTTTTCCATCATGAAATTTAGGTCTTTTAATTCATAAAATGCTTTTCATTCCCCCTAAATTGGATTTAAAATCATACCAAACTATTCAGTTAAAGTTTTGGTCAACTGATGATCTAAATCACATATCAGAGGGGTTTTAACCATTCTAAGGGTTCCTATGATTTTTAGGGCATCTAAAACCCTAAAAAACTCAATTTTTTCATTAAAAACTCCCTCCTTTGAGTTTTCAAAAAGTTATCTAAAATTATAGTTTTGCCACTATATTTTCTTTAAATTCGTTCAACTATTTTAGCTTCAATTTTGGACTATCTTTAGATTCTAAACCATATTTTAAAATGTTTTGACTCTCATCATAATCTTATTTGGCCTCAATTTGTTTTGCTTTAGGGTGTTCTAATATTAATTTATCAGTTTTATTTCAAATTTTGAATTATCGATTATTACACTTCCGGTAACAATATTTTAAACTAGACTCTTTGATACATTTTAGAGGCCTTATAATCTCCAAGTAGATATTTTTAACGAAGAAGAGAATTCAAAATTTGGTATGGAGTACTAAATTTTTGAATAGATTGAGAAATGAGTTTAAATGAAAGAATTAAAGTATAAGGATGAAATGGTCATTTTAAAAATATTATAAACCTTACATATTTTTTATAAATGTCATGTCATTCATCTTCTTCACTTGTTAACTGACCTAGATAGCTTCAAATTTAGCTTATGGTGGCAAGAAGAAAGGAGAAAGGAGAAAGGAAATCAAGCCAAAATAGGTAAGGATTTATGCCAAATTTTGCTACAATTCAATTATAAAACTTTCTCTACTTTTCATGCTCTTTCTCATAGTGGGTTTGGTTTCTAAAAAGGGTAAAGTTTAGGGTTGTTACCTTGAGCAAAAGAGCTTATTTAAGGAAGCTGAATAAAGACAAGATATGATTTTACTAAGGAAAATTTCTATTTATTAGAACTCTAATTGCATGTGCTTGATGAGAGCTTAATGAAATCAAGGGTTTAGAAGGGTAAGGAATAAGAGTATGCAAAGAAACTAACCTAAAAACTAAGATAAAGTAAGGTAGTTTCACTTAGGGTTCAAGTTAGGCCATGAATATTTTGAAACCCTAGAAGGATTATTTGATTCCTATAATATCATGATTGAACTAGAAATAAATCATAGATATCCTAAATACCTTAAATCCCTTCTTAAATAAACAAAAATCCCAAGGTTGGAATCATAGAGGGGAGTCTCAACCTAGGCAAGAAAAAATCATCTACGGAAGTTTTTAATTTAGTCTAATAAATTTAAAGGCCTAAGTGAATAATATAGAGGCTAGATGAACCATTAGTTTGAGAAAAAGAATAATATTTAATGATGTTAAAAGTATGATTCCATAAAAATCCTAATGTGCCCTATGAATGGAATGAGTGATATGACTAAATTTTATACTTATTTTAGCTAGGAAAAGTAAGTAAAAATGAGATAGATGAATGATAGAATGGCTACATGAAGTGTGGAAATTGGAAAAAGGAATTTGAAGATACTTAAAGTGACCTTAAATTTATACTCAAAGTTATAATATGTACATATAGTAATTGAACGAGATGGAATAAGTTGTAATTGCTTATTTTATATCTTAATTGATATGTTTAGGCCAAGATAATGCAACCATATCATTGTGTGTGTGCAAAACTGAGAGAAATAAAGAAAAAGGAAAGGAACAAGTGGACTAGTGCTTGATCAAGATTCCCAACTTCATTAAGTAGCTTACTTTTCTTTCTCTACATGCATTTAGATATATTTGAGTTGAGAGGCATTATGTGTATTGGTTATTTTATGAGTTGCTTGAGTTAACTATACTTGTATGAGTTTTATGCATGTATGAGATATGTTTTTGGCTCTTAGTAAGAGTGGCAAGGAATTGAGTGTAGTAATTCTTCCCTAGCCCAGAGATAAGCCTTACCAGTATGTTTTATGCCATGGCTATACAAATTTAAATGTTTTTATGCCAATTCAATGTTTTATGTTGTTTTATGAGAACATGACCATGCATGCTTATATTTCATTCTTGAATTGTCTATTGTATGCATTAGAATGGTTGAGTATTACTATTGAGATTCTTCTCAAAATCTCACCCCTTGTATCTTACTAACCATGCCAGGTGAAACTAGCAAGGAAAAATGGAAAGAGATAAGTTCTTGAAGCCAAGATATATCTAGAATTCATATACTTGTATATATCTTTTTTACGTATATTTTAATGTAATGCAATACTAGTTTGTACAGAAGTGTTAAGTTATGAATGTATATGACTAATAGACATATGTATAAAACATAAGAACATGTTTGGATATATGAAAATCAATGAAGTTGGCATGCATATATTCAAAGTGAAATGATGATTCTAAGATGCAAGGCATATTTCATATATGGAACCATTTATAGATAATGGATATGAGTTAAAATTTGCTCATGGCAAGAGATGGCATATTAGAGCTCAATTGGAGTATTTTGGAACAAAAAATTTGTCCAAATGAGGCATCAAATGTCTGTTTGCCCTTAACCACATTAATAACCAAATTTGGGGCTAAAATTCAATGAACATTTAGAGAACATTTAAAGCTTTCTAAAAATCAAATTTTGTAACTTCTAAAGCTTTGTAAAATATTTGATAAATTTTCAAAATTAGCCCCAAAAAGCTATCATGGTAGTTACTGTCTACTCTACACTAAATCTGGTTTTTGTACGGTTTGAAGGCTCAAATGAATTCAATTTGACTTGAAAATATTCTTAGTAGAAAGTTCATATCTTAAATGTAATACTTAAACATCTTAGCTCTTACATAATGGTCCCATAAGTCATCTCAACATATCTCATGCATGTTGGGAGAGACTTGTAAGGAAACATATAATTCTACATATTAAGAATTGCGTAATTGGGAGGCCAAACATATGATTCATAGCTTTAGGGATCATATGAAATCATCAATATCATCTTTCATCCATAACATACCTAATCATGTCATAAACATCACAATTTATCTCATATTCCACAGGCTTGGAACCATATACCAGAAAATTTAAAAGTTGCTCCCAGGTTGCTGTCACAACATTCTAATGTGAATTTTGAAAATTCATAACTAATTCTAAAAATATCAAAATCAAGCAAACCATACCTTTCTAAAAATCTATAAATGTTAAATAATGATAAAAATAATTTTAGACCAATGAACTAGCATTAGTTCCCTATAAATTGATGGAATAGTACTAGAGGTCAAGCTGCATTACTAGTACAATCATGAAACTTCAAAAGTTTATTTCTCCTTCTACAGCCTTTTAAATGAGGTGATCTTGGTGGCTATGGAAAGCTCAGGGTGTCTAGTTTATTATTTTAAAATTTCATAAGCATTAGACTTCATTTGTCCTATGTATGACATATAAACCTAAACTAATCATATGAACAGTGCACATTCCATTATTGTATAATTTTGCCAATTTTGAAAACTCATAATAAATTCTCTAGAGCTTCAAATTAAGTGCTATTTAGCTTTGTAAAAAATCCTAGATGAAACCTACTTGATGGTCAAATTTCATGGAAAAACTCATCCATTTGTTCAGACTTTGGTTCAGCTCACCATTTGGTCAATTTTGAAGTCTAAAGTGGGATTTCAAGACACCAATTACTCTTCTTGACTTTCCACAACCACTTGAGTAAGTATAAAAGTATAAATACAATATATAAAAGAATTTCAAATGATTCAAATCATCATGGAGTTCATTTTCACCTTACCACTTGCATACATACACATGGATATAAAGGTAAAAGAGTGGCAAAAACTTATATTCTCATTCATTTGGCTTCAACATTGATACATTCACTATATGTAGATACATTTAGACATGTTCAATAGTTTACATCATATATTCAAATCATGGTTACAATTCTTGACAAAATGTAAACAAAAAGGCCATTTCTCTATCTCTTTGTCAAAGTCTTGCTTCTCAAGATTGTTTGCCTCCATTCCTTAGTCCACTTGGCTCACCTAGACATGGGTTAGGCATATATGGGAGAAAAGTGAAATTCAAAGAATCCCAATAGCTCTTGACCATTTTAAACATACATAATGGATACATATACATATCAAATAATGCATGCATGACATTCAAGCTATTTGTGAGCATACATAAATTATTTTCCTTGGCATATAAGCTTATACATAGTAAACATAAGCTCTTAAGGGCATTGGTCTAGTCTCACCTAACTTTCTTAGGACTTTTGGATTTGCTTCACCCACTTTCAAGGGACTTTTGACTTAGTCTCACTTTTCTTGAGATTTTTGGCTTTGTCTCACTCATTTCTAAGGACTTTTAGCTCATCCTCACTCTTGCTAAAGGACTTTTGGCAAAACCAAATCCATTCAAGCTATATTGCACATATAAACACATTTCAAGAAGCATAATGGTACCATAGCTTGTTAGCAATAGCTAGAAACATTTCTCATGGTTTAAACATACACACAAGAACTCAAAGACAAGTAAACATCCGAGCCATGCATGAGAGAACGGTTAGAGAGCTACTTTGAAGCAAGATTTACACACTTTCCCTTGGATTATTCTTCCCCTCTCTCGGTCACACACTTCCTATTAGGTGGAGCTTGATTCCTTTGGCCTAGACACATAAAATGGGACAAAATTACTGTAAATCCATAATTTCTAGCTTGCTTCTTATCATTTCTAAGTCTCACATCATGAATTGCACAAAGGAATAGGAAAAATGACATTAAAATAATACATTTTTTAGCGTTGTATCGTGTATGAAAATTCCATTTGATATTACGTGGACCATGTAAGCTCATGTATCATATTCTCATATTTAATTACATAGATACAACTCATTTCCATCACCAAAAGTGTCCTACAACTCGTGGAAAGCAAGAGGATGCATAAAATTCATGCTTGCATTTTCAGCCAAAAATTTGCCATTTCTGTCACAAATTTTGAAAAATCACAACTAATTCTAAAAAAATAAAAATTATGCATTCTTTGCCATTCTGGAAAGCTATGCATGTCTACTTTATGGTTAAAATATTTCCAAACCATGAAACACCACATGAAAGATGTTTAATATTCAAAAAAGTTCAAAGGTTTGGCTATCCACTGGTACTATCACAGGTTTCTACAGCAAACTTCAAAAATGTCCAATTAATTTCACAAAAATTCAATCCATGCAAATATACCAATCTAGAAAGTTACAATGTTAGCTAGAGGGAAAAAATAACTCCAGATTAATTCAGGCATGCCCAAATCTCGAAACCCAATCAAATAGTACCTGAGATTAGTTTGAACGCCTAACACTGGATAGAATCTTTAAAAATTCATATCTCTCTCTCTAGACATCCAAATGGGGTGCTTCTAGTTTGGGAATGTCTAGTTTCTCCATATAAAATTTTGTGGCAATTGGACATCATTTGTGCCCTAAGTGACATATTTCATTTTTGAACATAAGTGAATAGTAACATGACCAAAACCAGAATTTTTTTCAATTTTAAAATTTCACCAAATATTCTCTAGACCTCCAAAAATTCTATTATTTAGCTTCCCAAAAAGCTCTAATTGCATGCCAAATTTTAGATCAATAAGAACTCATTTGGACAAAAAGTGATATAGGTTTCCAATATAGTCAATTTATGCTCCATATAGGATACCAAAGTACCCAAATGGCTTTCCTTGATGTTTGGCACCTCTTGGGCAAGTCTAAAAGCATGATTATGACTTGTATGAGCTGCCCAAATGATCCCAAACCTTATGCATCTCAATTTAGGCATCTACTTCCTTTTATACACATACTTCCATAATACAATTTGCTATTACATAACCAAAATGTGCATGCTCATACATACAACCTTAGCTCTCATTCATACATGATACATTATTATAATTACATATGTTTATGAAGTCATAGGTCATATACAACATTTATTACTTGTGTGGCCTTAAAGAAGCAAAAACCATGCACTTGAATGTCATACTCTCATCTTCAAGGTGGTTGGCTTCCATTACCTTGCCAACTTGGTCTACCTAGCATGTTAGATCATTGGAGAGGAGGGGATGAGATTCAAAGAATCTTAATAGCTCATCTCCCATTCAATCATATATAAAAGATGCAAAACAAGTCTTCCAAATGCATGCATAGGCTTAGGACATGTGCAACCATTCAAAAAGCATTCTTGGCATTTGAAAAAGTCATATATAGCATACAAAGGCTTGCCAAGCAAGTGGATTGGTCTCGCCCATGTACTTGTGAATCTTGGACTTGCCTCACCCATTCTTTAAGAGGTTCTTGGACTCAACCTTTCTCTTGGGAGTTAACCTCACTTTTGAGAGACTATTTACTTTATCTTAATCAATCTTAAAGGTTCTTGGCTCATCCTCACCATGGCTAAGGGTTTTTGGCCTCACCACACTCAAGCAAACTAAAACAAACATAATGAATATCATTTAAAGACATAATGCATCATCATGGTATCATGGAGTAAAAGCTCATGCTAGAACATTTTTCATTACTTAAAATACACATACACACATTCAAAGACAAGTAAAGCAAACAATCATGCATGAGAGAAGGTAGAGAGAGCTACCTTGGATGTAACCACACACTTTTTCTCATGGATCAATGCTCCCTTTCTCAGCCTCACACACACAATGGTGTGGGAATGATTTCTCTTGGCCTAAACACAATTTATGAAAGCTAATTAGGTTCATGAAATTAATTCTAAGGCCACATAACTTGCTTAGACTCTAGCTTAACCTATAAATCCTTTTATGGTTCTAAAATGCACCTAATGAAGCAACACCCATCAAATAAATTCTAGGCTCCATTTTTTCCTCTCAAATATAATTCTTGACTCCTTTTAAGCCTCTTGGAGTTATCACACAATCAAAACCAAGAGCATAACTACATGTTGCTTCTTTAGGTCATATTATGGAATATAAAACACCAACTCACTTCCTATGATTTCTAAATTTTTCCCTAGTCTTTCCCTCATATTCATTCATCATATATGACTCAAAAATGGGCTTAGAAAAATTTAAAACTATCCCTAGTTATGCTAACACCTCTTGCCCAAACCTATGCTAAGTTTTAAGCTTCATGGACTTTACTTTGTTTTCTTGATGGAGGAAGTACATGGGGAGACTTCTAGGGATCTTAAGAGCTCATTTAAACTCTTATTTATACATAGGAATTAAGAGATCAAATTAGATCTTATAAGGAACACTTGAAACCCTACAATTTGCATCTTAAATTTTTTGTTAATTCGCTTTACATATTCTTAATCTCCACACCCTTTTTTCTAAGAATCACCCTTGGTTCTACCTAATAACCAAGCCCTTCTAGGACTTCTTAAGTGGGGTGAAATGGGTGGAGAAGAGGAACAAGGGGTAGCAACCATAGAAGAAGAAATTACCTTGTTTTTCCTTGTTTTCTCACTTGAATCTTGTCTTTTTTGGGCTCCTCTCTTCAAATTCTAATTTTTCCCTTAATTTCTCCCTTAAAATAGATTATAAACTTCATTGTAATCATAAAAAAATAAAGAAGAATGGAGGAGAAGAGGTTTGGAAGGATGAAAGCATGAAAAACTACCAAAATTCCTTACCTTCAAGCTTTGATTTCTCTTCTCCTTCTTCTTCCCTTGGTGGGCTACTCTCCTATGGTTTCTTCTCTGGTTTGGGGCAGAAAAATATGAGACTAAATGAATGGGAGAGTGGGGTGCCTCATATATATAGGAGGAAGAGAATGGTTTTTTCAAAATTCCCGTTTTACCCTTCATTTTTAGTATTTTTGTTTTTACTTCGTTTTAGCTCCTTTTTAAAAATTATCTTTTCCATTATAAAATTTAAGTTCCCAATTTAGGTAAATACCTTTGGAATCACTCAAATTGGAGCTAAAATCTTCCCGAATGAATCTGTCAAAGTTTGAGTACACCGATATTGGAAAACGTCCACCGAAGGGGTTTTAACTGTCCCGGGCTTCTCATGGTTTTTAGGGCTTTCAAGAACCCTGGGGAACTAAAAACTTTCAATTAAAAGGCCCTCCTATGTGAATTCCAAAATTTGATCAAAATTACGAAAATGCCATTATGTTTTTTAAGTTTTTCATAAGAAATTGTTTCTTCATTCTAGCTTCGTTTTTCTTTCCGTCTAAGCCTAAAATTCTCATTTTTAGAAGTCTAGATTGTTACTCAAATTTTTTAGGATCTTAACTTATTCATTTTGGGGCACTTGCTTTGAAAATACGCCCGTTTCTGTCATTTAACAAAAATTGAACATTACAATTACATCATGAACGCAAGCTCTAGTATCACACACACTCTATGAAAGCTTACTTTCTCACATGGCTACATAATGGTTCCATACGAAACCTAATGAAGCAACTACTAGAATTCATGCTCTTGGCTTTGTTTTTTCCTTCTATCTAGGTCTCTTAACTCTATTTAGACTCCTTAGAGTCATCACAATTTCATTTTCAAGAGCTTAGATACAAGTTGCTTCTTTAAGTCCCATATGGAGTCTGTACTTCCATCTCACAAACTAAGGTTTCTAAAATTTTTTTAAGGCTTCCTTTGATGTTCTTTCATCATACTTAGTCCCTTTCTACCCTTAAAAAAAATTAAAACTCTCCTTAGGTGCTTCCTCTTGCTTAGGCTAAGACACCTTCACCAAAATGAACCCATGGAGTTTGCTTTGTTCTCTTGAAGGGAATGGTACATGTGAGGCTTTGTAGGTGTCTTAAGAACCCATATACACTCTTAGACGACTAAAAATACCACTAGGAAGCTTCATATATATCAAGGTGCAGCAAAATCCCTAAGTTTTAGTAACCTATTTTCTAATGCTTCTTTTTGGAATTTTTTTACATATACTTGTTTCTCACACTCAAAAACCTAGGTTTCATGCTTGGTTTAGGTCAAAACTTACTCCCTCTTAGTTGTTTTATACTTGGACAAAAATAATCCATGGCAGAACAAGGAGAAGGAAGCAAGAAAAGCTATGATACATACCTTGATTCTTAGCCTTTTCAAGAGCTCTTCCACTTGCTACAAGCTTCTCTTTTAATTTCTAACTCCCTCCTCTAAACAAGACTCAAAATAGTCCCAAATCACATACTAAAACCATAGGAAAAGAGAGGAGAAGAAGGAAAATAAGTTTAATGAAAGGAGCAAGAAATTCCATGGTTTTCCTTACCTTTTCCTAAGCTTTCTCCTTCTTCTTTGGCTCCCTCTTATGCGCCCTTTCTTGCTGGTCTCTCCCCTAGTTTTAGGCAGAAATTAGGTTGGCTAAATGAGGGAAAAGGGAGGATGCCATATATATATATAGGTAGGGAATTCATTATAAGCTTTTCAAAATTTGAATTATGTCCTTCATTCTTGGTTTCTTCCTTTAAGGCTCATTTCAACTCCTTTTTGAGAACTATCTTCTCTATCATAAAATTTAATCCTCTAACTTATAAAATGCCTTTGGAATCACTTAATTTGAATCTAAAACATTCCCGAATGAAAAAGTTAAAGTTTGGATTAACCATCATTCTAAAATGTAAACCAAAGAGGTTTCTATAGTTTTTAAGGCCTCTGAGAACCTCAAAAACTCATTTTTATCATTTAAAAATCCCTTCTTTATGTTTTTTTAAAAAGTTTCTAAATTTATGAAAATGCCACTGCAATTTCATTGAATTTCGTTTGGTTATTTTGGCTCTATTTTTAAGGCACCTTTGATCTTAGATCCTCATTATTTGAGGTCTAGATTTTTACTCTAATTTTATTAGATCTCAAATCCTTTTATTTATGGGACTTCTTTTTATTACCAGTTCATTTTTTTCATTTTTATGAAGATCGAACATTACATTAAACTTTAAAATGACACCTAATTTGCTTAATTAAAGTTATGTAGCTCAAAGTTATAGATTTTTTATGTGTATACTATATTTTGTGATCATGGCTTAAATGAGTAATTTGCTTCTTTTATATGGATGAAACCAGATACTTGAATGTGAATTATGAGTTGGAATGAAGAAAAATACCTTTTTTTGGGTATCAAAGGTTCATTTGATGTATTTAGTAATTAAAATTTCATTACCAAATAATTTATAATGCATACTTTCATATAAATGGGCTTTTAATTGTATAAAGTAAATGAGATACAGTAGGTTGTAATAGTTGGCTCTTTTATAAAAGCAAACCACTTCAAGCACTTATGAGAAGTAAGCCAAAATGAGATATTTGTGTTTCTTAAGCTCTAGAAAAGATGGCTAAAAGGTGATAAGCAGCTTATAAGAACATAGTATGTTTGATAATGTCGCCCTAGTAAAAGACCAAGATGAGATTTAAAGAAATAATGTCGTATAAAAGATCGAATTATGGATATCCACCATTTATAATACATGTAGCTAGGTACAAGACCTCTTCCAAACATTATAATAGGCGAGCAAAGTGGAAAGACTTGACTCAAGGATAAGACACACTTGGACTAAAATTTGTATAGTGTATAATGAAAAGAATTAACATAACTCTTATAAGATGAGAGGTACATTGTAGCATGTGTTTCATGTAATATCCAGTTCTCTAAAAACAAGAGAAAACGCGAGAAACATAACATATGGTTTCTCTGTAAGCAAATGAAATTCATCGAATACAAAAGCAAGTCTCCTGAAATGACTTAGTTAAGGTCCCAAAAAATTTGGGAAGCATTCTAGACTCCTAAAATGAGAATCCCATGCTCATACAGAAAGAAAAATGGAGTTAGGATAGTGAAAGAATTTGTGACAAAAACTAACGAAATGTAATAGCATTTCCATAAATAAGTACAACTTTTGGAAAAATACATAGGAGGGATTTTTAAATGGGAAATTTAAGTTGTCCAAGGTTCTTAGAGGCCCCAAAAACCATGGGAAGCCCCCAAACTAGTAAAACTCCTCTGGCATACGTTTTTCAACCTCAGTAATCTTAAACTTTGACGGATTCGTTCAGTAAAGTTTTAGCTCCAAATTGAGTGATTCCAAAGGTATTTTATTAAATTAGGAATCTAAATTTTATAATGGAAAAGATGGTTCTCAAAAAAGAGCTAAAACGAAGCTGAAACAAAATTGCCATTACAGAGGACGAAATTGGAATTTTTGAAAAAGTGTGTTTCTAGAATCTCTCACACACTTCTTCCTTTTTCTCTCACCTTCTTAAGCATGACTTCCTCTACCCAAATTACAGAAAAATAGCAGCTCCTTGAGGCTCACCAAGAGGGGAAGAAAGGGGGAGAAAAAGCAAGAAAAAGGTAAGGAATTTCATAGATTTTCATGCTCCTCCTCCTTGCAAACTTGTTCCTTTCCTCTTAAGCTTTCTTTCCTACAATTTTATTGACGTTTTTGGATCTATTTTGAGGGAAGAATAGAGGGGAAAATTCGGATTTGAAGAGAGGAGGCCAAGAAAAGTGAGAATCAAGCAATAAAACAAAGAAAAACAAGGTAAAATCTATATCCTATGGTAGCTACTCCTTCCCCCTTCTTCTCCCTATTTCGCCCCATATATGTAGCTAGAAGAGGGCTTGAATTTTGGGCACAACCAAGGGTGAATTCTATGAATTTAAGGGAGGAGAGTAAGAATATGCAAAGAAATCCAAGTAAAAGCCATTGATTCTCAAGATAGCAAACCTAGATAGCAAACCTAGGGTTTCATGAGATCCCTTGAAAATATGATTTGATGCAATTATTCCTAAGCCTAAATGAATGTTTGGATGAGCTCTTGAGATCTCTAGAAGGCTCCTTATATGCATCTTCCATCAAGAAAAGGAAGCAAACTCACTTGGTGTTCATATAGTGCATAGTTTCGGCCTAGGCTAGATGAAGCACCAAGGGGTAGTTTTAACTTGTTCCAAGCTTATTTTTGTATCATTTATAATGGGAGAGTATGAGAGGAAGCCTTGGAAAAATTTTAGAAGCCATGGAGAGTGAGATGGTATCATAGGTTCCATAATATGGCTTAAAGAAGCAACACCTAGTTAGGCTCCTTGATTTTATTGTATGATGACTCCAAGAGGTTTCAATAGAGTCAAGAATCATAAATGAATAGAGAGAATGGATCTAAGATGATGTTTTCTTAAGATTGCTTCATTAAGTGCATTATGGAACCATAAAAGAGCCTTATAAGTCACCTAACTTTTCTAGTGAATGTGTGGCCTTAAAATGTGATTCAAGAGTGTAATTAGCTTCTATAAGATGTGTCTAGGCCAAGAGGAATGATCTCCACCTTTTTGGGTGTGTAAGGTCAAAGGAGAGGACTCAAAGCTCAAGAAGAAAGTTTATGACTGCAAGCAAGGTAGCTCTCTCCACCTTCTCTCATGCATGAATGTGTGCTTACATTGTCTTTGAATGTATGTATATATGTTTTGAGCTATAGAAAGTATTTTAGCATGTATACATTCAAATGATGTTTTATATGCTTGTCTTGGTTTGCTTAAGTGTGGAGAAGCCAAAAACCCTCTAGCCATGGTGAGGATGAGCCAAGAACCCTTAGAATTGATTGAGACAAAGTAAAGAGTCTCCCAAGAGTGAGGTTGACTCCCAAGAGTGAGGTTGAGTCAAAAATTCTTAGAGAAAATGGGTGAGGCAAGTCCAAAATCTATAAGTGAATGGGTGAGGCTAATCCACTCACTTGGCAAGCCTATGTATGCTATATATGACTTGTTCAAATACTAAGAATGTTTCTTGAATGCTCACACATTTCAATATGTACATGCATGCATTTTCAAGACTTGTATTGCATACTTTATGTGTGATTGAAAGGGAGATGAGCTATTGAGATTCTTTGAATCTCATTCCCTCCTCTCCAATGTTCTAACATGCTAGGTGGACTAAGTGGACAAGGTAATGGGAGCTAACAACTTAGAAGATAAGAGATTGACAATAATTTGCATAGATTTTGCTACTTTATGGCTATATGAATGGCAGATGTTGTAATCTATTGTTGTATATGTCCTATGACATTATGAACATATATAATTATGAAAAAATGAGATTTAGGGCTATATGTGTAGAAATGTGCATTTTGGATATAGAATAGCAAAACTAGCATTATAGAAATGTGGGTATGGTATGGGGTGAGAGTGTGAGTTTCCAAATTCTGAGTTTGTGCACTTTTAAGACAAGTTTAAATTGTCATTTTGGTGTAATCCCACGTGCTCAAGTGGGGACACAAGCTTGGGAAGCAAAATTGGACACTTTGATGCTAGTTGAGACCATGAAAATGACCAAACTGGAACCCTATAGCACAAACTAACTAAATGGATGAATTTTCCCATGAAATTTGGCAAAAATGTAGAGATCATTGAAAGATTTTTGAGAAGCTAAAGTTCAGAAAAATTGGAGCTCTACAAAATTAATTATGGATTTTCAAAGTTGGGATTTTTCTGCTATTCTGGCGCATGTACTATTCATATAGTCAGTTTTGTGTTTTATGTCATCCAATGGTCAAATGGTGTCCAATGCTTGTAAACTTTACATGCATAAACTAGAGGTTATAATATTTATGTGGCCACCAAGATCACCTCATTTAGAAGTCTGAGCAGAGAGTTATAAATTTTTGAAGTTTACTATCAGTACAAGTAGTGCCACTAGACCTCTAATACTATTCCATCATAATTTAGTTCCCTGATGGTCTTGGCGTGGTCTAGAGATATTTTTCCCTTAAATTTAACATCATTATCTTCTCAGATTGACCAAATTTTCATGATTTTGATTTTTTTAGAATTAGTTATAAATTTTCAAAGTTTATGACAGTAACTTGTGACAATAGCCCAGACTGCTGAGACCTTTGGTGCTTTTTGAATGTCAAACATCTTCTATTTGGTGTTTCATGACATGGAAATATTTTTAGAATAAAGTAGATATATGTATCTTTCTAGAATGTTCAAGAATACATGATTTTTATTTTTTTTAGAATTAGTTATGATTTTCAAATTTGTGACAAAAAGTATGCAATTTTGGCCGAGGCTACACTATGGAATTTTATGTGTTTCTTGCACTTGCATGAGTTCTAGGCCACTTTTGGTGATGGAATTGAGTTGTATCTATGTAATTAAATATGATAATGTAATATCTGAGCTCACGTGATCCACGAGACATTGGCTAAAAAATTTATATGCTACATAACGTTAAAATATTCATTATTTTAATGCCATTTTCTTGCCTTCTATGTGAGATGCATGGTTTAAGATATGAGAACAACAAGATAAGTTAGAAATCTATGGTGTTACATTTCATACTATATATGCTTTATGATGACAATTTAGAAAGGAACTGAATAAGTCCCCGCTTCATTGTCGTATGAGTATTAGAAAGGAAAACATAGTCCTTTCATAAGTGCCCTTATGGCTTTGATAGTATCATGATGTAACAGGTTTGTGCATGCTACCTTAATATGTATTCAAAGGTTATGATAATGTGACCTAAATGAACAATACTAGGAAAGCAGCAAACAATACTAGGAAAGAAATTAATGAAGGATTAAAGATGTCACATGTAAAGTACATATAGACAAATCTAAGGCATCCATGGCATATTTATGATATATCAAATATATAAAAAGGTTGTAGACTTTTATGCTAGACTTCAAAATGATTGCTAGTACAAGGGCTCTCAAACATAGTACTTATGTAATCAAGAAAGGATACTTGGTATGAAAATCCAAGACGAGAGATATATAAATTTCCTTTTCAAGGGGAAACCTGTATGAAATTTGTAAAACCTTAACTATCTAACTCTTCTTTTAGCTATTATGATTCATAAGCAAGTTCATTTACTCATGCAGGTAGTTATTAAATCCAAAAATTTGAAATACATTCATTTACTTCTCCATAATTCCACATCCTTCCAATTCTAGCACATAATGCATTATTAATCTTTTATTACCAATTTACCTTATCAATTTAAAGCTAGAAACTTGCCTTACATTATGAGGAATATCTGACAAAGTTTCTCCTTATAAAATCAGCTATCCAGACAAATTAAATGGTCACATTTTAGCCCAAAACTCATAGACATGGAAAATATAGATAATAATATGATCAAGATAAAATGACCTAGATATACATCTTCATCAAATATTGTCTAAACATAAATTGGAGTCACATCACCGTTTAACATCATACTAGTTCACATGTTTATATTGAAGTCAAACTCAACATATAAATTCATTATAAGATTACAATGAGATCATATGCATATCTGTTTCTTTTCCTTTGCAAGTGTCAATACTTCCATTTGGCACTAGTTAGTGGGAAAAAATAGAAATAATGGTGAGATTTAGGAGAATCTCAGTACCTATACTTAAACCACAAAGTATGCATGAGATAGTTAAGCAAGAATAATGCAAATATGTATGGTAATACAATCATTTCATAGGAACTAAAATAAATGTTCGCTTGTTTTCAACATGCTCTATCATGGCCATGAGCTCATCTCAGCTTAGGCTCTTCTTCTTGGGCTTAGGAAACTACTAGTCTATTCCCATTACCCCTTATTATCTTAAAGTCTCAACTCATTAAACATAATATGCAAAACATGACATATAACTAATGCAAGACATTTAGCATATACTATGAGAACAACCAATACAATAAAATGAATATCAAGCTCAAACAAGTCTATATGCAACTAAGTAGGGAAGAGTAAGCTAATTCATATTGGTGAAAGCAAACTAATAAAACCTCTAATCTTTTCACTCTTTGTCTTGCTCCTTTCCCATTTCTTTTTTAGCTTTACACCAACAAGGGGATGGAACCTCACTAGTTTGTCCTAAAAAATATAACATAAACATAACATCATTATCTTTAGCTCAGAACAACTTCTCTTAAACTTCTTTGACTTTTAACTTTGCATTAGGGCACTTAGAGTGCATTTAAAACCCTCTTTTATATACTTTCAAAATACCTACTAGGTCGTAATTATATCATCTAAAATGCTCAATTTTTATCATATTTGAGAGCCTAAACTTATTTCCTTTTGGTTTTTAACTTCCCATATCGATTCCTTCACTTAGACTTTAGGTTAGGGATTTCACTAAACTTAGATTCTAGGAAAACTTATACTTCTAGAATTCATAATTCAAGCTACAAATTCTATATTTATTATTCATATAGTCATTAGCACTATTCATTTGTTATTTTCACCTTTTAACATAATAGAACTCATTATGTAATCTTAAGGCTCAAGAAATAACTTCTAAAATTTAACTTCTGGGCTTTAAAATCTTATCATATATAATTTATATAACCTCATTAGGATTCATTAGAGCTATCCCAAACTTGCTCACACAAGCTTAACACCAATTGGTCACATATTGCCCTTTCTTGAACCTTAAATATTCAACTTTCAAAATCTAACTTCTAAATTCAATCCAATGATTCTATTATTATTCTTATATCATTTTAAGACTATCTACATCCTTAGAATCACTTGAACAACTTCTTAGGCCCTTCAATTTCATCATGACTAAATAGATACCATAAAAACCCTAACTTGGAGATTTCATGGTTTCAATCAATTTTAGGCTTAGATTCTTATTCCTTGCATTATAAAACATCTAAACACACTAATTAGGAGTTGAAAATAATATGGTTACCCTTTCATCTGTGCCTTGGCTGAATTCACATATATAATGGCCTATCTTGCTTTCTTTAATGATTAAATGGAAACCAATGTTAGATATGAAATCTTTGCATGTTAAAGCCCTTAAATTCATGAAGAACAAATAAAGAAAAACTTCCCTCCTCACTTTCTCTCCCATGGCCCAACCATCAAGGGGCAAGAAATATGAAATTTTCAAGTGTTTCAACTAGAAACTTACCTCAATGTGGAATACTCTTTTCATAAACTGATTTTCATCAAACAATTTCTTGAAAAAGAGCTTCTTTTTGTGTTAGGTTAGATCTAAACTTAAACTTTTAATAAGAAGAAAATTACCATTAGAAAGCTTTCAAAGAATATATTAATCTTTATAACTGGTGTGAGATAAAACAGGGCCATTTACTTACCAAAACAGAGACTTCAAATATCTCTTTCTCTCTTCTCTTAGGAAGGCACCATTAATGGCTTCTCAAATTTAAATATGGAAGGTGGTATAAGATGGTAAGGCATGGCTTACATAAGACGTCTCATTTATAAGTTTTTAAAATGACCATTTTGCCCCTAGTTACACATTCACTCTGTTCAGACTCAATTTTTAGCCTTTTCAATATCTGACTACTCCCTACACAATTCTAGGTTCTCTTTCATACAAAAGCATTATTTTTGAGATTTTAAATGACTTAAAATAGTAAAAATATCTTCGCTTACAGTTACAATATTATTTATCTCATTTTACATACCATAAGAGTTTTCATTGATTCTAACTGTCCTTATGATTTTTAGAACCTCTAAAAATCCTAGTGACTTTAATTTTAGCATTTAAAATTCTTTTATTTGAGTTCCTAAAATTTGGTCAAAATTATAATTTTTTCACTAATGTACTTTTTTACTCATTTAGTCACTTTAGCTCGATTTTCTTTCTATAAGTGATTTCATAAACTTATTTATTAATATTCTACCCTTATTTAACCTTCATTCATTTTACTTTTAAAGTATTCTTTCATTAATATACTAGTTCTAATTTAGTTAAAAGGCTAAATATTACAAAATCAACCTATCACAGGTGAGTGGAGATGTAGCACCCCAAAATTAATTAAGGTGTTAAGCATGGATTAGACATAATTAAGAATAATTATTAGGAAATAATTGGGCAAACCATGTGGATGGAAATCTAGAGAAAAGTAAATTAATAATATGGGTTTGAAATTTAATTGGGTTAGAAACTTCATCTAAGCCCAAAATTAAATTAAGTAGGCCATGGTTAGGGACCAATGGAGGCCTAATGATTTTAGATACAAACCCAACCTTTTAATGTAAGTCTTGGCCCAAGAAAGAAACCACCTAGCAATGGCCTAATTCAATTTAATGAATTAGAGACCCAAGACCCAACTTACATAAGCTCTTATAAATGGCCCAATAACCTTTGTGCAGACCCAAGTCAATTGAGTTCTTTAAACTTAGGCTAATCCAATTAAGATTCTGCAACCCAACTTATGAAACTCAGCCTAAACCAACTCAAAATCTAAACCTAATTGGAATTAGGCCTTTGGGCTAGCCCATAACCCATTTTAGACCCAATTAAAACCCTAAACATATCAGCTCCATCCTACCATTCTACTGAAACACAAAATACAAACACAAGAGGCATTTTCGCACCTTGAGAGGGAAGCTAGGGTTCTAAGCAAGAAATGCACCATTTCTTACTTCTAATCTCAAAATTAGCCAAGGTACTTGTTATATAACTTAATCCTCTTCTCTTTCTCTTCATTTTGGCTTGATTAGTTTTTCATTTGGAGCATTTTTACCCTATCCAAAATCTGAAATGTAGCTGTTTAGGATTTTATTGGTGAAATTCGTAGGTTGGGGCTAAGGGTGTTATTAGGTAAGTATAAACTCTTCATTTTGATGTGTTTTCCACTGGTTTGAGACCCCCATAGTAGACTTATAGTATGGGCCTTAATTTTGTGCGAATTTTCCTAGGGTTTGAAGTGATATTTTGATGTTTCTAGTCTAGGGAAGGCAAAACCCGAAATTTGAGGCTCTTGGTGATTGGGTAGGTGTCCCTTAGGTAACTATTAGTAATTTAATTCTTTAAACATTGGGTTATTACCATAAATGATGAATGGGATAGTAATAGACTGATATAAAGTGATAATTTTCTGATATTGTGATTATAGGAGGATTTTGGTACTGCTATGAGTTTCCCAACTTGTCTACAAGTGAGGTAACCAGGGTTCATACTAATTCCATGCATATATCTATTTTAATTTTGCATTTGCTGTATGATTATGATCTTGATGCTAAATGATTTGGTTGGCCATCTGTTATATGTGATTGGATCTTGTGAGTCCATGGTGGAGCTGTGGTGTGGCTGTCACCCATGCATGTGCTTTGATTGGGTACCAGGTTGTGATCAGACCCCAGATGCACTGAGCCCTAGTTGTGCTCATTGGGGAGTAGGTGTCGTGGACAAGCCTTTCTTGGTGTTATTCACCTTTAACATGTGAAATTGTGATTGCTAGTATGAGATAGTAATCATAGATAGCCTAACTATTTCATTTACTGATATGGTTGGTACATTTTCTTATGCTTATATGACATCATGCATATATTTGAATTAAACTAGAATATATGAATGGATTTGCCTTGGTTATTAAGATTTGCATTTCATCCTGTTTCATAGGATCATACTTTCAAGTGAAGGCCCTTCGAGTAAGGATAAAGGGAAGTAAGTGGATGAAAATCCATGAGCTCTAGCCATGAGTGGAGGAGGCTACACTTGGGCTAATCTGAGTAGAATAGATGCAATTTTGTTATTCTTTTATATAGCATCATTATGTAATCATATTCCTAAGTGTAAGTGTCTGTATTTTGAATACTTAGAATGTATCTATTGAGGAGTTAGGCCTCATTTTGGTTTGGCATTGGATGTATGAACTTATAACCTCTGTTATGAACTATGTTATCTATGATATGGTTTACAATTTGGGAAATGTAATTATATGATACAATGGATATAGACCTAGACTAGTGATGCATGAAATCTCTAATGGAATATGTATATGAATGACAATTGTTGGTAGCTTATGAAATTCCTGCTGCCATTAATCCATGAACTTGCTGATATATTGTAGTTGGATGAGTAGGAATTAACACTTAAAACTTGTATTGGTAACAATAGATAAGCTGGGTAAATTAGGTAGGGAAAAGCCATTAGAGCCCCATAATTTAAGATAGAGTGTCCCTAGGATATCACTAGGGGGAGAATTGGAGTGTACGAGACAAGCTTTAGAAGTGGTGAGATCAAAAGGCATTTCGTCGCGGCCAAAATAGTCTTAACCACGGCCAATAGAGGCGAAATTACACAGGGAGAGTACCAGAGAGCAATTCATTGTAGCAAAATATGAGAGGTCAAATTGGAAGTTGTCCAGTGGGTAATTCATTGCGATGAAGAGGGGAATTGGCCTTGGAGAACTTTGTGAAAATGTTCTCGGTATTCCAAAGAGGAATTTGCCACAGCGAAAGTGGAATTTGGTCGTGGCCAATAGCGAGAGGTGAGAGAGGTAGGCTCCAAAAGGTCTCTTCGCCACGGCGCCATGTAGGCTAGCAGCAGTAAAGCTCCAACTAGCTACGACGAAGCTTGTGAAGATATAAGAGTGAACCTGAGAGCAATTAGCCATGGTGCAAAGACATTTAGCCTCAGATAATGGTCCCAAACTCTCATTCTAACCTAGAAACCTTGGTTTTTCCATGGTAACCTCAAAGGATGACTTAGAAACATTGGTAGAAGATTCTTGTGAATTGGAATTAATGGGTAATAGAATCAAAGGCTTATAAATGAGGGTTTGTTTCTCTTGTGTACATGAATACGTGTAATTATTTGGTTGATAACTCTAATAAGGTTCAAATTTTCCTGTATTTTTTGAATGTAATTAGTCATAATGACTTTTAACCCAAATTTATGATTATTAATTGTGTATTTAACCTTAATTACAATGATTAGAAGTTAGGGTTATTACATTTGGTATCAGAGCAATAGTTCTGGCAAATGTGTTTTATTTAAAACTTTCTAGTTAGAAAACTTAGCAATCATGATGCATGCATGATAGGAATAAGAATATTGTGACCTAGTGATAACTCTCATACTTATATATACCTGCTATGGGTGGAGTTGTGTTTTGTTTGCCTTGGGCTGTAGCTTAATGGGGGATGCTTATGGTTGTGCTTGTGGCATTGCAAAGCAAGATGGCTACATATAGAGAAACAATTGAGATGCTAAGAGAAATGCAAGAGGCCATGGCTACAATGGCTAATCGAATGAGAGAACAAGCTGAGGCCCATGAAACTATAGTTAGGGCAATGACTGACTGGCTTCAAGAGTAAGCTGAGGCTCATGCAGCAACTGTGCAAGTGCTGCAGCAGCTACATGAAAACATGAATAAGAAGAATCGGGAGGTGCCAATGGAAAACTGTGTTGGTGCAGGTCATAACCCTGGTATAGGACACTAAGGGGAGGATGGCGACCTCTCTATTATGTTGGCCAAATTCAGAAAAGCTTATCCTTTATCATTTTTGGGGGAGTTAGACACTGAGAAAGCTAAAAGGTGGTTAATGCAACTGAAGAAGATCTTTGAGGTTATGACCTGCACCACAGAACAAAAAACTAAGTTGGCCATCTACAAGTTGGAGGGTGAGGCTGAGCATTGGTGGAGGAATGCCTCCAGATTATTGATTGTAAGGGGGATACCCTTGACTTGGGAAAGTTCCCAAACTGCTTTTGAAAGCAAGTATTTCCCACCTTTAGTGAGAGCTAACAAGGAAGCCAAGTTTAACTTCCTTGAACAAGGGGACATGAATGTGGATCAATATGCAGCCAAGTTCATTCAATTGTCCTGCTTCTCCTTTTACTTAAAACGATTTGATGATAAGCTATGGAAGGATGAAAAATTTTAAAGAGGCCTGAGACCAGAGTTAAAGGATAAAATTATATCTCTACAGATCCGCAATTTTGATGAATTAGTGGAGAAGTATAGAGTAACAGAGAGGGCTATGATGGAAAGTGAGGCCAAAAGGAAGAAGACCTTGGAGGGTAAGTATGACCGGGGAATAGAGCCCTTTAGGGGCATAAGTAAGAAGGGAGCCAATGGTAGGAGTGGCTCTTGGGGTAGGAGACCACCCCCAAGGAATGTCCCTCAAAGAAGAAGTATGGGACCACCAAGAAGTGTAGTGAGTAGCCCACTAACTTGTGCCAAGTGTAAGAAATACCATGGTAATGGGCCATACCTGGTGTGCTATAATTATGGGAAGCCTAGACACTATGCACAAACTTGCATGGTGTCACGAGAGTTAGCCTCATCTGTGAAACCACCTACCCAGGGAAGGGTGTTTGCCCTTAAGCAGCAAGAGGCTAGTAGATCCCCTAATCTGATCCGAAGTACTTTACTTGTCCATAATCATGTTGTAAATACATTGTTTGATTTAGGTGTGACCCATTCATTCATTTCATATGACTATGTTAAGCGTCTGGGTCTTAAAATTAACCTGTTGCTATTTGAATTATTTGTGTCCACCCTTATTGGATATTCTATGATTACATCTTATGTATGCTTAAATTGCACTGTACAATTGGATAGCCGTTGTACTACCCTTGACTTGATTTGCATCCCTTTGTGTGATTTTGATGTAATCATTAGTATGAACTAGTTGTTGGCTGATAATGTAATCCTTGATTGTAATCGTAAGACTGTTTCTTTACCTACCATTATACCAAAAACTTGCCTTGTGACTGAGCTTACTTATGTGTCTGCCGCCTAAGCCGAGAGGTACCTCAGGCGTGGTTGCCAAGGGTTCCTAGTATTCTTTTCATTACATGTTGAGGTTGATGATGGGTTAGAGGATATACCTGTGATTAGGGAGTTCCCTGAGGTTTTCCCTAAGGAGTTTAGTGGATTACCTCTGGAGAGAGAGCTAGAACTTTCTATTGATCTAGTACCGATATAGGTCCGATTTCTAAGGCCGCATATAGAATGGCGCTTGCTAAGTTAGTTGAATTGAAGAGTCAATTAGAGGAGCTACTTGAGAAAGGATTTATTAGATCAAGTGTATCTCCGTGGAGAGCACCAGTGTTGTTTGTCAAGAAGAAGGATGGTAGCCTTAGGCTTTGTATTGACTAAGCGACCATCAAGAATAAATACCCTTTGCCTAGAATTGATGACTTACTTGACCAATTAGCTAGAGCGTTAGTCTTTTCAAAGATTAACCTTAGATTGATATATCACCAACTTAGAGTCAGGGTTGAGGATGTACCTAAAATTGCCTTTAGGACTCAATATGGCCATTATGAGTTCCTAGTTATGCCTTTTGGGTTAACCAATGCCCTAGCCATTTTCATGGATTACATAAATAGGATTTTTAGATCCTATCTTAATTAGTTTGTGGTAGTATTCATTGATGACATTCTTATCTACTCTAAAAGTAGTGAAGAGCATCTTAGTATAGTTCTTCAAACATTGAAAGAGCATTAGTTGTATGCTAAGCTAAGCAAGTGTGAGTTTTGGTTACGAGAGGTCAAATTCCTAAGTCATATGATATCGGAACAACGGGTAGCGGTAGATCTTAGCAAGGTAGAGGTGGTACTAAATTGGGAGAGACCCAAAACAGTGACTGAAATCCGTAACTTCTTAGGTCTAGCTGGCTACTATAGAAGATTCATTAAGGGATTTCCTCAATTAGCCATGCCTTTGACAAAATTAACTAGGAAGGACCAACCATTTGTGTGGGATGCCAAGTGTGAGAATGCTTTTCAAGAGCTTAAGGATAGGCTTACCACAGCACCTGTGTTAGTGATACCTGACCCTAAAAAGACATTCACAGTCTATAATGACGCTTCTAAGAAAGGATTAGGATGTGTTTTAATGCAACAAGGTAAGGTGATAGCCTATACTTCTAGGCAACTTAGACCCCATAAGGAGAATTACCCCACCCATGACCTAGAGCTAGTGGTTGTAGTTTTTGCCTTTAAGAATTTAAAGGCACTATCTCTATGGTGCCCAATTTGAGGTGTATGGTGATCACAAAAGTTTGAAGTACTTGTTTGACCAAAAGGAGTTGAACATGAGGTAAAGGAGGTGGATGGGATTTCTTAAGGACTATGATTTTTCCTTAAAGTATCATCCAGGGAAGACGAATATGGTTGTCGATGCTTTGAGTAGAAAATCTGTTCACATGGTAATGATGATGCTTAGAGAGCAAAGGTTGATTGAGTAGTTAAGAGATTTGAATTTATCGATTTCAATGAATTCTAGTAGCCTTCTTTTAGGAGAATTAAGGATAAAAAATGACCTTAAAAAGAGGATTAAAGAGGCCCAAGAACTAGATGAATACTGGGGAAGAATTAGAGAGCAACTGGAGAGTGGTGAGGTCAAAGATTTTGACCTATCAGAAGATAGTTTGGTGAGGTACCAGGGTAGAGTGTGCATACCCAAGGATGAAGAGTTAAGGAATATAGTGTTATCAGAAGCTCATAAGAGTAGGTACACCATTCATCCGGGCACCACTAAGATGTATAGGGATCTAAAGAAGAGATTTCGGTGGCCTAGAATGAAGTTATACATAGCAGAGTTTGTTGTTAGGTTTCTAGTTTGTCAGAGGGTTAAGATTGATCACCAAAGACCCGCAGGTCTGCTACACCCTTTAGAAATTTTGAAATAGAAATGGGATAGTATATCCATGGATTTTGTGATGGGTTTGCCTAGGACATCCTATGGTTATGATGCTATTTGGGTGATTGTGGATATATTGATGAAGTCTACCTATTTTCTACCTATTAGAGCCACGTATCCTCTAGATAGACTAGCTCAACTATATGTTCATGAAATTGTAAGATTATATAGTGTCCTTAATAGCATTATATCTGATAGAGACCCAAGGTTCACATCAAAATTTTGGCAGTCTCTATAAGAAGCTTTAGGTGCTAGTCTTAACTTTAGCACTACCTATCATCCTCAGTTTAATGGATAGACTGAGAGGACCATCCAAACCCTTGAGGACATTCTTAGGGCTAGTGTGCTGGAGTTAAAGGGAAATTGGGATGTGTATTTTTCCTTAACTGAGTTTGTCTACAATAATAGTTACCATTTCAATATCCAAATGGCACCATTTGAGGCACTTTACGGAAGAAAGTGCAGGTCACCCTTATGTTGGGTAGAACTTGGTGAGAGGAGTCTCTTAGGACTGGACATAGTGGACCAAACCACTTGTCAAATAGAACTCATCAAGAAGAAGTTGTTGGTTGCCCAGAGTAGGCAAAAGAGTTATACAGATAAAAGAAGGAGACCTTTAGAATTTAAGGTAGGAGACTATGTGTTCCTTAAAGCTACTCGGGTGATGGGTGTAGAATGGTCTATCAAGACAAGAAAGCTCAGTCCTCATTATCTTGGTCCTTTCCAAATCCTTGAAAGGATAGGACTCGTGGCCTATAGAGCTGCTTTACCTTCAAACCTGGCCAGATTGCATTATGTGTTCCATGTGTCCCAACTGAAAAAGTATCACCTGGACCTTTTACATGTCATTGAGCATGAGAATGTTCATCTACAACATGATTTGTTTTATGTGGTTAAGCCAGAAAGGATTGTGGACTCAAAAGTCAAATAGCTGCATAATAAGGATATCCTCTTGATGAAGGTGGTATGGAAGGGACTAACTTCGGATGAAGCAACATGGGAGACAAAGGAAACAATGAGGAAGGATTATCCTACATTATTTGAGTAAGATAAGTCTAATTTTGAGGGAAAATTTTCTAAAAGGAGGAGAAGCTGTAACACCCCAAAATTAACTAGGGTGTTAAATATGGATTAGACATAATTAAAAATAATTGTTAGGAAATAATTAGGCAAACTATGTGGATGAAAATTAAATTAATAATATGGGCTTAAAATTTAATTAGGTTAGAAACTTCATATAAGCCCAAAATTAAATTAAGTAGGCTATGGTTAGGGACCAAAGGAGGCCTAATGATTTTAGGTGCAGACCCAACCTTTTAATGTAAGTCTTGACCCAAGAGAAAGACTACCTAGTAATGGACCAATTCAATTTAATAAATTAGAGACCCAAGACCCAACTTACATAAGCTCTTATAAATGGCCTAATAACCTTTGTACAGACCCAAGTTAATTGAGTTCTTTAAACTTGGTCTAACCTAATTAAGATTCTGTAGCCCAACTTATGAAACTCAGCCAAACCAATGCAAAATCTGAACCTAATTGGAATTGGACCTTTGGGCCAACCCATAACCCATTTTAGACCCCATTTAAACCCAACTAAATCCCTAAACACATCAGCCCCCTCCTACCATTCTGCTGAAACACAAAACACAAACACAAGAGGCATTTTGGCACCTTGAGAAGGAGACTAGGGTTCTAAGCAAGAAATCCACCATTTCTCACCTTTAAACTCAAAATCAGTCAAGGTACTTGTTATATAACTTAATCCCCTTCTCTTCCTCTTCATTTTGGCTGGATTAGTTTTTCATTTAGAGCATTTTCGCCCTACCCAAAATCTAAAATGTGGTTGTTTGGGATTTTCTTGGTGAAATTTCGTAGGTTGGGGCTAAAGGTGTTATTAGGTAAGTATAAACTCTTTATTTTGATGTATTTTCTATTAGTTTGAGACCCCCATAGTAGACATATAGTATGGGCCTTAATTTTGTGCGAATTTTCCTAGGGTTTGAAGTGATATTTTGATGTTTCTAGTCTAGGAAAGGTAAAACCCGAAATTTGAGGCTCTTGGTGATTGGGTAGGTGTCCTTTAGGTAACTATTAGTAATTTAATTCTTTAAGCATTGGATTATTACTATAAATGATGAATGGGATAGCAAAAGACTTATATGAGGATTTTGGTACTGCTGTTAGCTTCCCAACTTGTCTACAAGTAAGGTAACCGGGGTTCATGCTAATTCCATGCATATATATTTTTTAATTTTGTATTTGCTGTATGATTATGATCTTGATGCTAAATGATTTGGTAGGCTATCTGTTATATGTGATTAGACTTTGTGAGTCCATGGTGGAGCTATGGTGCGACTGCCACCTGTGCATGTGCTTTGATCGGGCACTGGGTTATGATCAAATCCTAAATGCACTGAGTCCTAATTGTGCTCATTGGGGAGTAAGTGTCGTGGACAGGCCTCTCTCGGTGTTATTGGCCTTTAACATGTAGAATTGTGATTGCTAGTATGCGATAGTAATTATAGATAGCCTAACTATTTCATTTACTGATAGGGTTGGTACATTTTCTGATGCTTATATGACATCATGCATATATGTGAATTAAACTAGAATACATGAATGAAATTTTCCCTGGTTACTGAGATTTGCATCTCACCCCATTTCATAGGATCATACTTTCAGGTGAAGGCTCTTCGGGTAAGGATAAAGGGAAGTAAGTGGATGAAAATCCATGAGCTCTAGCCATATGTGGAAGAGGCTACACTTGAGCTGATCTAAGTAGAATAGATTCAATTTTGTTATTCTTTTATATAGCATCATCATGTATTCATATTGCCAAGTGTAAGTGTCTATATTTTGAATACTTAGAATGTATCTATGGAGGAGTTAGGCCTCATCTTGGTTTGGTATTGGATGTATGAACTTATAACCTCTGTTATGAACTATGTTAAATCTATGATATGGTTTACTATTTGGGAAATGTAATTATGTGATACAATAGATGTAGACCTAGACTAGTGATGCATAAAATCTCTAATAGTGGAATATGTATTTGAATAACAATTATTGGTAGCTTATGAAATTCTTACTGTCATTAATTCATGAACTTGCTAATATATAGTAGTTGGATAAGTAGGAATTAACACTTAAGACTTGGATTGGTAACAATTGATAAGCTAGGTAAATTAGGTAGGGGAAAGCCATTAAAGTCTTATAATTTAAGATAGAGTGTCCCTAGGGTATCACTAGGGGAAGAATTGAAGTGTATGAGACAAGCTCTAGAAGTGGTAGGATCAAAAGGCATTTTGCTATGGCCAAAATAGTCTGAACCGCAGCCAATAGAGGTAAAATTGCCCAGAGAGAGAACCAAAGAATAATTTGCCACGGTGAGAAGTGTAATTAGCTGTGGTGAAATATGAGAGGTCAAACTGGAAGTCGTCCTGTGGGTAATTCATCGCAGTGAAGAGGGGAATTTGTGACAACCCTACCTTGTAACCATTATAATTATGGTGAAATATATGATTAATAATTAATTATCAAGGTTTAGGTGGTTACAATTTATCACATTGTGAAAATATGGGGAAAATTTTGAATCTTGATGTTAGGGTTATCACCATACCACCTCAATAAAACAAAATTTGCATAAAAGAAATCCTACTACCATAAGGGGTTTATGATTCAACCGTTCATCAGTTTTAATACCCAATAACCACCCACAAGTGTTCTTATATCATCTCTTACCATTACCATTGAAGAAATTGTGGTTTCTAGGCTAAAAGGAGTAGGTTGGGGACTTACGCCGTGGCTTGTACCTTCCCCGCCACGGCCAAGTTGCTATCTAGAATCACTGGACAAATTTCACAAATCTCGCCGTGGTTGGACCTTCGCCGCGGCCAACCTATGTGTCACCGCGGCGGAAATGCCTCTTGGAACTACTGTTCTCAACTCCCACAATTCTAGCCTCGGCGCAATATATTTGCGCCACGACGAGTTTTGCTTCTGTCCAACCCTTATTTTATTTCTTTGACTCGCGCCACAACAGGACATAATGCGCCGCGGTGAGTTTTGGTTCTGTTACCCTCATGGGTAATTTTTTTTCACTTCGAGCTGCGGCAAGATTATCAGGCCGCAGCGCTCCTCGCCACCGTCACTCCCTGGGCCAATTTTCTTCCCTTGTGCCGCAGCGGGATTGGTTATGTCGTGGCGCGCTTTGGCTCTGTCTCTCATTTGGCCGCGGCGAAGCCCTCTTAGCTGCGGCGGGACTCCCTACTGTGACTACATTATCCAAATTTCGCCCCCTACACTCCAAGTCTCATCTTAGAAACACTCCAGGTCCACCTCCCTTTATTTTATGTGATTCTAATGGTGTTTATCTACCTTATTTACCCATCAATCCGTCCATTACCATTGCAAAACTTACATACTACTTCCTACTTGCCCAACTAGCTCATATCAGCAAATTCATGAATATATAATAGCAAGAACACATGCATTAGCAGCAATTGACATCCCATGCACATTTCATAGAGATTCCATTCAACAATAGCTTATGTCTACATCCAAGGCATCATATGACTACAATTTCTATATGGTAATCCATATCACAATTTCAACAAAACTACATATATGATACTATAAGTTCATACATTAATATTCAACTGTAATGAGACTTAAATCCTTAACGGTTACATTCCAATGAAAAAAAATATGAACGCCTACACTTGGCAACATGATTACATGATGATACTATGTAAACTAATAACAAAATTGCATCTACCCTATTCTACTCAGACCAAGTGTAGCTCCCCACACCCGGCCTCAGCTCATGGATGTTCATCCACTTGCTTACCCTTATCCTTACCCGAGGAACCTTCACCTGAAATATTAATCTCATAAAATGGGGTGAGATATAGATCTCAGTAACCAAGGCAATTCCATCATATATCCAGTTTAATTAGCATATAAGCATGAATCAAAATCAACATCAAAATCATATCCATCATATCAGCAAATGAATCAATTAAGGTATCATGATTACTATCCCATACTAGCAATCATATTATCACATGTTAAAGGTCATTAACACCGGGAGAGGCCCGTCCACGGCACCTACTCCCTATTGAGCACAACCGGGGCTCAGTGCGTCTGGGTTTGATCATAACCCAGTGCTCGATCAAAGCACATGCACGGGTGGCAGCTGCACCACAGCTCCACCATGGACTCATAAGGTCTAATCATAATTCAATAGATAGCCAACCAATTCATTCAACATTTCAAATCATTCATATACAGCAACATATGAAATTAAATCAAATATATACATGGAATTGATATAAACCCGGTTACCTCACTTGTAGACAACTTGCAACAGCCACCATAAATCCCAAATTCGGATTAGAGTGTCCTTCACCAGAAAACTCAATATTCCACCCAAAATCTTAAGCAAATTCGTACAGAATTAATACCCATTTTATATATTAGCTATGGGGGTCTCAAATTAACAAATGAAGCATCAAAATGGAGGGTTTAAACTCACATAATGTCATCCCTAACCTCAACCTACGAATTTCACCAAGAAAATCCCCAAACACCCACATTTTAGATTTTTGGTAGGATGAAAATTCTCCAAATGAAAACTAATCAGGCCAAATTAAAGAGAAAGATGAGGGGATTAAGTTGTATAACTATTACCTTGGCTAAATCTTGCTCTAAATGTGAGAAAATACAGAATTCTTGCCCCCAACCCTAGCCTCCTTCTCAACCTCTGAATTTTGCTTCTTGAGTTTTATGTTTCAGCAAGTGTGAGGAAGAGGCTGATGTATTAGGGTTTTAGTTGGGTTTAAGTTAGGTCAAAGATGGGTCATAGGCTGCTCCAAGGTCCAACTTCATTTGGGCTTCAGATTTTAGCTTATTGGGCCAGTTTTAATGTAACATCCGGTCTCTCCGTAAAAGTGAGAAACGCAATGTTCGGTTTCTCCGTAAACGTAAAAAAATGGGCCAAATATAAAAGGAAGTCCTCGAAATAGAAGGAATTGGGGCCAACTAAAATTATAATAAAATTTTAAATAATAGAAAATGAGGATTTGAGTCTTGAGTTGCCCAGAAATCAAGGCCAGAGTGATTCGATAAATTTGCCGAAAGGCCAGTGGCATTTTCGTAAATATGGGCACTTTTTGAAATACTTATAGGAGAGCTTTTTAAATGAAAATTTTGAGTTGCTCAGGGTTCTCAAAGGTCCCAAAAACCATGGGAAGTCCCGAGACCGGTAAAGCCCTTCCGATGTACTCTTTCCGATGTCGGTTGACCCGAACTTTAACCGATTCGTTTGGAAAGGTTTTAGCTCCAATTTGAGTGATTCCAAAGGCATTTTATTAAGTTGGAAACCTATTTGTTATGATGGAAAAGACGGTTCTCAAAAAGGAGCTAAAATGAAGTAGAAACGAAAATGCAAAGTATGAAAGGGCAAAAATGGAATTTAAGTGTTAAAGGAAGCTTCCAAACTCTTTTTATAAGTCATGTTCTTCCTCTCCTTCATTAAACCGACTTGCTTCTGCCCATTTTCAGAGAAGAACCCCAGCTTCTTAGGCGCACAAGAGAAGGAGGATTTTGGAGGAAGAAATTCAAGAAAAAGGTAAGAAACTTTAAGAAATTTCATATCCTTCCTTCTTCAAACTTGCTCCCCTCCTCTCAAGCTTTATTTCTATGGTTTTAATAGAGTGTTTGGTGCTGTTTTGGGGGCCGAACAGAGAGGGAAATTTCGAAAATTGAGGGAGCAAGCCAACCAAGTGGAAGAGCAAGCAAAGAAAAGCAAGAAAACAAGGTAAAACTTCCATTCTTTGGTAGTTTCTCCCTCCCCCTTCCTCTTGCACGAATTTGGGCACCATGAGCCCAATTCTTAGGGGCTGTTTTCTGCCCAATTTATGGAGGGATTAGAGGTTTTAGATAGCAAGGATTAAGAAGGAACCAATAGAATCAAGAAAGGAGCATTAAGAGACAAGATAGAACCATTAGGGATCCAAATGCTCCCTTGCAAATCTGATTTTATATGAATGTTCTTAGACTTAATTGAATGTTTAAACATCCTCCTAAGACCCCTAGAGAGCTTCCCACATGCACCTCCCATCCAAGAAAGCAAAGAAATTGCAAGAAAAACTAATGAACTCTAAGCTAGAAAAGTGTAGAGCTCTTGAACACTTTGTAAAAACTGATTTGATATATGAGTTTCCTTGCATGTGTGAGTATTTGATTGAGCTTCTAAGACCTCTAGGAAGCCTCCCAAGTGACTCTCCCATCAAGGAAAAATTGGAAACCCCTTGAACCCTAAATACTTCCATAATGTTGACCTAGGCTAGAAAGAGTACCAAGGGAAAGTTTTAATTGTTTCAAGCTTATTTTTGAGTCATGTAGGATGGAAGAGGATAAGAGGAAGCCTTGGAAAAATTTTAGAAGCCCTAGATAGTGAGATGGAAGTGTAGGCTCCATAATGTAGCATAATGAAGCAACTCCTAGCTAGGCTCTTTAAAATAATTGTGTGATGACTCCAAGGAGTCTAAATGGAGTCAAGAATCATAGATTAAAGGAGAGAAGGGAGCCAAGATCATGAATTCTTGAAGTTGCTTCATTAAGTGCCTTATGGAAGCATAATGGAGCCATAAACCAAAGTAGCATCATGTAAAGTGTGTATAATGCCAAGGCTTGTTCCCATGAGTAATTCATGTTTCTTTTGGTGTGTCTAGGCCAAGAGAAACCATCTCCACCAATTTGTGGGTGTGTGGCCGAAAGAGGAGGCTTGAAAGCTAAAGAAAAAGTGTGCGAAATTGTGCAAGGTAGCTCTCCACCTCATTCTCTTTGCATTCTTGTGTGCATATGTATGTCTTAGTGTGCTTGCATGCATTCTTGAAGCTTGATAATATGCCACTTGATCCTTGTGGTGTATTGGTACCAATGTGTTGTCTTGAATGACTATGGTTGTGGAAAGAGCTCATAAGGGTGAGGTGATGCCAAAAGTCCCTTAATGAAGGTGAGGAGATGCCAAAAGTCTCATGGCATGGGTGAGACAAGGCCAAAAGTCCCTTGAATGGGTGATGCAAAGTCAAAAGTCCCTAGACCAAGAGTGAGGCAAATCCAAAAGTCCTAGAAATGGGGTGAGGCTAAACCAAAAGTCCCTAGAGCATGAAAGTAATCTTGACATGTGAATGTGGCATGGAATAGAATTTATTGCACACTTTATGCTTGTATAGTTATGCATTTGGTATATGTATGCCTTGAATGTGATGTAAATGGGTGTGTGAGCTATTGGGATTCTTTAAATCTCATCCCCTCCTCTCCAATGCTCTAAGATGCTAGGTGGACCAAGTAGCTATGGTGAAGGGAGCCAACAACCATGAAAGAAGGAGATTGACAAGCCTAGGCCTAGTTTGTATTCTTTTTGAACCATAATGATGTTCAATGATGTATATGTTTATTGTAAATGGTACATGACCCTTGAGATACATGTAAATATGATATTATGTGATGTATACATGTATGGATATGATGTATGAACTTTAGAAATGAATTTGGGTATGTAATGTCAAGTTATGCAAATTGGAAGTTTGATGTAAATGTGTATAAGTGAAGGTTGAATGGCCAAAATGAGATGCATGAGGTTTGGGACCATTTGGACAGCTCCCACAAGTCTTAAATATGCTTTTAAACTTGCCCAAAAGGTGCCAAGACCAAGGGAAATCCATTTGGCAATTTTGGTACCCAATATAGAGCCAAAATTGACCATAATGGAACCCTATACCATTTTTTGGCCAAATGAGTTAGTCTTGCCCTAAAACTTGGCATGCAATTAGGTTTCATTAAGAGCTTTTTGGGAAGATAAAGATCATAATTTTTGGAGACCTAGAGAATATTTGAGAAATTTTCAAAGTTGGAATTTTTCATGGATTCTGGTATGGGTACTGTTCATACTGGCAGTTTTGAATTTTGTGTCACCCGATGGTCAAATGGTATCCAATGCTTATGAAATTTTATATTCATAAACTAGAGGTCATAAGCTTTCTGTGGCCACCGAGATCACCTCATTTGGAGGTCTAGAGAGGAAGATATGCATTTTCGAAGGTTCTGCCCAGTATCAGACTTCTTGCCAGACCCGAGGTATTGTTCCATCGATTTCCGGGAGTTTGGCTTGATGTACTGATTTGGAGATATTTTTTCTCTCTAGTTAACATCCACATATTTCCATAGTGATATCATTTTCTAGCAGTGGATTTTTTTGAAATTAGTTAGACATTTTTGAAGTCCATATCAGTAAACTGTGACAGTATCAGGAACCCTCTGACCAGTAGATGATTTCACGTGTCAAACGCATTATATATGAGATTTTAATACTTCTACATATTTTTATCATGAAGTAGACCTCTTAAGCTTTCCAGAATGACTGAGATTACATGTTTTCAATTTTTATAGATTTAGTTATGAATTTCCAAAGTTTGTGACAGAAAAGAGGAAATTCTGGCCGAAAATACAAACATGGATTTCATATGCTCCTTTGCTTTCTACGAGTTGTAGGCCAAATTTGATGATGGAAATGAGTTATATTCATGTGTTTAAGTAAGATAAAGTGATAGATGCTTTCATATGGCCTACGGGACTCCGAAAGAAAAATTTTACCAGTAGAAAAATATACTTTTATTTATAACTTCCTATGCCACTATATTGTTTCCATAGAATAAACATAAGATGAGGCATGGGAATTGTATGAATTGAGTCCTAAAAGTATGGTGTTACATTTAAAGTGTTGGGCTGCAGAATTTTGTTAGGCCAGTTCTTATACATTGGGTTGTTGAAGTTTAATTAAGTTTGGGCCAAGTTTGAAGAGCTCAAGAATGTGGGTCTGCACAAGGGTTATTGGGCCACTTAGAGGAGTCTAAACAAGGTGGATTTTGGGCCTCCATCACACTAAATTAGGTTGGGTCTGCACCTAACCCATTGGGCCTCCATTAGCCTCTTATCATGATCTATTAATTTAAGCCTAGATAGGATTTCTATCTCAATTAAATCTCAACCCATATTAATTATTCCTAATTAATCTAATCTTTGATTAACACCTTAATTAATTATGGGGTGTTACAGAATTGGCCGCAATGAACTTTGTGAAAATGTTCCAGGTATTCCAAAGAGGAATTTATCGCGGCGAAAGTGGAATTTATAATGAAAGGCGAGAGAGGTAAGTTCCAGGAGGTCTCCTCGCCATGGCACCATGTAGGCTAGCTACAGTGAAGCTCCAACTAGCCGCAACAAAACTTGTGAAGATATAAGAGTGAACCTAAGAGCAATTGGCTACGGCACAAAGACATTTAGCCGCAACTAATAGTCCTAAACTCTCATTCTAACTTAGAAACCTTGGTTTTTCCCATGGTAACCTCAAAGGATGACTTAGAAACATTGGTAGAAGATTCTTGTGAGTTGGAATTAATGGATAGTAAAATCAAAGGCTTATAAATGAGGGTTTGTTTCTCTTGTATACATGAATGCATATAATTATTTAGTTGATGACTCTAATAACATTAAGGTTCAAATTTTCTCACATTTTCTGAATGTAATTAGTCGTAATGACTTTTAACCCAGATTTATGATTATTAATCATGTATTTAACTTTAATTACAATGATTAGAAGTTAGGATTGTTACAGGAGAATTGGATTTAAGGGTGCCATGATAGGCTAACCCAATATGTGACCTAACCCAACTTGTTAATTTAATTAATTGAATTAATTAAATTGTTGAAATAATTATTATTTAAAATTATTAAAATAATTAATTATTATCTTAAAAAGTTTAAGATAATTACTTATTATTTGATAATTAATTTAAATCTTGAATTTTTTAAATTCAAAACAGGTTATTATATTTAATCAATTTAAAGATAAGTTATATGTATGGGTCATCACATCCTATCTGATTAATTTACAAATAAGTTATAAGTATCATATCTATCATACCATCACATATCATATGCTAGAACATGCTAAATTAGAAGACCTTGTATTGCTGGCCGAAAACCTTGTTGATAAGGTCTTGGATTTTATAATGTAAAATACAAAATCTTATTGACAAGATCCTAGACCTTATATACAAGATGTTATCTCAACCTCTAGATCAAGATGGTTTAATGCCAATTTAGTCATAGTATGTTTTTCCAACCATAAGCATCACCACATAAGGTATAAAATTCAGATTTGGAGCTCATACATCAAAACTAGCTAAGAGGACAAACTCATAAACTCCCATGTCATTCCATATTCTATCTAGAACTTTGGAAATTTATACTTAACTTTAGAAAAATTGAAATTATGCAAATTATACCATTTTGGAAAGCTCAAGATGTCCCCTTATTACCATAAAAATTTTAGATCAAAACAACACGTTTGACTCTAAGAAATTCAATGGAATAGTACATTAGGTCTAAGTGATGTCCTATAGCTGAACTAGAATTTCAGAAATTTATATCTCCCTTCACACAAGTCCAAATCAGGTTTTTTCAATGGTTGTGAAAGCTTATGATGCCAACTATGTACTTATAAAATTTCATAAGCATTTGACTTCATTTGTCCTTCCAAAGACACCAAAAGCCAAACTATTCAGAAGCATAGTATCATGACAGTTTTTACATAATTTTGCCAACTTTGAAAAATCATAAAATATTTCACAAAGCTCCAAAATTTATGGTCTTTAGCTCTATGAAACACTCTTAATGAGATCTATATGTCTACCAAATTTTATGCCAAAACTCATTCATTTGATCTAGGTTTGGTTTAAGTGCAAAATATGACTTAGTTTGGTACAATAATGGGGTCAAATTGCACCAAATAGCCTCCCAAATATACCATAACCTTTTAAACACGTCTAAAAGCATAAATATAACATGTTGAAACACCCCAAATGGTTCCAATCATTATGGAACTCAAATTCACTATCCTACTTACATATATACACATTCATGGAAAGGTTTCAATGTAACACCATATATTTCTAGCTCATTTCTATCATATTTACATGCTCATGTGATATATTCCATGAAGTAAGAAAATTCATTGCAAATAACATATTCCTTTAGATTACGTCGTATATAAAAATTTTATTTTACGTCACGTGGGCCATGTGAGCTCATACAATACATTTTTATATTTAATTACATAAATACAACTCATTTGCATCGTAAAATGTAGCCTATATCTCAAGAATCATGAAAGGGAGTTTAAATATACCTATTAATTTTGGCCAAATTTTGCTCAATTCTACCACTAAATTTGGAAAATCATAATTAATTCTAGAAACATTGAAAACATGCATTCTTGGTCATTTTGGAAAGTTACAGATGTCTATTTCATATTAAAAATATATCCAGATCATAACATCCATCATAGAGAATGGTTGACATCAGAAAAGGTTCAGGGGTCAAACTACCTTATGAAACTGTCATAGATTTTTGCAGCAAACTTTGAAAATGTCCAATTCATTTCACTAAAATCCAATCCATGCAAATGATACCAATCTAGAAAGATGTGGATGTTAGCTAGAGGGAAAAAAATATTTCCAGACCATTTCAGGCAGCTCAGACCTCAGAATTCAATAAAACAGTAACTCAGGTCGGGTAAAACTCCTAATACTAGATAGAATGTTCAAAAATTCATATCTCCCTCTCTAGACCTCTCAATGAGGTGCTTCTAGTTGTTACGAGTTACTATGAATGTATATTGGACATCATTTGGGCCTCGTGTGATAGAATTCAATTTGGGACCAAATGAATAGTATAACAGACCAAAACCAGAAAAAGTGCCAACTTTGGAAAATTCTCAAATATCTTGTATACCTCTAAAAATTATGATATTTAGATTTTTAAAAAGCTCTTAATAAGAGCTAATTGCATGTCAAATCTCAGACCAAGAATAACTCATTTGGCTAAAAAGTGATATAGGGTTCCATTATGATCATTTTTGGTCCCATATAGGGTACCAAAATTACCAAATGGCTTTCTTTTGGTTTTGGCACCTTTTGGGTAAGTCTAAAAGCACATTTAGGACTTGTGTGAGCTGCCCAAATAGTCCCAAACCCCATCCATCTCATTTTGGCCTTTCCATGCACACATATGCACATTTCCATAAACTCATTCATGAAACTATCCTTGCCATACATGCTCAATTTACATTCCATCATTCACATAACACATACTTTCATTTCTAAATTACATAATATCATAATTACATATGTATCAAGGGTCATAAGCCATTTACAACACTCATATACATCATTATGGTTCATTATGGTTTTAAAAAGGTAAATACTAAACATATGGATGTCAGTCTTCTTTCTTCAATGTTGTTGGCTCCCATTAGCATATCCACTTGGTCACCTAGCATGTGAGATCATTGGAGAGAAGGGAATAAGATTCAAAGAATCCTAATAGCTCATCTCCCATTCAATCATACATAATATATGCAAACCAAGTCTTAAAAATGCATGCATGGACATAGTACAAATCATGGACATTCAAGAAGCAAGCTTAGCACGTGAACAAGTCACACAAGACATTCAAGAGCTCACCAAGTGTTTGGATTGGCCTCACACTTTCCCTCATGTATTTTGGACTTGCCTCACCCATTCTTTAAAAGCTTTGGACTCAACCATGCTCTTGGGAGCCCACTTTACTTTTGGAAGACTCTTTACTTTGTCTCAACCAATTTCAAGGATTCTTAGCTCATCCTCACCATGGTCAAGAGTTCTTGGCCTTTCCACACTCAAACAAACTCAACAAACATCATACATTCATTTGAAAACATAACATGGCATATAAATTCATATTAGCATACTTTTCATGGCTTGAAAATACTTATACACACATTCTCAGACAAGCTAAACACACATCCATGCATGAGAGAAGGTGGAGAGAGCTACCTTGCACACAATCACACAGTTTTTCTCTTGAAAATCCCTCCTTTGCTTTGGCCACACACCCATGAAAGTGTAGAGAAGGTTTCTCTTGGCCTAAACACAATTTATGGAAACCAATTAGGTTCACGAAACAAATTCTAAGGCCACACAACTTTCTTAGACACTAGGTTGTTCTATAAACCCCATTATGGTCCATAAATGCACCTAATGAAGCAACACCACTCAAATAAATTCTAGGCTCCATTCTTTCCTTCCAACTATGATTCTTGACTCCTTTTAAGCCTCTTGGAGTCATTACACAATCAAAACCAAGAGCCTAACAATATTTTGCTTCTTTAGGTCATAATATGAAACCTAAAGTACCAACTCACTTTCTATGAGTTCTAAATTTTTTCCAAGGTCTCCTCTCATTTTCATTCACCATATATGATAAAAAAAAGTAGGCTTGAAAAAATTTAAAACTCTCCCTAGCTACCCTAGCCTACTTAGGCCAAGCTTATAGAGCTTATTAGTCTCCATGGATTTTGCTTGGTTTTCTTGATGGAAGAAGCACATGGGGAGACTTCTAGGGATCTTAGGAACTCATTTAAACTCTTATTTAGACATAGGAATCAAGGTATCAAATCAGATTTTGCAAAGAACATATGAAACCCTAGACTTTGCATCTTGAATTTCCATAGTTATTTGTAAATTCTCTTTGCATATTCTTAATCTTCATACCCTTTTTCCTTAGAATCACCCTTGGCTTTGCCTAAATATCAACTCCTCTTAAGTCTTCTCAAGTGGGGCGAAATGGTAGAGAAGGGGAGCAAAAGGTAGCGACCATGGAAGAAGAAAATACCTTGTTTTCATGGCTTTTCTCACTTGAATCTTGTGTTCTTTGAGCTCCTCTCTTCAAATTCGAATTTTCCCCTCAATTTCTCCCTTAAAACATATTTTTAAACTTCATTTTAATCAAAGGAAACAAAGGAGAATGAAGGAGAGGAGGTTTGGAAGAGAAAGAGCATGAAAAACTACTTAATTTCTATACCTTAAGCCTTTGATTTCTCCTCCTCTTTGCCTTCCTCTTGTGCGCCACTCTCCCTAGGGTTTTCCTTTGGTTTTGGGCAGAACTTGGTCGTGCATAATGAAGGGAGAAGAAGGGTGCATCATATATATAGGTGGGAGGAAGTGACACTTTTCAAAAATTCCCATTTTGCCCTTTGTTCTTGGCATTTTCATTTATCCTTTGTTTTAGCTCCTTTTTTAGAACCGTCTCTCCCATTATGAAATTTAGGTTCCTAATTAAATAAAATTCCTTTGGAATCACTCAAATCGGAGCTAAAACCTTCCCAAATGAATCAGTTAAAGTTTAGGTCAACTGACGTTAGAAAACGTCCACTGGAGGAGTTTTAATTGTCCCGGGGGTTTCCATGGTTTTTAGGGTCTCTGAGAACCTTAGAGAACTCAAAACTTTTATTTAAAAAGCCCTCCTATGTAAGTTCCCAAAATTTGCTCAAAATTATAAAAATGCCATTACGTTTCGTAAGCTTTTCATAAGAAATTGTTTATTTATTCTAGCTCTATTTTTCTTTTCGTCTGAGCCTGGAATTCTCATTTTTAGGAGTCTAGAATACTTCCCAAATTTTTTGGGACCTTAACTATCTCATTTTGGGGGACTTCCTTTTGTATCCAGTGAATTTCGTTCATTTACAGAGAAATTGTGTGTTGTATTTCTCATGTTTGCTCTAGTTTTCAAAGAACAGGATGTTAGATCCAAAATGCCAAAATCATGCATTGTCATACATATGGCTCTAAATTCATTACATATAGCATATTTACATATTTTTACATATGCTCAAAAGGTTACATCTCATATGTAATTTGTACATATAGACTTTGATATTCATTTACATTAAAAACTATACTATTGTCAAAATATTACAAATTATGCTCCTTAGCTCCCATTCTTTGCTCCTTGGGTTTCACCCAGACAAAGTTAAATGGAAAGTGGGAGAGAGTGAGATTCAAAGAATCTTAATAGCTCTTTCACCTTTCAAGTAAGCATACATAGCATATAAACATGTCAAAGAATGCAAGTATGTACTAAACACTTTCAAGAATTATTCAAATCATATTTTCCATGTCATATAAACATATCAAAGGCAAGAGTAAATTCTAGGGACTTTTGGTCTAATCTCACCCTATTATTTAGAACTTTGGATTATCCTCACTCACTTTCTAGGGACTTTTGACTTAACCCTACTTATCCTTGAGACTTTTGGCCTTGTCTCACTCATTCTTAGGGACTTTTTACTTCACCTCATCTATTCCAAGGGACTTTTGGTATAATCTCACTCATAAAGAGCAATCTCACAATTCAAAAAAAAATTTACAAAGCATAATGGTACCATAGCATCAAACCAATAGCTATAGGCATGTTTCATGATTCAAACACTCATAGAAGCATTCAATGACAATTAAGCAACCAAGAAAGCATACAAGAAAGGATAGAGAGCTACCTTGGATCAAGAAGCACAATTTCCTCTTTAAATTCTCTCTCCCCTTCTCAACCTTACACCCACACCTAGGAGAAGCTTGGTTTGCTTAGCTTAGACACATCAAGCAAGACACAAATACATCAATAAAACCATCTTTAGTCTCACATAAACTCTACACAAGCTATTTCTAGTTTATGCCATAGTTATGGTTCCATACAAGAGCATAATGAAGTAACTCACATAACCTATGATCTTGGCTCCAATTTTTCACTCAATCTAAAGCACATAGCTCCATTTAAAGTCATTAAAGTCATCACAAGCTCAATTCAAGTTGCCTCTTTATGCATAATGGAACCTATGATGACCCTAACTTCTAACCATTGTAATTAAGGAAAAATACGTGATTAATAACTATAAATCAGGGTTACAAGATATTAAGACTAATTACATTTAGAAAATACAGGGAAATTTGAACCTTTATGTTATTAGAGTCATTAACCAAATAATTACAAACATTCATGTACACAAGGAAAACAAACGCTCATTTATAGGCCTTTGGTTCTATTACCCATTAATTCTAACTCATAAGAATCTTCTACCAATATTTTTAAGTCATCCCTTGAGGTTACCATATGAAAAACCAAGATTTCTAGGTTCGAATGAGAGTTTGGGATCATTAGCAGCAACTAAATGCCCTTGCACTGCGGCCAATTACTCTCGGTTCACCCTTATATCCTTACAGATTCACTGCGGCAAGTTAGAGCTTTGTGGTGGCTAACCTACATGGCGCTGCAGCATAGAAGCCTCTTGGAACCTACCTCGCTCGCCTCTTGCTATTGGTCGCAGCCAATTCTCCCTTTCACCGTGGCTAATTCCTCTCTATAACGCCTGACAAATTCTCATAAAAGTTCACCGTGACCAATTCCCATTTAGTCATGGTGAATTACCTTCTAGATGACTCCCAATTTTGCCTCTCACATTTCGCTGCGGCTAATTCCACTTCTCACTGTGGCGAATTGCTCTCTAGTACTCTTCCTGGGCAACTTTGCCTTTATTAGCCGCGGCTAATAATATGTTGGTCGTGGTGAAATGCCTTCTGACCTTACAACTCTTAAAATCTTATCTCATACTCTCCACTCTCCCTCCAATGACACCCTAGGGCGACTCTACCTTAATTGTGGGGCTCTAATAGCTTTCATTAACCTAATTTACCTAACTAATCTATCATTACTAGTTCAAGACTTAAGAGTCAATTTTTACTCCTCCAACTACCCTTTATCAACAAGTTTATAGATTAATAACAGCAGAATTTCATAAGCTTCTAGCAATTATCATTCAAATATACATTCCATTAAAGATTCCATACATCACTGATTCAAATCAACAATCTAATATATCCTATGATGACATTTCCAATAGTAGACCACATCATGAATTCAACAAAGTTCATACATCAGATACTATAAGTTATACATCCAATACCAAGCTATAATGAGACTTAACTCCTTAATATATATATTCCAACTAATTAAAATATAAATGCCTACACTTGGCAACATGATTACATGATGATACTATATAAACGAATAATAAAATTGCATATATTCTACTTGGATCAGCCTAAGTGTAGCCTCCTCCACACATGGCTGGAGCTCATAGATTTTCATCCACTTGCTTCTCCTTATCCTTACCCGAAAGGCCTTCACCTGAAAGTATGATCCCATGAAATGAGGTGAGATGTAAATCTCAGTAACCAAGGCAAATTCCATTCATATATTCCAGTTTAATTAAAATATATGTATGATTTCATATAAGTATCAAAAAACATACAACTCATATCAATAAATGAAACAATTAGGCTATCTATGATTACTGTCCCATACTAGCAATTACAATTCCACATGTTAAAGACTAATAACACCAGGAGAGGCCTGTCCACGGCACCTACTCCCCATTAAGCATAATCAGGGCTCAGTGCATTTGGGGTCTGATCATGACCCGGTGCCTGATTGAAGCACATGCACGGGTGGCAGCTGCACCACAACTCTACCATGGACTTACAAGGTCCAATCACATATAACAATAGCCAACCAATTCATTTAGCATCAAAATCATATGATGCAGCAAATACAAAATTAAAACAAACATATGCATGGAATTAGCATGAACCCCCGGTTACCTCACTTTGCAGACAATTGAAAAGCCACTAGCAGTGCCAAAATCTCCCTATAACTATAATATCAGAAGATTACTACCTTAAACCATCATGTACAGCAGCAACAAGTACCTAAAAATTAAAATACTAATGGCTACTCAGAGGACACTTACCCAGCTACTACAAATTCCCAAATTCAGATTGAATATATCCTCTACCAGAAACTTCAATATATCACCCTAATTCCTAAGAAAATTTGTACATAATTAATACCCATACTACAAATCAACCATGGGGGTCTTAAACCAGCAAAAAATACATTAGAATGAAGAGTTTACACTTACCCAATATCCCTCCTATCCTCTACCTCTAAAAATCCTTTAAGAAAATACCAAACAACCATATTTCAGAATTTGGGTATGGTGAAAATCCTTCAAATGAGAAGCCAATTAGGTCAAATTGAAGAGGAAGAGGAGAGGATTAAGTTATATAACTATTACCTTGGCTGAATCTTGCTCTATGAGTGAGAAATGGTAAAAATATGTCAAGAACCCTAGCCTCCCCTTTGGACCTCTGAATTTCCCTTATGTTTCTTGTGTTTCTGCAGAATAGGGCTAATCAAACTGGTTTTTAGGGTTTTAAGTTAGGTCCTAATATGGGTCATGGGCTGACTCAAAGGTCCAATTACAAGTGGGTTCTAATTTAAGCCTTGTTGGGCCAGCTTTCATTTGTTGAGCTGCAGACTTTTAATTAGGTTAAACCAAGTTTGAAGAACTCAATGGATTTGGGTCTACATAAGAGTTATTGGGCCATTTATAAGAGCTTATGCAAGTTAGTTCTTAGGTTTCTAATTCATTAAATCATATTGGGCCCTCCATTAGTTCATAACCTTGGCCTACTTAATTTAATTTGGGCCTAGATGGGGTTTTCAACTCAATTAAATCTCAAACTCATATTAATAATTTATCTCTCTAAAATTTTCATTCACTTAACTTGCCCAATTATCTCATATTAATTATTCTTAATGAACCCAAATCCATGATTAACACCCTAATTAATTTTGGGGTGTTACAGAAACTTCCAACTTTCAAGATATGGTTTTTGAATCCAAACCAATGGTTCCTTTGGTATCTATTATTCATTTCTAGGCCATTTGTATCTTTGGAATTAAAAAAAAGAACTCTTCTTAGGTGCATGGAATCCCTCTTGGCTGAGACACACATTAAGGTAAAAAGCCCATGGAGTTGTCTTAGTTTTCCTAGGGAATTTTTTATCCATAAAGCTTCCTAGATGTCTTGAGAACTCAAACATGCTTCTATACTGTAACACCTCAAAATTAATTAAGGTGTTAATCATGGTTTTAGATTAATTAAGAATAATTAATATGGAATAATCGAATAAGTTAAGTAAATGGAAATTTTAGAAAGATAAATTATTAATATGGGTTTGAGATTTAATTAGGAGAGAAATTTCATTTAGGCCCAAATTAATGTAGGAGAGCATGATAAGAGGCTAATGGAGGCCCAATAGGCTAGGTGCAGGCCCAATCTAATTCCATGTGATAGAGGCCCAAGAGCCACCTTGTATAGGCTCTTATAATTGGCCCAATAACCCTTGTGCAGACCCAAAACCTTTGAGCTCTTAAAACTTGTTCTAGCCCAATAGAATTTCAGCAGCCCAATGCATAAGAGCTAGCCCAACAAAGCTAAAATCTAAAGCCCAAATGAAGTTAGACCTTAGAGCAACCCATGACCCACATTTGACCCAACTAAAACCCAATTTAAACCTTAAAAACTAACCTAGCCACCTCCATTCTGCAAAACACATAAAACACAAAGAAATTCGGAGCTTGGAAGGGAGGCTAAGGTTTAGGGCAAAAATTCCATCATTTCTCACCTCTAAGCTCAAAATCAGCTAAAGTACTTGTTATATATCTTAATCCTCTTCTCTTCCTTTTCAATTTGGCCTAATTAGTTTTTCATTTAGAGCATTTTCACCATACCCAAATTCTAAAATATGGTCGTTTGGTATTTTCTTAGATGAAATTCGTAGGTTGAGGCTAGGGATGACATTCGGTAAGTGTAAACTATCCATTCTAGTGTATTTTCTGCTGGTTTAAGACCCCCATAGTTGAGTATAGTATGGGTGTTAATTATGTATGAATTTGCTTAAGAATTTGGGTGATATATTGAAGTTTCTGGTAGAGGACATACTCAATCCGAATTTGATGATTTGTGATGGCTGGGTAAGTATTCTTTAGGTAGTTATTAGCATTTAAATTCTTTGGGTACTGTAAATGATGATTTAAAGTAGTAATTCTCTGATGCTATGGTTATAGGGAGATTTTTGTACCATTGGTGGCTGTTGCAAATTGTCTACAAGTGAGGTAACCGGGAACTATATTAATTCTATGCATGTATCTATTTTAATTTTATATTTGTTGTACATGAATGAGTTGAAATGCTAAATAAATTGGTTAGCTATCTATTGTATTGTGATTGGACCTTATGAGTCCATGGTGGAGCTATGGTGCGACTGCCACCAGTGCATGTGCTTCGATCGAGCACCAGGTTATGATCAAACCCCAGATGCACTGAGCTCTGGTTGTGCTCAATGGGGAGTAGGTGCTGTGGACAAGCATCTCCCAGTGTTAATGGCCTTTAACATGTGAAAATATGATTTCTAGTATGGGATAGTAATCATGATAGCCTAATTGTTTCATTTACTGATATGACTAGTGTTTTTCTGATGCTTATGTGAAATTATGCATGTATGCTAATTAAACTGGAATATATGATGGAATTGCCTTGGTTACTGAGATTCGTATCTCACCCTGTTTCATGGGATTAATATTTCAAGTGAAGGTTCTTCGGGTAAGGATTAGGGGAAGCAAGTGGAAGTGGATGAAAATCCATGAGTTCCAACATGTGGGGAGAAGGCTACACTTAGGCTAATTTATTTAGTATAGATGCTAAATTTTGTATTCCTTATTGTATAGCAGTATCATGTATTTATGTTGCCAAGTGCAGGCTCTTATATTTTGATTACCTATGATGTATTCATTGAGAACTTAGACCTCATTTTAGCTTGATATCGGATGTATGAACCCATAACACTTGACGTATGAATTTTACTGAATTTATGGTATGGTATACCATTGGAAATATAATTATATGATGTATTAGATGTTAATATGAACCATTAATGTATGAAACCTTTAATGGAATGTATATCGAATTTTAATTTCCAATAGTACATGAATTCTTGTTGCCATTACTCTATGGACTTGCTAGTATAGGATAGTTGGAGGAGTGAAAATTTACATTTAAGTTTTGAATTGATAATGGTAGAATAGCTGGGTGAATAGGGTAAATAAATACCATTAGAGTCATATAAAATGAATGGAGTGGTGGTCCTAGGGTATTCCTAAGATGAGAATTTGAGTGCAGGGGACGAAATTTGAGAGATGTAGTTACAAGAGAGAGTCACGCCACGTGTAACACCCTAAAAATTAATTAAGGTGTTAATAATGTATTTGAACTAATTAAGAATAATTATTATTGAATAATTGGGTAAGCTATATAAATGAAAATTTACAAAGAAATAAGTTATTAATATGGGTTTAAGATTTCAATTGGATTAAAGCTTAATTTGGGCCTAAAATTAATTTGATAAGTCATGGGTAAGGATTTATGGAGGCCCAATGATTTTAAGTACAAGCCTAACTCCTTATCATGAGACTTGGCCTAAAAGAGATCACCTAGCAATAGCCTAGTCTGATTTAGTGAAATAGAGGCCCAATATCCAATTTACATAAGCCCTTATAGTTAGCCCAACACACATTATGCAGACCCAAGTTGGATTGACTCTTAGAACTTGGCCTAACCCAATTAAGTTTCTGTAGCCCAACTTATGAAATAAGGCCCAACAAGTATAAAAATCTAAACCTATGAGGATTTGGGCCTTCGGGTTAACCCACAACCCATTTGGGACCCAACTGAAACATAACTAAACCCTAAATACACTTAGCCTCTTCCCTATTCTGCAAAGAAAACACAAGAGGCAAAGCAAAATTCGGAGGTTGAGAGGGAGGCTAGGGTTTTTCTATATTTGTAACATCTGATCCCTCCGTAAACGTGAGAAACACAATGTTTGGTTTCTCCATAAACGTCAGAAATGAGCCAAATACAAAAAGAAGTCCTTGAAATAGAAGGAATTGGGGCCAAATAAAATTATGATAAAATTGTAAATAATGAAAAATAAGGATTTGAGCCTTGAGTTGCCCAGAAATCAAGGCCAGAGTGATTCGATAAAATTGCCGAAAGGCCAGTGGCATTTTCGTAAATATGGGTACTTTTTGAAAAACTCATAGGAGGGCTTTTTAAATGAAAATTTTGAGTTCTCCAAGGTTCTCAGAAGCCCCAAAAACCATGGAAAGCCCCAGGACCAGTGAAGCCCCTCCGGTGTACTCTTTTCGACGTCTGTTGACCCAAACTTTGATTGATTAGTTCGGGAAGGTTTTAGCTCTGATTTGAGTGATTCCAAAGGCATTTTATTAAATTGGGAATCTAAATTTTATGATGAAAAGACGGTTCTCAAAAAGGAGCTAAAACGAAGCCAAATCGGAAATGCCATTACGAAGGGCGAAATTGGAAACCATTTTAAAAAGGAAGCTTCTTTCTTCTTCTTTATATGCCACGTTCTTTCTCTCCTCTCTAAGACCGCCTTAATTCTGCCAAAAACCAGAGGAGAAGCTGCCCTTCTTAGGCGCACAAGAGGAGGAAGATTTTGGAGGAAGAAATTCAAGAAAAAGGTAAGAAACTTTAAGAAATTCCATATCCTTCCTTCTTGAACCTTGCTCCTCTCCTCTCAAGCTTTCTTTCTATGGTTTTAATGGAGAGTTTGGTGCTGTTTTGGGGGCAGAACAGAGAGGAAAAATTCGTGTTTGGAGTGAGGCAACCAAGGAAAGTGAAAAGCAACCAAGAAAGAGCAAGAAAACAAAGTAAAACTTCCATTCTTTGGTAGCTTCTCCTTCCCCCTTCCTCTTGCACGAATTTGGGCACCATGAGCCCAATTCTTAGGAGCTGTTTTCTGCCCAATTTGTGGAGGGATTAGAGGTTTTAGATGATAAGGATTAAGAAGGAACCAATAGAATCAAGAAAGAAGCATGAAAATACAAGATAGAAAAGTGAGGGATTCATGGAGACATTGTGAAATCTGTTTTGATCCATGAATTCCCTAGCTTAGATGAGTGTTTTCTTGAGCTCCTAAGATCCCTAAGAGGTCCCCCATATGCCTCTTCCTCCATGAAAATGAACAAAACCCCATGGAAAGTCATGAACCTAAAAGTTAGAAAAGTGTAGAGCATTTAAGGGGATTCTGAAAACTGATTTAATCTATGAGTTCTCTTGGCTATTTAAGTGTTTCCTTGACCTCCTACAACTCTTAACAACCTCCCTAAATGGTTCTCCCATCAAGGAAAAATCAAGAAGCCATGAAATCCCATTTATGCTCTAAGTTTCGGCTAAGTAAGGATGGCATAGTTAGGGAGAGTTTTAAATTGTTTCAAGCCCATTTTTGAGTCATATATGGTGAATGAATGTGAGGGAAAACCTTGGGAAAAATTTAGGAAGCTTAGAGAATGAGTTAGTGCTTTAGGTTCCATATTGTGACCTAAGGAAGTAACATGATGTTAGGCCCTTTGTTTTAATGATATGATGACTCCAAGAGGTTTAAAAGGAGTCAAGAATTATATTTGAGAATAAAGAATGAGGCCTAGAAATGATTTGAGGGGTGTTGCTTCATTAGGTGCCAATATAGACCATAATGGAGGTTATAGAGTAATCTAGGGTCTAAGCAAGTTGCATGGCCCTAGACATTATTTCATTAACTTAATTGGCTCCCATAATTTGTGTCTAGGCCAAGAGACACTATTTCCACCAACTTGTGGATGTGTGGTTAAAAGAGGAGGCTTGAAAGCTAAGGAAAAAGTGTGTGAAATTATGCAAGGTAGCTCTCTCCACCTTCTCTCATGCATAGATGTGTGTTTAGCTGGTTTTAGAATGTGTGTATGTGTATTTTCAAGCTAAGAAAAGTATGCTAGCATGCCTTTATATGCCATTATACTTGATGCTATGTTATGTTTTCAAATGATTACATGATGTTTGTGTGAGTTTGCTTGAGTGTAGAAAGGCCAAGAACTCTTCCCTTTGGTGAGGATGAGCCAAGAACCCTTGAGCTTGGTTGAGACAAAGTAAAGAGTCTCCCAAAAGCAAAGTGGGCTCCCAAGAGTATGGTTGAGTCCAAAGTGCTTAAAGAATGGGTTAGGCAAGTCCAAAATCCATGAGGAGAAGTGTGAGGCCAATCCAAACACTTAGTGAGCTCTTGAATGTCTTGCATGATTGATTCACATGCCAAAGTTACTTTAAAATGCCTATGATTTCTACTTTCTCCATGCATGCATATATGAAACTTGCTTGCACATATTATGTGTGATGGAATGGGAGATGAGCTATTGGGATTCTTTGAATCTCATCCCCTCCTCTCCAATGATCTAACATGTTAGGTGAACCAAGTGGATATGCTAATGGGAGCCAACAACATTGAAGAAGAGAGATTGACATTCATATGTCTAGCTTTTACCCTTTTTGAGCCATAATGATGTATATGATTATTGTAAATAGCACATGACCCTTGAGACACATGTAAATATGATATTATGTGATGTATACATGTATGGATATGATGTATGAACTTTAGAAATGAATTTGGGTATGTAATGCCAAGTTATGCAAATTGGAAGTTTGATGCAAATGTGTATAAATGTGGGTTGAATGGCCAAAATGAGATGCATGAGGTTTGGGACTCTTTGGGCAGCTCACACAAGTCTAAAATATGCTTTTAAACTTGCCCAAAAGGTTCCAAGACCAAGGGGAATCCATTTGGCAATTTTGGTACCCAATATGGAGCCAAAATTGACCATAATGGAACCCTATGCCATTTTTTATCCAAATGAGTTAGTCTTACCCTGAAACTTGGTATGAAATTAGTTCTCATTAAGAGATTTTTGGGAAGCTAAAGATCATAATTTTCGGAGACCTAGAGAATATTTGATGAATTTTTAAAGTTGAGATTTTTTATGGATTCTGGTATGGGTACTGTTCATACTGGCAGTTTTGAATTCTGTGTCACCCGATAGTCAAATGGTATCCAATGCTTATGAAATTTTTTATACATAAACTAGAGGTCATAATATTTCTGTGGCCACCGAGATCACCTCAATTTGAGGTCTAGAGAGGAAGATATACATTTTCGAAGGTTCTGCCCAGTATCAGACATCTTGCCAGACCTGAGGTACTGTTCCATCGATTTCCAGGAGTTTGGCTTGATGAACTGATCTGGAATATTTTTACTCTCTAGTTAACATCTACATATTTCCATAGTGATATCATTTGCAAGCACTGGATTTTTGTGGAATTAGTTAGACATTTTTGAAGTCCATATCAGTAAACTGTGACAGTATCAGGAACCCCTCCGACCAGTAGATGATTTCGTGTGTCAAACGCATTATATATGAGATTTTAAGACTTCTACATATTTTTAGCATGAATTAGACGTCTTAAGATTTCCAGAATGATTGAGATTACATGTTTTAGATTTTTCTGGATTTAGTTGTGAATTTCCAAACTTTGCCCAGAAATGAGGCCAAGTCTACTGAAAATGAATCTACATGTCTCATATCCCTTTTTAGTTTCCATGGGTTTAAAGCTAGTTTTTGTGATTGAAATGAGTTCTAATCATGTAAATAAATATGAAGATGCATAGAATGAGCTCACATAGTCCACGTGACACCGAATGGGTTTTTGGATATGATGACTTGCAAATAGAAGCCCAAATCTTCATGCCTCCTTTATGAGAATTATGTGTATGTTTCATGATAATTATGCTATTCAAAGACATGAGATGAGCTAGAATTATGGTGTTACAACATTCCTCCACCATTTCTCACTTCTAGAGAAAGATTTGGCCAAGGTAATCTATATAAAACATGTCCCTCTCATTCTTCTCTTCATTTTGGTCCAATTGGTTTCTGGTTTTGAGCATTTTCATCTCTTTCTTAAATCTGAAATTTGGTGTTTGGGTGTTTCCTTGTATGACTTTCGGAGTTAGAAGCTAGAAGGATGATTAGGTAAGCATTTCTCTTCCATTTTGTGTATTTTTTGCTGAAAAATGTCCCTAAGGGTTGATTTTCATAATGGGTTCTGCTATTGTGCGAAATTACAAGGAGATGAAGGTGAAAAACTGAATTTTCTGGGCTTGATGACTCAAATCCGAATTTGAGAATGTCTCATGGTGTGTTCTTAGTAGTTAAGGCTCAACCCAATCCATTTAACCTGTTGGGTGTATGGGTAAGTGTTCCCTCTTCTCTTGTGTGGTATTTATACAGAATTTCCATCATTTGGACTGACTTTTGGTGTATGGCTTTTACATGTGCGAAAATGGAGATGTTAGAAGTAACCCATTATGAGTTCTTGTTGTTGCGATCTTGAATTGGTGTAGTAGACCCTTAGGAAATTTGGGTAAGAAGTTTTTAATATACTCTTGTTAAGATTAATCTATGGATAGAAAAAATTTCTCACTAATGGTAGTTGAATAATGATGATTATGTTTATGATAGGCCTGGTGTGCTCTGAATCATAATGGTAGCTAGAAGATGAGTAATTGGCTTCAGTGAGGCAACTATGGTTAATTTTCCAATTACATGTATATGTTCATGTTAATCTGATATTGTTTGCACATATATGATTTTGATATGCTAAATGATTGGTTGACTACTTGAATTATTATTGTGAATAGACCTTGTGAGTCCATGGTGGAGCTGTGGTGTGGCTGCCACCCGTGCATGTGCTTTGATCGAGCACCGAGTTGTGATTAGACCCCAGATGCACTAAGCCCTGGTTGTGCTCATTATGGAGTAGATACCGTGGACGGACCTCTCCTGGTGTTATTGGCCATTAACATGTTGTGCATGATTGCTGGTATGAGACAGTAGTCATTAGTAGCTCAACTAATTTATTTGTAAATTGAATTGATAGTTCTAGTATTGATGATATGAAATTGCATTGTATTGATTAATCTGTACATATATATGGAATTTGTCTCTTGTTACTGAGATTATATATCTCACCCCGATTATGGGCTAACAATTTCAAGGACCAAACCTCTTAGTAGCAAAGAAAAAATTAGTGGAAGCTTGTTATATGGTTTAGTAGTAGGTAGGTTTGGAAACCTCATCAGATTGTATTTGTATAACTAGACTACTAACTTTATGTAATTACTGCATTGCATCATGAATTACCAAGCATAGGGACTGTAATCATTTGATACATCATATGTCAACTTAAACTAGTGATTATGGAATTTCTAATGGGACTTATGTTTGAATGGAAATGTGAGTAGTGTATGAATTCTTTGCTGTCATTGATCTATGAACTTACTGGTTTATGATGGCTAGAGGGTTAAGGAGCCTCATATGAGTTTTGAATGGGTAATGATAGATGTGTTAGGTAGATTAGGTAAAAGAAAGACACTAAATATTCACAAACTAAGTTAAAGTGGCCTAGAATGTTGTTAGAGAGGAAATTGGAGAGCATGAGATGAAATCTTGGGAGTTATAGGAACAGAAGGGAATTGGCCGCGGCCAACATTTAATTAGCCTCGGCCAAATGTGGCAAAACTGTCAAGGAAGAAAACAGAGAGCAATTGGCCACGGTGAACAGTGAGGTTAGCTGCGGTTAAGTTTGAGAGGTAGATTTGGGAGTGTTTCAAAGGGTATTTGGCCATAGTGAAATGTAAAAAATTAGTGAATGCGTAAGGAGTTGAACCCGAGAGTAATTGGCCGCGGCGCGAGGGAATTTAGCCACAGCAAAGGTGCTCTATTTCTTATATTCACCTAGAAACCTTAGTTTCTCTTAAGGTAATGTTAAGGAATGATCTAGGAACATTTGTAGGAGGATTTTATGAGTTGGAATTGATGGATGGAAGAACCAAAGGCTCCTCATTGATAATTAAATTTACTTGTACATTCGAATAATGGTGGTTGTCTAGCTAATGACCCTAACAACATTAAGGTTTCAAATTTCCTCACTTTTTCCCGATATAATTAATCTTAATGACTTCAAACCTTGATTTATGATTATTAATTATGTCTTTAACCTTAATTATGATGATTAGATGCTAGGGTCATTACACCGCGGCTAAGAAGGTTTCGCCGCGACTAAATGAGTGATAGAAGCGAGGGGCGCTGCGGCATGAGTAATCTCGCAGCGGTGCAAGCAAATAAAAATTTTCTGGAGAGTAACAGTGGTGAGGAACGCCGCGGCTTGAGGAATCTAGCCATGGCACAGAGTGAAAAAAAATCACCCAGGAGGGTAATAGAATGAAACCTCGCCACGGCGCTAGTCGAAGGAACAAAATAAGGAGTGTACAGTAGCGAATCTTGCCGCGACGCAAGGGTGTTCCACCAAGGCGAGGATCGTGAGATTTGGAACAGTAGCTCCATGAGGCATTTCCGCCGCGACGCCATGTAGGTCGGCCGCGGCGATGGTCCATAGTCGCGGTGAAATTCATGAAAATTGCCCAACGATTCTAGTACCTAACTTAGCCACGACGCGAATGGTCTGGACCGCGACGTAAGACCCCAAACTCCTACCTTTAGCCTAGAACCCCAATTTCTTCAATGGTAATGGTAGGAAATGGTATAGAAATACTTGTGAGAGGTTTTTGTGTGTTGAAACTGATAAATGGATGAATCATAAACCCCTCATGGTAGTATGATTCCTCTTATGCATTTTTGTTTTATTTGTGATTGTTTAGTGATGACCCTAACATCAAGGTTCAAATTTTCCTATATTTTCATAACATAATAAACTGTAACGACTCCAAACCTTGATCATTAATTATTAATTGCATATTTAATTATAATTAACATGTTTAGAAGGTAGGGTTGTCACATACACAATCTAAATCATCACTATAAAGCTCCATAAATTCCTAGGTGCAATCAAAACCTTATTTACTACAACTTAATTTCTAAAGCTTTTCTTTTGGTTCCACTTGTATATTCTTATTCCTTACACTCCAAAACCCCATATCCTATCAAGTTAGATCAAATAAAGTCCCTAACATATAATCCCTAATCTAGTCGAAAAGGAGAAGAAGGAGAAGAGCCAAGAAGAAGTGACATAGACCATGATATATTACCTTATTTGCAAGCTTTCCAAGAGAACTTTCTTATGCTTCAAAGCTTCCCTTCAAACTCTCCCTCTTCTCTACTAAACCAGTCACAAGACATATCCAAAAAAATCATTAAAACCATTAGAATAGAGAGGAGAAGGAGGAGAAGAAGTTTAGTGAAAGGAGAAGCATAAAAAAGAGACAATTCTTTACACTTTTCAAGCTTGGTTTCCTTCCCCTTTGCTCCCTCTTTGGTGCGCCGCCTTTAGTTAGTTCAAATTCTATTTTGGAGTGGAAATGAGTCAGTTAAGAAAATGGAGAAGAAGGGGATATGACATATAAAGGTGGAGGGCCAATAATGATAATTTCTAAATTCCAACTATGTTCCTAAACTTTAGTTTCTTCGTTTGAACTCATTTCAAATCCTTTTTTAGAATCATCTTTTTCATCATAAAATTTAGGTTCTCTAATTCATAAAATGCCTCTGGTTTCACCCAAATTGGATTTAAAACTTTACTGAATGATTTGGTCAAAATTTTGGTCAACTAACACTCTAAAATGAAAACTGAAGAGGTTTTGACTATTCCAAATGTTCTTATAATTTTTAAGGCCTTTAAGAATCTCAGAAAACTCAATTTTCTTGTTTAAATATTCTTCATTTGAGTTTTTTGAGAGCTTCCCCTAAATTACAAAATTTCACTGGCTTCTATAGCTTTTTGTTTGGCCAATTTGCCTCTAGTTCCCAACTAACCCTTGGTTTTAATCTGCATTTTAAGATACTCATTAATATCCTAGTCTCATTTAGATTTAATTTGTCTTACTTTAAGGTGTTCTCGTTTCAATTCATTGGATTTAGTTCAATTCTAGATTATCGATGTTACATTATCAAATTTTTTTAAGAAATATAAATAAGGAATTAGGATAACACATAAATACTAGAAGCAAAAAAAAAACAGCGTGGCAAACTCTTTTAAGAATTTGAGTGCACCTGCTATAAAAACAATAAGCAGAGTCCAATCAAGTGATTTGCGAATATCACAAAGGCATGTTATCAAATTGGAGCATGAGTAATCATATATGAATTTATTAAGTATGAAATTTCTTTTTCTGTAATTTGTTGAATTAATTCTATATTTCACTTTTTGAAATTTCCAAAATTCCTCTCTCATTATAGGATTCCAATTCCATGAACAAACTAAAGGAATAAATAAACGGATGGTATTTGAATCATGAGTATTGTTTGTTGTAGTTCATCCAATTAGAGCTTGGGAAACGTGGAGATATGAGCATAGCTGCGCGACTTTCATTGATAATCTGCGTTGCCATTCTGAATACCATTGGACCACAATCAGAGTCACTTTATATCAGAGCAAAAGGAAAGAGTGGGAAGATGAAAAAATTGAATGCAGGGTACTCCTTTGATAATGGTTTTTAGCACGTTGAAGAGTAATGAAGACCGGAAATCTTGTAGAATTGGAAGATAATTGATGGATCGGTTAGGGAAGATGAAAAGGAAAGTAAAAAGAATATTAAAAAATAAAAAGATACTTTTAGTAATTTTATATAAGTAAAATTCTCAAATATAGATGATAGAGTTTATTTCAAAGGAACTAATAGATTAGAACTCTAATACAATTCTTTTAACTTAGATAATATTATAATTGGAAGCAAAAATAAAGATGAGCTAGTACTCCCCTTATACATGCACTAATGCAACTATACAGCGATAATTATTGTTATTTGTGGCAAGAGATTTAAAATGATAATTGAATTAAGGAAAAATTAGATATAATCCATCAACTATATCTTAATTACAATTTTGGTACACAAATGTTAAAATATAATACTTTACGTATCAATTAAAATTAATGTTTAAAAGATCTCGTGATTGTGACATAGTACCTTATGTGTCCATCTTTTCCAATTTTTTTTCTTGCACGGTTTTTGACATGTATTTCTTCCAAATTTTTAATTTCGTGCAATGTTAATTTTCACTAATATATAACATTTTTCACTTTTGTTGATAGTCTGAGGAATAAATTGTTATATTTTAAAATGTATGTATCAAAATTATAATTAAATTGTAGATTAGAATATTACACGTAATTAAAATTATAAATGTATTGGTGAAAAAATTTGAATTAGAACAACTAGAGGTGGTTTTTTCCCCTCAATATTTGGTCGATCATTATTATTCATAAATTTTTTAACTTCAAGCTTCACCTTATTTGGGCGGATGATTAAATAATTAAAATTAACCTTTACCTTAAGCAGTAGTCAACCTGGCAAAGTTTTACTCCATATGCCTTAACCTTCACTTTAATGTGGCATAATATCAATGTGATCAAAACTGGATTAGGCTATACTGTTCATCTCAACTAGTTTGCGTAATCTGATTTGGTTAGTCTAAAATAGTAATTAACCAAAAAATTAATAAAAAATTAGTCAAATAAATCAAAAATTGACTAAATTAGTTAAAGTCTAATTAGTAATTTTTTTAAAATTTTTTCTTATAAAATAGAATAATTCATCTTCAATATATCTGAAAAACTAAAAATAGAAAACCTAGAAAAAAGGGATTGAAACTAAGAAAATTTAAAAAAAAAAAAAAGAGAAGCAAAAGATGCATATTTAGCTATTTTCAGTGCTTGTTTTTTATGGTGTCTTATTTTTTAATAATATTTCTCTCATGAGAAAAATTGTTGTTTGCTTTTTGCTTTTTTTATTTTTATTTTTAAATGATAAATGAAATATTAATATAGTTTGAGAATTTCAAATGTTTAATATTAAATATTTTTAATTTTTAATCATGGGTGGTTTTTATATTCTAATTAAAAAATAACTTCTTAAATATTTTAAAAAATATTAATTTAGTAATCAAATATTTAAAATTTATTAATATTTATTTATTATATTAAAATTTTAATATATAAAATTTTTTTATTAATTAATTAATTAATTTTTTTTAATTTAACTATAACTAGATCACGATTAGATTAATAAACTATGAATCATTGCTTCTACAAATTTAATAAATAATTTAATTTTAAAAATATTGCATAATATCATGGTAAGCATTAATTATTAGTACAAAAAGACGCATTATGCTATTACGTTTTGGTATATATTTTACTTACCATTTGAAAATAACGTAGCAGAATAAATTATAATATGAATTTAACAATTTGCTGACAAAATAGCTGACTTTAAGAATGGTTTGAGTTGAGAGTTTCAAATGTAGAAGTCTTTCATGGAACTAGCCTGGACGGTCAACGTAGTCGAATTTTAGCTTTATCGTTAGCATATCTCCTTAAAATATATTTTCCTCTTAGTACTATTTTGTTTTGAAATAGTCTAGGCAATAAAATATTAGTACTTGTACCATTTTAATCACATTTTTTCCAAAACTGTGGTGGTGAAATTTCTCTCCATAATCACTATTTTTTAAAATGAAAAATCAATGGATTTTTTGCCACTCAAGTAGAGTAACAATATAAATTTTTTTATTTTTAAATTTTAATCATATATTTTTTATTTTAATAATTCTTATTTTAAAGAAAGCAAAAGATATGATGAAAATAATATTTTAACTTTTATCAAACAGATAATTTTATATAATAAAAGTTGAAAGATTATTTTCATTTTATCTTTAATTTTTTTAAGAATAAAAAAATCAAAATAAGAAAAATTACTAAAATTACTAATAATAAATAAAATAATGAAGGATCCAGACCCATGTTCGCTTTGCCTCATATTTGCTGCGTTCTGCGAGCTGTTATTCTCAATTGTGTTGGAGAGTGGAATTTAACTATCAAAACGGCTATTATCGGAAATTCATAATCAATCTCACTTAAATAAATTTTCAAATATTTATTGTTAATTTTTTTAAATAAATATATAGTACATAGAAAAATTTTAAACACTCAATTATAATATTAAGTTGTAAAAAATTTTTTTTGTGAAATTATAACTAAACATTGTCTATCTATAATACAATTCATGAGTGTTATTATGACTTTAATTAGCTTCTGAACCAATTATTACTGTGTTAGAACGTGTAATGTAAAAAGCTAATGCGTTGCAACTTTCACTTAGAAATTTGCCATTGCAAAGTAAGACCAATCCATGATTACGCAACTAATTTTGCATGCTCTGTTTCTCGGTTCCCCACACTCTCCCTTCTTTTGGCAATTTAGCATGCAACTTTGCTTTTTCTTTTCCACTGATTGCACCAACATTTTTCTTCTTTAAGTCGGAATTGCAGTCACTTTAAGGACAGTCAAATCGACTTTGTTCTTTTTGAATAAGATAGGGCTTTTTCCCCACTCATAAGCATGGGTTGCTGAGCCGACCATCCACCCACCCAGCCTAACCCCATCTCATTAATCATTCAAGCTTCATCTTAAAATGAATAATTTTCGAACTTCTATTTTTTGAATAGTGGGGGGACTTATGGCTTAAGCAAGCATTGTAAGATTTGAGAAGCAATCTAAAGAGGCTTTCTTTTTGACCTCATCGATATTGCCTACCTAAATGAAGGTCACTTTGTTTCTCGTTCTTTAGTCAATGATTGCTTCCGTTTCCTGTTCTCTCCTGCATTTTACAGAACTATCACCATAGCTAAGATACCAAACTCACCAGAGAATTTAAAACATTTATTTATGACCACCATCACTTCTCATGTTACTTCAGCCAAACCAAAAATCTATTATCATTGTCCATGTGAAACCCATGGTTTCTGTCACTATGGATAAATAACTTATACAGATATAATAAATTAGAAAATATGACACTAGCTAAAATTTCAACCAAGGGCAACTGGAAGTAGTTCTGTTAACCTAAGTGGAAATTTCCAAATGTATACATCAGACTCTGCTGGATTGGAAAGTGGGGACATGATATTAAATGATCAACTTGGCAAACGCTGCAAGAAAAGGTCATAATTGAGCTACCCGACCTTGTCAATGTGTTCATACACAGCCACTCACATCCACACACATTTATAAACCATAACCAATTTCTGTAACTTTCTGTATGTGTTTTCTGATGAGAAAGCTTGAAGAAATGAGAAATCCAACAGATATATATATATCTATATATAATCCAGAGTTGTCGCTGAGCGTGTAGAGAAGGAAGGAAGGAAGGAAGAGAAAACAAAAATGCAGTCACTTGGCCAAAAAAACGAGGCCTCCCAGGTATGTTCTCAAGGTTGCTGCCCAACCACTTTTTTCAACATCCCAATATCTCAGTCTCAGATCACAATAAGCAAACCCAGAAGCAGCACTTCAGAGTGTCGCCACAATTTTGCAGCAACGACAGCTTCCTCTATCTTTCCAAATTCCCAATTCACTAGCCACGAATCTCTGCCATCTCTACAGGAATCATTCACTGAGTTTATCAGAGTTTATCCTCAATACTCTGAGACTGAACAAGTCGATCGCGCCAGAGCCAAAGAGTACTACCATCTTTCTGTCTCCAATCATACATGCCTTGATTATATTGGAATTGGCCTCTTCTCTTATTACCAATTGCAACTCCATGACACTTCAAAAACCCAGCTTGCCTCTACTTCAATCCCTCTAGCACCCCAATATTCAGATGCTCCCTTCTTTAGTATATCGTATAAGACTGGAAATCTAAAGACTCTGTTGCTTCACGGGGGGAAAGAATCAGAATTCGAGTCTGCCATGAGGAAAAAAATCATGGGCTTCTTGAATATTTCTGATAATGATTACTTCATGGTGTTCACAGCAAACAGAACATCAGCTTTTAAACTAGCGGCTGAGTCCTACCCCTTCCAATCCAATCGGAAGCTTCTGACAGTTTATGACTACGAGAGTGAAGCTGTAGAGACAATGATTAGCTGCTCAGAGAAGAGAGGAGGCAGAGCTATGTCAGCAGAGTTTTCATGGCCACGCCTCAGGATTCAGTCAACAAAATTAAGGAAAATGATTGAAGGTAAGAGGAAGAACAAGAAAAAGAGGGGACTTTTTGTGTTTCCTCTTCATTCTAGAGTAACGGGAGCGCGATATCCTTATCTGTGGATGAGCGTAGCGCAGGATAATGGGTGGCATGTGCTGATCGATGCTTGTGCATTGGGTCCGAAAGACATGGATAGCTTCGGCCTCTCAGTGTTTCGCCCAGACTTCCTCATTTGTTCCTTCTACAAGGTATTTGGGGAAAACCCATCTGGATTTGGGTGCCTTTTTGTTAAAAAATCTGCCATTTCCGTTCTGGAAGCCTCCTCTTGTGCAGGAATTGTCAATCTTGTACCAGAAAGGTGGCTATTTCAGCTACCAGAGGATTCTTCTGCTACTCAATTAGAACAAAAAGCAACCTCTAGCTTACAACAAGAGTTGGAGTCTCCGAGCTCTTTCTCCGGTCGCATAGAATCTAAGAAAGTTGAAGAAGGAGTACTATCTGAGCTTCAGATCACAGAGGCAGCTGAAGATGAACGCAACCCAGTTAAGACGCTACAAAGAAGGAAAGCCCCAGGTGGTAAAAATGGAAGCTTTGATATCGAATGCAGGTGTTTAGATCAAGTGGACTCTTTGGGATTGACAGTAATTACTAACAGAGGAAGGTATCTTATAAATTGGTTGGTGAACTCATTGCTGAAGCTGAAGCATCCTAACACAGAAGGAGTTCCTCTAGTAAAGATTTATGGCCCAAAGATAAGATTTGATAGGGGACCTGCTTTGGCTTTCAATGTGTTCGATTGGAAAGGAGCAAAGATCGAACCTGTTCTTGTACAGAAACTTGCTGACAGAAACAACATTTCTCTTAGCTATGGATTCCTACACCATTTATGCTTCGCAGATAAGTATGTAGAAGAGAAGGGAAGGGTCTTACAGACCAAAGAAGGGGGAGGCAAAGGAGTGACGGTGAACAAGAAGAAAGAAGCAGAGACTCTAGGAATAACTGTGGTTACTGCTGCAATAGGATTCCTGGCTAATTTCGAAGATATCTACAAACTCTGGGCTTTTGTTGCTCGGTTCCTTGAAGCAGACTTTGTGGAGAAGGAGAGATGGAGATACACTGCTCTGAATCAGAAAACAATTGAAATTTAGTTACTTTAAAAGTTTCATTTATTCTTCTGGTGTCTGGACTGATCTTAAAAGAGTAGAGTGAAAAATCGGCTGAAGATTTCATAAAATTAAGGTTCAGTTCATAAATTTGTGTGATGAGTTCAGAAACTATAGTGTCATTCTTTTATCAAACAAGATAGTGTCCATTTCCTGGTTTCCTGGGCCAGTTCCGCTAGAAGCTTTCTCTTTACAGATGACCAACTATTTTTGTAATCATGCTTTTATGATAAACATTGCTTTGAAAGAAAAATCAGCCTAAGAATTTCTCAGTCAAAACATAAAATAGTACAAGGAAACGGAATATCCATATAATACACTGTAATAATAGATTTGATTGATTGGTAGGTTGTCCTGTCCCAGAAAACTGAGATTGATTATCCTCAAATTATTTGGGGATTCTCTTTGAAAAGTTCTTCACCGATTGATCATCTTAAAATTCAAGCGTTTGTCTACAATTGGATGGCTGAAAACTCGAGCACTCCTGATCCAAATCCAATTTCCTAAGACTATGTCACATGTTGATCAAATGTTAGAAAATTTTTCTGTACAAGATGATTTTCATCTAATTCTGAACAGGATTGGGGTTAGTTGAATGTTTTGTTCTATTTCAACGATGTGATTGTTTGTGGTGTATAGAAAAATGCTAGCATTTTATTTGAAAATAATCTAAGGTGAAGTAACTGATAACCAATATCAGATTCTATTGAAGGGATCTGACTAGTTCTTTGCATTGTCATATGTTAGGGATAGAATTTCTCCTTCGATTAATAATCTTATTAGGTAGTCAATCTTCTATTGAAAGATAGATTGACGCTTAAAAGGTGCTTGAGTGGCCCAGAGGCTTTGGATTGAACCTTTACTTGTCCCTCCTCGTTAGCAATAGTCGTGCAATTACTACCATTTTTGAAAAAGAAAAATTCAATTGCTAAGAAGTCTTACATAGTGAACAATTTATATGTCACTGTTCCGGAAAAGGTATTTGTTTTCTTTGCAATGGAAGGGGCCACATGTCTAAAAAGAATAAAAAAAACAAAACAAAAAAGTTGCATCAGAATTCTACTTGCATGACAGGAGAAGTATTTTTGTGTAAGTTGAGTTTATGTGAACTAGTATTTATACCATGTAATTCAAGATATTCTATTATATAAAATTAATAATCTTTTTGAGAAAAATGTAAAAAAGAAAAACTCTCTTAAATTGTGGATCACTTGTAAATATAGTTCTTGAATTTTCAAAATGGACAATCATGAATTTTCAATTTCCAACAAATAGATTCTTCTTTCTATTTTTTTCTTACTAATAATAACTTATTTGACACCTCAATTACGTAGATGCTTAAAGTGACAAATGAATTAATATTGGTAAAAGAAAAATAGACCCAAAAAAGAAAAAAACTCTTTGCCCAAATTGAAATTTTCAAGGATCCAATTGTTAGTTTTAAAAGTTTATAGAATTATTTACAAGTGACTCAAAGTTTAAAATATTATTTTGTATTTTTTAAAACATTTTTTATTGGTATGTATTTTCTATTTGTTTTTGTGCGCGCGCGCATGTAAATATAAGTATAATAGTAGATTAATTTCACTTAAACATGAATTTTAAATCAATGATTTAGTACAGGTGGAAAGTGGGTCAAATGTGATTTTGGCATTTAATTGTTACCCAAATTATGCTTATCTCACTTAAACTTTGAGGTCAAAGCAACCTTCGAGTTAGAAAAGATTTTCAATTGAATGAAAATGAGAATTAAAATTGAAATGGAATAGAATAGAATCTTGAAATTCAAAATCATGTTTGATATGATATAAAAAAATGAGAATATATTTTTGTCACATTTGAAATGCGATTGCATGGCACTAATAAGAAAATTTTAAAATTTTGATTTTCGTAAATGAAAACTAAAATGAAATAGTAGAGTCGCTATAAAAAAATTTTAATTTTTAAAAGGCAAAATTTAAAAAAAAAATTTGTAAAAAAAACAGTTTGCAAACTAGATAGAGTTTGGGAGTCGATTGTGTAGAAGGAAGATGTTAAATACCCTATAATACCCATTTTTAGAAACAATTATCCTAAATTAATTGTGCAAAATTAATATGACCTCCATTTTATTTAATCCCCCCAACAAGTACATGTAATAATAAGGAAAAAGAAAGAAAAGAAAATGAAAAAAATATTTATTTATAAAAGTAGACTTGACTTAGAATAAGACCCTAAGGTTTACGTATCATATGATAGGGATCAAAGCCCACGTAATTTAACCCAAGTAAAATGTTAGTGTAAGTTGATTTATGTTTTTTTTAATTTTTGGAAAAAGAGAAGGAAAATAAAAATTATTTAAACTTTTGCAAAAAATTATTTATATGTTTTAAAAATTTTGAATTAATTTCACTTCTTTATTCTCTTCCTTTTTCTTTTTGATTTTTTATGACTTTTGATTTTTTTAAAATATTTTTTGATTTGTGATTTTTCTATTTTTGATATTTGATTTTTTTGAATTTTTTATTTCAATTTTTAAATATTTTTTTGTATTTTTGATTTTTTGATATATTATTTTTTTGTATTTTTGATTCTTTTATTTTTTTTAATTAATTAAACTTTTTAATTTTAAATTTTTTGAGACAAAAGGACTTTTCATTTTCATAAAGTATATTTTTTATCTTTTTAGCTTTTGTTAAAAGAAAATTTGAGGAAAGTACATAAGTTAAAAATAAACAAATTCATTTCCTATTTTTTACTTTCTTTCTTCCTTTTTTGTTTTTTCCTTTTTTTATCTTTATGTTTTTTATTGTTTTATTTTATTATTTTTTTAATTGAGCTCTTAAAATTTAAAATGCAAATGTTTGAATTCAAAATTTTCATCTTATATTCTGGAGGATTGGCATTAAACATATATGTCATCTTCATTTTTTTTTTGTTTTTGATCTTGGGACTTTTAGAATTGAGACTTTTTCTTTTTCTTTTTTCATTTTAAGGAAAATGCATATGGTTTTTCAAAAAAAACTTTTTTATTTTCATTTTAAAACTTCTCTCCTTTTTTTGTTGGTGACAACTTCTCTCCTTTTTTCTTTGAAAAAGAGTATCATTTTACTATTTTAAGGACTATTTTATTATTTTGTTTTTTTAATTTGAAATCCCTTGAGGATGTTTTCTTGAATATATAAATCAAACCCAATTTGGTATAAGCCGTTAGAATCTAAAGTTTATTAAGACAATTATAAAATCCAATAAGAACTAATAAAATTTATTGTCACACATGATCCTTAAATTGATTTCTATATACATGAGGAGATAAGGTACTTCACAAGGCGATTCTAAAAGTAAAATAAAATATATAAAAGTAGTTACAAACATGTCAATTATACTATCTGTGAACACCATATTTTGTCCAAACAAACTACAAAAATAATGACAAAACCAGATGACAAATAATAATAATAATAAATTTTGGAAAACAAAAAAAATAGGAAAGGAACTTAGGGAAATGAACTATTTTTAGGCTATAGAAAACAATTGAAAAAAAATCCAAAGAAAAAAATCAACTAACAACAAAACCAAATAAATTTTTCTTTTCTTTGCTCTTCTTTCTTCTTTAGAAGAAAATAAAAAATAAAATATCTCCAAACTATGGAAAACAATTAAAACAAAAGTTTTTATTAAAAGAAAAAAGAGCTTAAAAGAAAACAAAAACAAGAAAAGGTGAATAAAAAAATAATAATAGTAAATTTTAGAAGCTTGAGGAAACAAAAAAAAATCAATCAAAAGAAAAATTCAGTAAAAAATAATAATAATAATAAAAAGAAAAAAAAAAGTTTTTATTAAAAGAAAAAGAGCTTCAAAAAAAAACAAGAAAAGGTGAATAAAAAAAAATGGAGAGCCCAAAGCCTTAGAATGCAAAAGGGCCAATCTGAAGCCCACTTTTCTTGTCCCAGCATAGGCCCATCCCTTTTAAAACAAAAAACAAAAAAAAAGGGAGGGAGGCAATCTAAAGCCCTAAGCCCAATGCCAACATAGGCCCCATTTGGCTGAACCTCAGGCCCAATCCTCGTTGAAGCAGAAGCCTTTTGCTGGACTGGGTCATGAGCCCGAATTCATACCCTACCCGGCTCCTTTTTCGGACTCCCCAAACCGGCATTCTGAAACGACACAGTTGAGACACACAGAAGAGGCAGGAGCTTGAAGCATGAAACGGGAACAATTCAGCGTCTGAGGGGGTCCAGGGAGACAGACCTGCAGTGGAGGGGTGCTCAAGGTTTGACTTCCTTCTCCTATCCCTTTTGCCATCAGAAGGGGAAGGCAACTGACGCGAAAAGAGGAGGAGGAAAAGAGGGGCCGCAGATCGAGATGGAAGAGGAAAACGGAAAAAGGGTTGGGTTCAGAACCAATGGCAGGAGGAGAGGGATTTTTCGAAGCAGGGATTAGAGAGGGGAGGTTTTCGGGGTTTCGAATAAAAAGGGGGATTGAATAGGAGTTTGGGGAGGAGACAGAGCGAAAGAAAAGGAGAAAAGGTCCAAAAAAAAAAATCGAAGGAGGGGGAAGTCAAAGGAGAGTGAAGGAGAAGCCAAAACAAAAACAAAAACAAAAAACGTCGAGAAACACAGAGAAAGCAAAGGTGGGGAATTCCAGATTCGGGGAGAAGGCAGAAAATACAAAGGACCCTAAAACGAAGCAGGGAATAGGGGAAGCACTCCAGAGAGGAGAAAGCAACTGGGATATAGCCATTCTGCTCCCGGGATTCTTGCAGGTAAGATGCTGATTACCTTTGTTTTTTTGTTCTGTCAGTGGATTTGTTTGCGATCGCTGCCCCTGTAAAATAGGTTTGAGGGATTGGGTCGTTTTCTTGTATGGAGGGGGCGTGGATAGCGTTCGAAAGAGCATACTTTATACATATCTTTGGTTATGCACAACAGATGTTTGATAGATTGCTTGAGAGAAATTCGAAATAGCTGTAGGCATCTGATTGTTACGTTTTCGCTAGCTAATCCTTGAGAATCATGTTAATGCAATTTTGATTACTCTTTCCGATGTTATGGACATGCATTTTGAATTATTGAATGAAGGTTTTGGTCTGGTCTAGCTTCTAAAGACTGATGTATTGTACAATAGTGTTCATTTGTTGTGTGTGTCGAAACGTGGTACTCCCAGAAGGCCTCGCCGTTAGGATTAACTTGGTTCATTAGGTCCCCGTATTTGGCATGATGAGTTCTGTTGCAAGTCGCTGTTCTGTGTCTTGTGGTCATGAAATTCTCCAGGAGGGACTGTGTCTGTTTATTGTACAATATCGGATCCATTCTTATAGTATTCCTATGTGAAAGTTATACATTTCGGGGCTGCATGATTCATGACCTTATGTAGGACAAATAAGATGCTGCATATGACAAATCCCCCCCCCGGTCATTTTTCTTACATCAAATCATTTGTCCGGATTTCTATTCAATGATTTTTGGCGTTGAACCTCACTTTCGCAATACCTTGTTGTGGCCATGTTTTAATGAATCTTAAAAATTTTGCCTTGCGCCCGTAAGACCTTGGCAAATCCTCACTGAGCTTCATTCCACGATTTAACCATAGTTTTTAGCTTCAAAAGTTTTCGAAAATCAAAATAAAAGAAAATAATCTGAGTATGTGTCCAAAATTTGATGATTCCAAGAGGGTTCGCCCCCCTAATCGATGCAAGGAAGTTGGATTCAGTCGTTATTCATATCTTAGACATGTCCTGTCTTGTTTTTTTTTTTTTTAGAAAAAATGAATGAGTGAAGCCCAAAACAAAGATGGGTATCTGGTTTGGAATTCAAGTTGGTTGTTAGTTTATGGGCCTTGGACAAATATTTGACCCTATCCCTTTTCATTTGATTTTGTTTTTAAAATCGTTGTGTGGGATTTTTTTTTTGTCCCCTCAGACGCATTAAAAAAATTTTCAAGGGTATGTGGGGCAATCAGTCTCCTTAGCCTTTGGTGAGTTTAATGATCCCATTCTAATAAATTTTGAATTGCCATGGTCTACAATAAATATGATGGCTTCCAAAATATCGAAAGCTTTCTTTATCTATTTTTTTTTAAAATGAAAGTCTTAAAGGAGATAGGAAAAACATATAGAGTTCTCTCCAAGAAAATATAATGAAAAAAATAATAAAAGATTCAAAAAGGAATGAAAGTGCAAAAACTGAAGTGGAAGAGAATGAGGGAGTAAAAACAAGGGATTACTCAACAAAAGAAAAAGGAGAGAAAAAGAAAACCCCGAGTAAATAAATAAATAAAAAGAGACAATAAAAAAAAGAAAAAAATTGAAAAACAAGGAAATGATAATGAAAAAATTTGAAAATGCAAGAAAAGAAAGGTTAATTTTTATCTTTAACAAATCAAGACACATGTGCCAAATTCAAGACTCATTTCATCTGATAAAGGGAAAATTGATCTTTATTTTCTTGGCCTTTTCATCAAAAAAAAAAGAAAAAAGAAAAAATCAAGACGATCAAAACAAATTTTTTTAAAAAAGGAAAGAGATTAAAAAGAAAAAAAAAGGAGAAAAAATAATACAACAAAAAAAGAACAAAAAAATAATAAACTAAAAAAAACATAATGAATCAGATAAGAGTAAAAAAAATGTAGAAAAAAAATCAAAAAAGGGAAAATACAAAATCGAAAATGCAAAGAACGTAAAAATTAAATTCACTCTTGACAAATCAAAACATGCCAATCAACTTCTAAATTTGTTTTATTTGTTATGGGGAAATTAAGTTTTATTTTCTTTATCTTTTCACCCAAAAAAATAACGATAAAAGCACGGCCACTTGAAATAGAAAACAAAAAAAAAACACAAAAATCACAAAACTTAAAGAGAACAAAAAAAAAACACAAAAATCACAAAACTTAAAGAAAACAAAAATAAAAATAAAAAGAGAAGAGGAAAGAGTAAAATTGGTTCTGTCTTTTTGCAAATAAAAACACTTCAACCAACATCAAATTCGTTTTGTTTGCAAGAGCTTAAATGATTTTTCTTACTCTTTCTCTCCTTAAAAAAAATTAGAAATAAAAAAAATCAAGCAAACACAAAAAAAACAAAAACAAGACAAAACATCAAACAAATTTAACCTTCATCGAACTACGTAGACTTTGATCCCTTTCAGAGAGTACGTAGGCCCTAGGCTTTCATCCTAGGTCAAGTCTGCCCTTGTAAATAAAATTTTCTGTCCATTTTTTTATTTTCTTAATTTCTCTTATTGTATTTTGTTTCCTAATTTTGTTTCTTTTATTCCTATTTCTTGCGTTGCATATAATTTATTAGGGAGAATCAAAATAAATTAAAGGCCATGATGATTTTGCACAACTAACTTAGGGTAACTGCTTTTAGTAACGAGTGTTGTGGGGTGCCTAACACCTTCCCCACTCACAATTGACTCCTGAATCCGAATCTGGTTCGCAAACCACATTTTTTGTGTCCAAATTAAAAAGGTTTTTTCCAAAATTTTTTCTTTTCAAAAATAAAAATTTAGTGGTGACTCTACTTTTCTACTTTATTTATTTTTAAATTCTAATTTTGATCTGGCGCCGCGCGGTCACATTTCCGGTGTGACAGTATAGCGACTCCACTGGGGATTTTTTTGAGAGTCGAGCCTGATTTAAGTTAGTTGTGCAATACACTATGACCTCCCTTTTGTTTTGGGTTCTCCTTTCTGTTTATTGTTTACCTCACATGTTTAGAGAAGATGACTTGCCTTTCACATGCTTGCTTCATCTGTTCTATTTCATTGATTGTATATATATCATGTGTTAGGATACACAACATGTGGAATAAAACCTTAGGGTAGACGACCATATCTATGCATGTTTTGCTTATACCTGTATATATGTTTCTCTACCTTTTATTCTGTCAATCTGCCTAGCAGATGAGGGTTGGGTATTCCATAGGATGAGAAGGTAAATGCTCTCCTCACACACCTCACCGAGACACAGTCACCTCACACACATTATAGGCCCTATACCTGGGTTTGAGTGCTCCCTAGGTTAGTGGAGGTTTATACTGATTTCCTTGTGAAGCCTTGTGCTTCCTGAGGCTATCATGAAGACCTTACCTAAGTTGTACCTTGTTGTATGGGTTTGACCTATGTAGGATCTCTTTCCTCTCATGGTCAAATCTATATAATGAGATCCTCACCTTATGGTGGGGGCAATTTAGGAACCAATGCTTAGGAATCATAGATCTACCTAGTAAATTTGCACTGATAGTCGCGCCGTAACTACCTCCCACATAGTTAAGAGTCAGATTCCAATGATCATAACTTAGGGTCGACCCACGTTAAGACAAAGGAGAGCACTCTTTTTATCACCTGCTCCTCACATCCATGCATCTGATGATATCCATAGGCAAAGTGACCCATTATCACTATCACTGGAGTAGATAACGGGGCACACCCAGACATGCATTAGCTAAGATGAAGGTCTGCATTAATTAAACCGACATTTGCCTAATGGGTTTCCAACCCTGGAGAGGTCATAATCATATTCCTTGCAGCCCCTTTAAAAAGGGGAACCTTTTGGCATATTCATTTGCTCTATACATGCATTTAAAAGAGGTGAAGTACAAAAATAAAAAAATAATAAAAAAAAGGAAGAACAATAAATAACGAGCAATTTATTTTTGGTGATTAGAAAATCTATAAATTTACACTAATGAATACGTGTGATGCCTCGGCTAGAGATTTGAATATATTTTAGGACATTAATCATGCAGAAAGGCATATTTCTCTCGATTTAATTGTCGACTCTTCTCTTCCATAGAGTAATAGACTCCTCAAGAAAGAGTACAAAGTTTTCCTCATAATAATTTCTCGTGCCGAGACATTGTGCCCAACGTCATAGTGTGAATGTTAATGGATTGTTATACTGGCCCGCTGAGCAATATCGGTGTCAATCATGTAGGGAGTCATTCCTTCTTAAATTGATCCTCACTCCTTATTCTCTGTGGAATAATAAATTTTTTGAGAATTTGGTGAAATGGCTAAGCTAGTAATGATGATACACTGACTAACCAGTTTTGATATTTTGAAACAGCAAACGGCTATACGTACTAATTGGCATAAAGGAGGTAACGAAACCCTTGGGCAATAAGCGATATCTGAGTTCAAGACAAACTGGCCTAATTGCGACTAGAATAAAGCTTAAAATCAAGGCAGAAGCAGAATTAGTTGAGAGCTTGATTACATTGGGAGGAAAATTAAGTGGAAAGCATATTCGAGAGTTTCGAAGGGATTATGGGGAAATTCTAGACTTGCTGCGGACACCGGTACAGCCAGAGGCACTTTCAGCCTTGGCCCAACATTGGGATAGTTCATTGAGGTGTTTTGCATTCTCTACATTCTAGATTACACCCACTTTAGAGGAATATGGGAGCTTCGTGAACATACCTTTGAGAAAAGATGCCTCAATTTATTACTATCCGGGACATCTACCATCAAAACGTACAGTGGCTCAGGTTTTAGGGGAGGACCCTAGTAGAATCCATTTACAACAGAGGGGATAGACTGAAGGCCTTTCAAGGAAGTATGTGGAGGAGCGTTTAAGGACCCTAGCCAAAAAGGAAGACTGGGTGACTTTTAAGAGAGTGCTTGCCTTAGCTGTATACGGATTAGTGTTATTCCCCTCGACGGTAGGGATAATTGATTTGGTGGCAGTAAGTGTTTTATGGATGGTGGAAAATCATTGTGTAAATCCTGTGCCAGCAGTCTTAGCAGAAACATTCTTGACTTTAAGTTTCTGTCAACAAGAAAAGGGAGGAAAGTTAAAGTGTTATCTATAACTCCTCACCGTTTAGATGTTTAATCATATTTATAGGAGACAATATCAGTTGGGTCGACGACATGACACCATACACCATCCGGTCAGGGACTTCCTTAACCGTGAAGGTGCTATCCTATCATCCTAAAAAATGACCCGTGATGATTGGGCATAATCCCTGGGTCAATTGGACGACAATACAGTCTGGTGGAAGCTAGTTTGGTGGGAAAGTGAAGAAATTATATACTGTTGTGGAGAATTCTTGAATGTACCCCTAATAAGCCCCTGAGGTTGCATCAATTACAATCCGTCAATTGTTCACCAACAGTTCGCCTACAGGCAAGATGTCCCATCCAAGGAGGCGACACGATCAATTCACTTTTACCATAATGACCCAGAAGCTATGCCAAAAAATGAGAAGCACGTGGAGCCAAGTGATATGCAAAGGAAGATGCGATCTGGGCAAGCGGATCGTAGCCGCAACCAAGGCATACCAAGAATGGTTAAAGGAAAGAACCAAGGGGGCTAATCCTTCTTTCGGATCACCTAACCTTCTACTCGGCAATAACATGCAAGTAATTGAGGAACAATTAGCCAGCCAAGTCGAAGAAAAGAAGGAAGAGTTTAGAGTTTTAGAAGAAAAAAGACGAGAACACTTGAGGAATTTGAGTCAAATATGAAATGAATGCGCAGTCCTGCGAGCGGAAGCGAATAGGGTAAAGAGACGCACGGGAAATAGGGGAGGCGTCGAGATGGAAAAATTGAAGGAAGAGAATGCAAGATTGAAGGATATCATAGAGAAAGCTCAATAGCGAGTAATGGAAAATGAAAAGAAGATGTTTGTTAGTAGAACCCAATTGATGAAAGCCCTTAAAGAAAAAGATGCACTGGAGAGACAGATGCAGAATCTTGAATCTAGTGGGGATCGACATGAAATTGACATATTGGCAAGGGAATTGGAAAAGAAAGCAAATGAACTATCCGTCATTAGGAATGATAATGTCGCGATAATACAGAATTTGGTGGAGCAACTTAATCGACAAGCCGAAATGATCGAGACATGGAAGACACTCCACACCAAGCAAGCTATAGAAAAGGAAAGGTTCATATCCTGGTTCCAGAAATTGATCTTCATGGCCAACGAGATCCTCCCTAGTTTCAAGAGTTCGCTTAAAGTGGCAGAAGGTTTAGCTAATCCGTTGGGCACACCAAAAGAAATTACAGAATTTTTCATGATATGTAATGATGTTGTAGACGAATTAAAGTACCTCAATAGTTATTGATATTGCTATGATATGTCGCTCAGAATTTTGTTATGAAAGAATTTCATTCCCTTTGTGTCTGTCGTATAAAAGGAAAATACCTCAGAAGAACATAAGGACCTGATCACGTAGGAGTTTTAATCTCTTCCTGCATCAAAGGTAAACTTTGATGCTTGTTATATGGGTTAATAAGATCCTCTAAGAATCAAAAGGCCTAATGTTCCGCTGTCATTATGCCAATACGATTAACCCAAGCTAATATGTAAAAAATAAAATGATAATGATAATAATAATAATGGTAGTAATAATAACGACAATAACAGCAAAGATAAGAAGAAATTCTTTTAACATCACTAAATTTGCCTTATCCCTGCAGCAAAAGGAATATAAAGAGTAAAATAAAAAAAGACAATATTACGCCCTCGAAACGCGTTCCATCTAGCCAGACTTGCCCTACTAAGGTATACAGCACGCGTTCAAGAGCCAGGCTCATGGAAGAACATCAAGTCGAGGAGAGCCAGAGAGTTGAGGAAGACACAACCACAATGAACAGTTGAATGACGAATATGGAGAATCAGCTAGCTCAGATGAGTGAGACAATGAAGATCCTCATCAAGATACTCAAGGAGAAAGCTATTGATTCCTCGCCTAGGGTATCCAGTCATCCACATGCCACCGCAAATATCTCAGAGATAGGAACCAGCTTACCAAGGGTGGTTATACCGGAGGCACACTTTGACCAAATAGCCGAGGCTGCGCAAAGGCAGAAAATGTCCAGAACCCCATAACAAAAACATTCGACAAACATGGACCCTATGACAGGGATACCCAAGAATTTCCCGAAGATGACCCCACTTATACACTCCAGATCCCGACTACGAAGGTGAAAGGGAAAATTAACTACGACAAGGAAGATTGGGAGAAGGAGTTAGGGGAGGTTAAAGACTAATTGCAAAATTTACGGGGACCCAACACTTGGGGGTCACTGGATGTGGAGGAATTATGTTTGGTTCCCGAAGTTTCAATTCCGAAGAAATTCAAAGTCCCTGATTTTGATAAATACGACGGCACCAGCAATTCAATATATCATCTAAGATCATACTGCACAAAAATGATTGTCTGGTCAAGAGATGAGAAATTTCTGATAAACTTCTTTTCAGAGAGTCTGATGGGATTGGCCTTGTTATGGTATATGCAGCTAGACCACTCAAAAATTCAAAGGTGGAGGGGCCTCACGAAAGCTTTCATGAAGCAATATAAATTCAATCTCGACATTGCCCTGACTAGGCAACAGCTAAAAAGGATGGGTAAGAAATCGACAGAGTCGTTTAAAGAATATGCCCAGAGATGGAGACTGATGGATTCCCAAGTCCAACCTCCAATGATTGCATCAGAATTTTGCTCCTATTTCATTCGAACCCTTTCGGACCCATTCTATAAAATCATGTTGGGGACCCATGTCACAGACTTTGCTAACCTCATTGAAATCAGGGAAAGGATAGATGCAGATATCAGAGATGGGAAACTTTCATCTCCTCAGGTGGAAAACAGTTTCAAAAGGAGCCAAGGGCTGAAGAAGAAAGAAGGAGATATAAATTACGTCCAACCTGCGAGACAGTATCCACAACAACCTATGCCTTATCAAGTAAACAGAGGAAATCAAGGTCAAACCCTATTTGTGCCAGTTATGAATAGGCAAGGGCAACATGAGAGAATAACTTATGGGCGGCCAAAAGATAACCGCCCTTGGCCCAACTTTAATTCTACAAATGCTGAATTGTATAAGAAGCTATTGGATGTGAAGCTTTTGGGGCCTCGACGTGCAAATCCAATGCAACCACCATATCCAGCATGGTACAATCCCAACGCCTCTTGTGAATACCATATGGGTGTTTCGGGGCACTCAATTGAGAATTGTGTTGGCTTTAAGAAAAATGTGCTAGATCTAATTGAATCCAACCACATCCAACTTAAACCGAGAGAAGATTCAACGGTTACTACTAACCTGTTACCTAGTCATGGGGGACAAGTGAACGCTGTTGAAGAAGAATCAGGTTTTTCCAAAAACCCTAATGTTCTTAAGTTGTTAATGAAAACTCTATTAGTTAATTTGCAATCAGCCGGGTATGTATTAGAATTACCAAAAGAAAGGGTCAGTGGGGCTACTGGTAATCTGTTAGTACAATTTTGCGACTTTCACCAGCAAAATACGAACCATGGCATCAAAAATTACGTACAGTTTCAGGAAACTTTGAAAAAGCTAATGGCACTGGGGGTTGTGGTCATGAAGAAGTCAGAAAAAGAAGTCGGAACAATAGAGGAGAAATATGTCGACATCATTATCCCAACTAAACAGCTAGAGGCAGTTACCTTAACTATGGGAAATCCTCTTTCGACGTTGGGTTCATCTTGTTCTCTCTCCCCGAGACAACCGTCAGTGGTTATCAGTATGCCAGCTCCGTTCCCATATCAAAGCAATCATGCCATACTGTAGAGGTATGAGGAGACCTGGGATCACCCCTTCAATCAGATGGCAGTTACCGAATCAGTAGGGGAACCTATTACAAATATAGCTGAAGTAGGAGGGATGACTCGAAGCGACAGGACTTACCTCCCAGCAAATGTTGACAAGCGAGGAAAGGGGAAAAGAATTGACGGCAATGATCGAAAGGATGAGAAAGAAGGGAAGGAAAATGACACAGAGGAAGAGTTCTTACAAATCATGAAACAAAGTAAATACGATGTGGTAGAGCAATTAAAGAAGACTCCGGCCCAGATTTCTATGTGGTCCTTGGTCATGAGCTCTGAAGTACATTGTCGGGCTTTGCAAAGGGTCTTAGAGGAGGCATACGTGTGGCCTGATGTCACCCCAAAAAAGGTAGCTAATGTGATGAACATCGTCAAATCCACTTCTGCCATCTCGTTTTCTGAAGAGGAAATCATAGGGACATTGGCTAATCAGCCTAAAGCCTTACATATTACTCTGAAATGCAACGGGTTTATAATCGCAAAAGTTTTAATTGACGGGGGCTCAGCACTAAATGTGCTACCGTTGACAACACTCGAGCAATTGGCAGTGGAAAAATCACATATTGGGAAAAGTGATATGGTGGTTAGAGCATTCGATGGTTCTAAAAGGGCAGTGGTCGGTACTATATGTCTATCCTTGGAGATTGGGCCAAAATTGTTTGCAGTAGAGTTTCAGGTAATAGACATCGATCCCTCCTATACAATGTTATTAGGAAGGCCATGGATCCACTCTGCTGGTGCTGTCCCTTCCACGCTGCACCAAAGGGTCAAATTCATCTATAATGGGCGAATCATCACTGTCAAGGGAGAAGAGGAGATAATGTTAAGTAAACCCAGTTCCTTACCATACATCGAAGCTGCAGAACGAGACAAGGAAACGCTATTTCAAAGTCTGGAAATGGACGGACCCAAGCCTGCTGTTGGAAGTGTCGATCAAGTCGTGATGAAAATACTAGAAAGGAATGGATTCGAAGCTGGAAAAGGATTGGGGATACAGCTACAGGGAATTGAACGACCTATCGTGCTCCCAAAGAACCCTAATCGTCAGGGGTTAGGATACAAATCCTTATTATCAAACCAAGAAGAGGAGCGACTAAAAGCCAAAAGAAGTAGGAAGCAGGAGAGACTGCAAATCCCCCACATCAGAGAAACTTTCCCAGCTCCCTCGGAGATTATGAACCAATCCGGTATTTCCACAATCGATGAAGAAGTTGTGCAGGGAGTCAAGACTTGGATTTCGATTGATAATTCAGGGGAAAGATTGGATAACTGGGAAGTGGAAGATGTTCCCGATATTGTAGCATTAGAGTAATTGTTTTGATCATGTTCTTTTTTCCTTTCTTTCTTTCTTTTTCTTTCTTTCCTTTTCTTGTCTTATGTTTCTTTATTTCTCTTGTTGTGTCTTAACTCCAAACGATCATTTATGAATGACAATGGTATTTTGCAAATGAAATGAGAATTGCTTAGATATTCTACTCTCTTTTCGCTTCCGTTTTCTCTCTTTTAGGTCATTCTACTTCGTTCCTCCCTCCAGGAAATTGTTTTTCTCAGAACTCTCGCCCAACGCAGAGGTTCCTGAGCCCTCCTGGGATGATCTGCACGCTACCTTAGATATGCCCGATTCCAAACCTGACAATGAAGAGTTGATCCAGACTTTCAAAAGGTTGCTCGAGTCTGTAGATAAAGGCATTCGCCCTCATGAAGAAGCAATTGAAAGTGTCAATTTGGGGACGGAAGAACATAAAAAGGAGGTCAAAATAGTGGAGAATCCAGAAAAGGCAGAAATGATTCAACTCTTCAAAGAGTATATAGATGTCTTCACATGGTCTTATCAGGACATGCCTGGACTTGACCCGGTGATTGCTTCTCACAAGATTCCCTTACTCCCAAACATTGAACCTAAGAAGCAAAAATTAAGGCGAATGCACCCTGACATGTCTTTAAAAATAAAAGAGGAGGTTATGAAGTAACTAGAAGTAGGTTTCCTTCAAGTGTCCACATGTCCACAGTGGGTAGCAAACATCGTACCTGTCCCTAAAAAGGATGGGAGAGTCTGCATGTGTGTTAATTACAAGGACTTGAACAAGGCAAGCCCAAAGGATGATTTTCCTTTGCCTCACATAGACGTTTTGGTTGACAATACAGCACAAGCTTATCGGTATTCCTTCATGGACGGTTATTCGGGGTATAACCAAATCCTTATGCATGAAGATCATAAGGAAAAAACTACCTTTATCACGCCATGGGGAACGTACTGTTATAGAGTAATGCCATTTGGGTTGAAGAATGCTGGGGCGACTTACCAACAAGCTATGATGGCGCTTTTTCACGATATGATGCACAAGGAGATCGAGGTATACGTTGATGATATGGTGGCCAAATCCGCAAAAGGAGAAAGTCATGTGGCGGTACTAAGGAAACTGTTTAAAAGATTATGTGAATACAAACTACGGTTAAACCCCAACAAATGCATCTTTGGGGCCTTAACTGAAAAATTATTAGGTTTTATGGTAAGTCAAAAGGGAATAGAGGTAGATCTTGATAAGATACAAGCCATTCAAGAAATGCCATCCCCCCAAACGACAAAAGAAGTACAAAGCTTTTTGGGCCGGCTCAATTATATAGCAAGATTCATTGCCAATCTAACTGCTACTTGCGAGCCCATCTTCAAATTATTGAAGAAGAACCACACCAAAAAATGGGACGATAACTGTCAAAAGGCATTTGATAAGATTAAAGAGTATCTGTCGAATCCCCCAATCCTAGTTCCGCCAGCACCAGGACGACCTTTAATTCTCTATCTGACAATCTTGCCAAGGTCAATGGGGGCTGTATTGGGGCAACATGATGCTTTTGGGAAAAAGGAGTAGGTCGTTTACTACTTGGGTAAAAAGTTCAACGAATGTGAAGCGTGCTACCCATTGATTGAGAAGACCTGTTGCGGATTGGTATGGACCACTAAACGGTTACGACAGTATATGCTCTATTATACCATGTGGCTAATTTCCCGAATGGATTCCATCAAGTATATCTTCAAAAGTCCACACGTCTCAGGAAGAGTCTCTAAATGGCAAGTGATTCTGTCTGAGTACGATGTCAAGTATGTGACTCGAAAGTCTATAAAAGGAAGCATCATAGCTGACCATCTAGCCGAGAATCCTTTGGATGAATACCAACCATTGGATTTCCATTTCCCTAATGAAGACATACTCACTATAGAGGACAACGAAGACGACAAGGATGGTGGTAATGGGAGATGGAAGATGTATTTTGATGGGGCTGCAAATATGCATGGGTATGGCATTGGGGCCGTGGTTGTATCACTAGAAGGGAAGCAGTACCCCGTTGGTGTCAAATTAGAATTTGAATGTACCAATAATGTGGCTGAATATGAAGCTTGCATCAGTGGATTGAATGCTGCCGTAACCCTTGGTATAAGGAGCCTGGAAGTTTTTGGGGACTCTACCCTCATAATTCATCAAGTGACTGGAGAATGGCAAACTAAGGATCCAAAACTGATTCCGTATCAGAAATTTTTGGTTTGGCTAATCAGCCAATTTGAAGAAATCAATTTCCATCATGTGACTCGAGATAAGAATCAATTTACTGATGCATTGGCTACCTTAGCGGTAATGATTCGACTCGACTATGGAGTCCAAGTCCAGCCCCTCCGAGTAGAATCTAGGGATTTGCCAGCCCATTATCTAAACATAGAAGAGGAATACGATGGGCAACCGTGGTATCATGACCTCAAGGTTTATATGACGAGTAAGGAATACCCCGCTGAGGCCACTGAGAGTGGTAAGAAGACTATTCGGCGTTTAGCCATGACTTTCTTCATTAGCAATGGTATTTTATACAAAAGAAGTCATGATGGTACACTATTGCGGTGTGTAGATGCGAAGGAGGCTCAGAAAGTGGTGGCAGAGGTTCATGAAGGAATATACGGTACGCATGCGAATGGTCACACTTTGACCAAACAAATCCAAAGGTGTGGATATTTTTGGCTGACCATGGAAAAAGGTTGTACTGAATATGTTCAGAAATGTCATAAATGTCAAATTTACTCAGACAAAATCAATACACTACCGGTCCCACTACACAATTTGATATCATCATGGCCATTTTCAATGTGGGGTATCGATGTGATCGGACCAATCAATCCTAAAGCGTCTAACGGGCATCATTTTATCTTGGTTGCCATTGACTATTTTACAAAATGGATCGAGGCTAGTTCTCTTACTAGCATCACGCAAAAGGCTTTTTGCAAATTTCTTAGGGTGAATATCATTTGTCGCTATGGATTACCAGAGAAAATCATCACTGATAACGCCCCGAACCTAAATGGGGCAGAAGTTGCTAAGCTCTGTGAGCGGTTCAAGATCAAGCACCATAACTCGGCACCGTATCGGCCACAGATGAATGGGGCCGTAGAGGCAGCAAATAAAAACATCAAAAAAATTATTGCCAAGATGACGGTCACCTATAAAGATTGGCATGAAATGCTCCCGTATGCATTGCATGGGTATCGCACCACTATACGTACCTCGACTGGGGCAACTCCTTACTCGTTGGTTTACGGAATGGAGGCTGTCATGCCAATTGAGGTAGAAATCCCATCATTACAGGTGTTGATCGAATCCAATTTAGATGAAAATGATTGGATAAGAACTCGGTATGAGCAGCTGAATATGATCGAGGGACGAAAACTCACTGCAATATGTCATGGACAATTGTATCAAAGGAGAATGGCAAGAGCTTTCAACAAAAAACTTCGCCCCCGGGAGTTCAAAGTTGGGGACCTAGTCCTCAAGAAAATCTTGCCAAACCAAGATGACGCGCAGGAAAAATGGGCCCCCAATTACGAAGGCCCCTATATTGTTAAGCACGCCTTTTCAGGAGGAGCATTGGTCTTAATGGACATGGAGGGTCGGGAATTAACAAAGCCTCTTAATTCGGACACAGTTAAGAAGTACTTTGCATGATGGGAAGAGCTCGCTAGGTTGAAAACCCAAAAGGGCATCCTAGGCAAAAGTTAGAGCAAAAAAAAAAGAAAGAAAAAGGAAAGAAAGAAGAAGAAGAAGAAGAAGGACAATAGGGTAAGGCGAGAGAGTACTTGAGCAAAAATGGAGTAAAGTTTGAAAATCCATTTCAGCAGAAGCTATCAAGCAGCCAGCAAAATAGAACTCCGAGCAGTCGAGAGTCATAGGTTAGGTCGGATTAGGTGTATTATTTCGGGTTGCACGACGGATCGCTCTATTGGGGTATGTGGAACCAATTGTAGCGGGCAATCTTCAAAAGAATTTCTCGTGTCAAATTCTGTCTATTCCTGCACCATTATGGTCTCATTCTTTAATCAAATGCTGTATTGTCTAAACTTTTAGATGTTTCCTTTGGCAAGCATTAATAAAATCATTCGCCACAAGCCCAAGTTGCATATCATGATTTTTGTCTGTGTGCTTCATAAATAATAACCCAGAAAAGGCATTCATCAAAGCTTTTACCTAGCACGGCATGATCGGCATTTTCTTTAGATCAGTTATCCTTTATGAACCATTATTGTTACTCGAAAAGTAGACTCATAAAAAGAAACAGTTATAGTGGCGAGGATCACACACAAGCTTCTTTGATGATAAGAGATTGAGAGTTACAAATGGCACGCAGCCCAACGTACTGAAAGTTTAGCTAGATGGGTGTTACATTTCAGAAGGGCAGCATACCATCCCCATGGTGGTCGATCAGTTAAACAAAAAATAATAATAGTAATAATTAGTCTCATCAATTCAAAAAAATAATAATATAATAAAATAAAAGAGAATCATATTTTTCTCACCAATTCATTTTTCCAAATGGAGCCAGAAATGCAAAAACAATGCTCATTTCTTTCGTTTGAGATAACTCTGTTAATGAAAAATGGGTTCAAAACTCAAAAGTCAAACTTCCAAACTGGAAAATTAAAAAAAAAATAATAAGAAAAAAAAACAAAAAAAAAAATAGCAACAAACCTCACATCCTATATGTACTATCTATTGCCAAGTCTATACTGGGGCAAATAGGGGCAAGTTGCATTTTAGGAAATAAGGAATCATATGTCCCGTGCGCACCATACTTGCACACTTCACATAACCTCTGGTTTACACTGGGGTAAGGCAAAAGTCGATATTCACATCACGTTTGCTTTTCGTATTTCATACATACATACATGTGAATCCACAACTCACATTAGAACAATTTAGATAAACGGAGTAAGATCTTCAAAATCAAGAAAACACACTAAAGAATAGCATTCTTTTCTAAAGCCCTGCAAGCCAGGCACCTTCAAAGCCCTACAAGCTAGGCACCCTCAAAGCCCTACAAGCCAGGCACCCTCAAAGCCCTGTAAGCCAGGAACTTTCCAAGCCCTGCAAGCCAAGAACTTTCCAAGCCTTGCAAGCCAGGAACTTTCCAAGCCCTGCAAGCCAGGCACTTTTAAAGCCTTGCAAGCTAGGCACCTTCAAAGCCCTACAAGCTAGGCACCCTTAAAGCCCTGCAAGCTAGGCACTTTCCAAGCCCTACAAGCCAGGTACCTTCAAAGCCCTACAAGCTAGGCACCTTCAAAGCCCTGCAAGCCAGGCACCTTCAAAGCCCTGCAAGCCAGGCACTATTAAAGATTTGCAAGCCAAGCACTTTCCAAGCTCTGCAAGCTAGGCACTTTCCAAGCCCTGCAAGTCAGGCACCATTAAAGCCCTGTAAGTCAGGCACTTTCCAAGCCCTGCAAGCCAGGCACTTTTTAAAGCCCTACAAGCTAGGCACCCTCAAAGCCCTGCAAGCCAGGAACCTTAAAACCCTGCAAGCCAGGCACCCTCAAAGCCCTGCATAGGCTAGGCACTTTTTTAAAAGTCCTGCAAGCCAGGCACCTCCCAAGCTCGGAACCGACACTTCCCGAAACTTCACCCTAACAAACATTTCTTAGCTTGTTATTTTGATTTAGTTTGGCTTCCCCCGCTAAATTAGTTCACTTTTATCTAGTAGCTCCCCGAACAAAATACCTGTTTCCATCTTTACTTATTCTTAAGCTAAGGATATCACAATCACGTTTTTTATCCCCTTACTTAAGAATAAGTAAAGAGGGGCAACCTATAAACACCATATTTTGTTTGGGTCGCTCTTTCCTTTTGTCAGACAAAATACGTATTCTTATCTTTACTTATCCCTTATGCAAAGATATTAAAAATTACATTTTTAATCTCACCGCCTAAGAAACAAGTAAAGAGGGGCAACCGTGAACACCGTATTTTGTCCAAACAAACTACAAAAATAATGACAAAACCAAATGACAAATAATAATAATAATAAATTTTGGAAAACAAAAAAAATAGGAAAGGAACTTAGGGAAATGAACTATTTTTGGGCTATAGAAAACAATTGAAAAAAAAATCCAAAGAAAAAAATCAACTAACAACAAAACCAAATAAATTATTCTTTTCTTTGCTCTTCTTTCTTCCTTAGAAGAAAATAAAAAATAATAAAAAATAAAATATCTCCAAACTATGGAAAACAATTAAAACAAAAGTTTTTATTAAAAGAAAAAAGAGCTTAAAAAAAACAAAAACAAGAAAAGGTGAATAAAAAAATAATAATAGTAAATTTTAGAAGCTTGAGGAAACAAAAAAAATCAATCAAAAGAAAATTCAGTAAAAAATAATAATAATAATAAAAAGAAAAAAAAACAAAAGTTTTTATTAAAAGAAAAAGAGCTTCAAAAAAAAAAAAAACAAGAAAAGGTGAATAAATTAAAAAAAAAACGGAGAGCCCAAAGCCTTAGAATGCAAAAGGGCCAATCTGAAGCCCACTTTTGTTGTCCCAGCACAGGCCCATCCCTTTTTAAAAACAAAAACAAAAAAAAAGGAGGGAGGCAATCTGAAGCCCTAAGCCCAACGCCAACACAGGCCCCATTTGGCTGAACCTCAGGCCCAATCCTCGCTGAAGCAGAAGCCATTTGCTGGATTGGGTCATGAGCCGAAATTCATACCCTACCCGACTCCTTTTTCGGACTCCCCAAACCGGCATTCTGAAACGACACAGCTGAGACACATAGAAGAGCCAGGAGCTTGAAGCATGAAACAGGAACGATTCAGCGTCTGAGGGGGTCCAGGGAGACAGACCTGCAGCGGAGGGGGGCTCAAGGTTTGACTTCCTTCTCCCATCCTTTTTGCCATCAGAAGGGGAAGGTGACTGACGCGAAAAGAGGAGGAGGAAAAGAGGGGCCGTAGATCGAGATGGAAGAGGAAAATGGAAAAGGGGTTAGGTTCAGAACCAGTGGCAGGAGGAGAGGGATTTTTCGAAGCAGGGATTAGAGAGGGGAGGTTTTCGGGGTTTCGAATAAAAAAGGGGATTGAACAGGAGTCTGGGGAGGAGACAGAGCGAAAGAAAAGGAGAAAGGGTCCGAAAAAAAAAATTGAAGGAGGGGGAAGTCGAAGGAGAGTGAAGGAGAAGCCAAAAAAAAAAACAAAAACAAAAAACGTCGATGATAAACACATATTTTTATCTATTTGATTCTCCTAACTTAGGCATTTTAATGATTACAAATGGCTTTAAGACTTTAATTAGATAAAGTTTTGTTTTAGAAGCCATTTCTATATCTTAGGAAATTATTTACAAGATTTTAGAATTTTAATGCATAAAGTTCTTTAAATGATTCTTGTGAATTTTTCTATTAAATTGTTTTTACTATTTGTGCAGAATTTTGTTGGGCAATGGGAATTTTAAGGATAGAAATTAATTTAAAAAATGATTGAAGCTTCAAGATTGAATCAAGAGCTAAACTACATGAAGGAAGCCACACTTTGCAATTAGAAAGAGGGATTTTTGGACGGAAGGCAGCTCACTCACGTTGAAGCAACACTCTTCACACATGCAGCACAACTCTCACGTTGCACCCATTCACATAAAGCTAGGCTACAAAAACAAATGAAAGAAGCTGCACATAAGCTAGAACAGAAGCTAGAAAATGCTGCATGAATAAGCAAGCATGAGGCAGTCTTGAGCTGGGCAGAATGTGGATTAATGAAGCTTGAGAGCTGAACGAGCAAAACAAAGAGAAGCAGAAACAAGAAGAGAGCTACGTGAAAAATGCATAAAGACGCTGAAGAAGCTACGGGCAAGAAGCAGAAGCTGAGCACGTGGGGTTTAAAGGAATAAGTGGATTATTATATTCATAGTGGGGCCCACTCTCATACACACATCCATGCAGCTCCAAGCATATACACAAGAAGGAAGAGAACACGTGAATAGAGGAGAAAAGACGCTGGATGCTGCTGGAAGAGTGCTGGAAATCGTCGAATTCCCTGGAAAATTAAACATGAAGTGGAGAGCACATGCAGCACGTAGCTATTAGGAATCACGTGGAAGAATCATGCATGAAGAAGCAACTGCAAGAAGCAAACTCAAGGAGAAGCTGGGCACGTGAATAATAATGCGAAGAAGGAAAGAAGGAGGCTGCATGTGATTCATTAAAAAGCACGTGAAAGGGAGCTGATTCACATTATCCAGACTCCAGCCATCTGCACGCTTCCTTCATCCATTAAGATATCCTAGTCCATTCACAATTCCACTAACTCACGTCTCTATAATTTAGCAACTCCTTGCCTATTTATTCGACCAACCATTCATCCACTCCACACCATTCATAAACCATTCATCAACCATTCGTCCATCCACCATGCCACATCCACACCACTCATCATCCACTCCATCCTCCACTACATCTCCATTCCATCAATCCATCTCCAATGATATTCTAATTCATCTTGAGGCTAGCAAGGAGGAAGTCCTTGGAGAAGCTTGAATCCATGGAGAAAATTCAGAATTTTGGCTAAGAATTTCCTTATTTTTCCTACACTTTTTCTCTTTCATTTATTATCTTGGTTAAGTTGTATTTGATAAGGAATTTGTGTAATTGTAATTAGTGGCTGATTAGACACTAATTAAGAAGTATTTTTTGTTGATTAATTGATCTGATTAATTCCAATATTATCTGAATTCCCATGTATGCCTCGGAGGTGTTCGAAAAAAATACATGAGTGAATTATATGCTTAATGTGAGGATTCCTTAATGTTTAGTTGGTTAATTAAATATTTAGGATGATTCAGAGGTTAATCAAATTAGTTAATCAATCAAATTGGATGTTCATTGATCCTAAAACAAGAATTAACAATTTAATGCAGGATTGAGGTCTCAATTCAACGTTAGATAGTTGATTTCTTGAATCTTGAGTGGTTACCCAAGATAAATTGTTATGAACACGATTAGGGACTATTAGGCCAGAATTAATCACAATTAGATTAGGATAAGGATAGTGGATACCAAGGGACGAATCCGAAGCTAGTCACAAGACCATAATCCATACAATTAGATAGCAATTAGGAAATTTAATTCAATTTAGTTTTTGCTTAGTCTAATTAAATCAAAACCCCCTTAATTTAGGAATTTTTAGAGTCTTTTAATATTTGAAAAACTCAATTAAACATTGAACGCCAATTCCAAGGGAGATGACCTAGGTTGTGCCACTAACTATATATTCTATCAGCCTAGTATTATTTTGAGGGTTGTACGACGAGTCACTCAGTCGAGAAACACAGAGAAAGCAAAGGTGGGGAATTCCATATTCGGGGAGAAGGCAGAAAATACAAAGGACCCTAAAATGAAGCAGGGAATAGGGGAAGCGCTCCAGAGAGGAGAAAGCAACTGGGATATAGCCATTCTGCTCCCGGGATTCTTGCAGGTAAGATGGTGATTACCTTTGTTTTTCTGTTCTGTCAGTGGATTTGTTTGCGATCGTTGCCCCTGTAAAATGGGTCTGAGGGATTGGGTCGTTTTCTTGTATGGAGGGGGCGTGGATAGCATTCGAAAGAGCATACTCTGTACATATATTTGGTTATGCACAGCAGATGTTCGATAGATTGCTTGAGAGAAATTCGAAATAGCTGTAGGCATCTGATTGTTACGTTTTTGCTAGCTAAACCTTGAGAATCATGTTAATGCAATTTTGATTACTCTTTCCGATGTTATGGACATGCATTTCAAATTATTGAATGAAGGTTTTGGTTTGGTCTGGCTTCTAAAGACTGATGTACTGTACAATAGTGTTCATTTGTTGTGTGTGTCAAAACGTGGTACTCCCAGAAGGCCTCGCCGTTAGGATTAACTTGGTTCATTAGGTCCCCGTGTCTAGCATGATGAGTTCTATTGCAAGTCGCTGTTCTGTGTCTTGTGGTCATGAAATTCTCTATGAGGGACTGTGTCTGTTTATTGTACAATATTGGATCCATTCTTATAGTATTCCCATGTGAAAGTTATACATTTCGGGGCTGCATGATTCATGACCTTATGTAGGACAAATAAGATGCTGCATATGACAAATCCCCCCCTGGCCATTTTTCTTACGTCAAATCATTTGTCCGGATTTCTATTCAATGATTTTTGGCGTTGAACCTCACTTTCGCGATACCTTGCTGTGGACAAGTTTTAATGAATCTTAAAAATTTTGCCTTGCGCCTGTAAGACCTTGGCAAATCCTCACTGAGCTTCATTCCACTATTTAACCATAGTTTTTAGCTTCAAAATTTTTTGAAAATCAAAATAAAAGAAAATAATCTGAGTATGTGTCTGAAATTTGATGATTCCAAGAGGGTTCGCCCCCTTAATCGATGCAAGGAAGTTGGATTCAGTCATTATTCATATCTTAGACATGTCCTGTCTTGTTTTTTTTTTTAGAAAAAATGAATGAGTGAAACCCAAAACAAAGATGGGTATCTGGTTTGGAATTCAAGTTGGTTGTTAGTTTATGGGCCTTGGACAAATATTTGACCTTATCCCTTTTCATTTGATTTTGTTTTTAAAATCGTTGTGTGGGATTTTTTTTTGTCCCCTCAGACGCATTAAAAAAATTTTCAAGGGTATGTGGGGCAATCAGTCTCCTTAGCCTTTGGTGAGTTTAATGATCCCATTCTAATAAATTTTGAATCGCCATGGTCTACAATAAATAGGATGGCTTCCAAAATATTGAAAGCTTTCTTTATCTATTTTTTTTTAAAAAATGAAAGTCTTAAAGGAGATAGGAAAAACATATAGAGTTCTCTCCAAGAAAATATAATGAAAAAAATAATAAAAGATTCAAAAAGGAATGAAAGTGCAAAAATTGAAGTGGAAGAGAATGAGGGAGTAAAAACAAGGGATTACTCAACAAAAGAAAAAGGAGAGAAAAAGAAAACCCCAAATAAATAAATAAATAAAAAGAGACAATAAAAAAAAGAAAAAAATTGAAAAACAAGGAAATGATAATGAAAAAATTTGAAAATGCAAGAAAAGAAAGGTTAATTTTTATCTTTAACAAATCAAGACACATGTGCCAAATTCAAGACTCATTTCATCTGATAAAGGGAAAATTGATCTTTATTTTCTTGGCCTTTTCATCAAAGAAAAGAAAAAAGAAAAAATCAAGATGATTAAAACAAATTTTTTTAAAAAAGGAAAGAGATTAAAAAGAAAAAAAAAGGAGAAAAAATAATACAACAAAACAAGAACAAAAAAAATAATAAACAAAAAAAACATAATGAATCAGATAAGAGTAACAAAAAATGTAGAAAAAAAAATCGAAAAAGGCTAACATGCCAATCAACTTCTAAATTTGTTTTATTTGTTATGGGGAAATTAAGTTTTATTTTCTTTATCTTTTCACCAAAAAAAAATAACGATAAAAGCACGACCACTTGAAATAGAAAACCAAAAAAAAAAACAAAAATCACAAAACTTAAAGAGAACAAAAAAAAAAAACACAAAAATCACAAAACTTGAAGAACACAAAAAAAAATAAAAAGAGAGGAGGAAAGAGTAAAATTGGTTCTGTCTTTTTGTAAATAAAAACATTTCAACCAGCATCAAATTCATTTTGTTTGCAAGAGCTTAAATGATTTTTCTTACTCTTTCTCTCCCTAAAAAAAATCAGAAATAAAAAAAAATCAAGCAAACACAAGAAAAACAAAAACAAGACAAAACATCAAATAAATTCAACCTTCATCGAACTACGTGGACTTTGATCCCTTTCAGAGGGTATGCAGGGCCTAGGCTTTCATCTTAGGTCAAGTCAGCCCTTGTAAATAAAATTTTCTGTCCATTTTTTTATTTTCTTAATTTCTTTTATTGTATTTTGTTTCCTAATTTCGTTTCTTTGATTTCTTTTTTTTTCTTTTTAATTTCGTTTCTTTTATTCCTATTTCTTGTGTTGCATATAATTTATTAGGGAGAATCAAAATAAATTAAAGGCCATGATGATTTTGTACAACTAACTTAGGGTAACCGCTCTTAGTAACGGGTGTTGTGGGGTGCCTAACACCTTCCCCACTCACAATCGACTCCCAAATCTGAATCTGGTTCGCATACCACATTTTTTGTGACACTCCAAATTAAAAAGGTTTTTTTTTTCAAAATTTTGCCTTTTCAAAAATAAAAATTTGGTGGCGACTCTACTTTTCTACTTTATTTATTTTTAAATTCTGATTTTGATTTGGCGCCGCGCGGTCGCATTTTCGGGTGTGACATTATCCTCTGCATATTTACATTTCAATCTCTATTTACGAATAAAACAAGGAAACAAAACCATGTGATGTTCCCTTATAGCCATCTCTTTGAATAACTTCTGACCCATTTGCTTTCATCAAGTCATGACCTCCAGATTATGGGCCTCATACATAGCAGAAAAAAATTTAAAAAAAAAGAAATAGAAAAGAGGGGGTCACAATAGCTTGCTTTCCATGAGCCAAAAAAAAAAAAAACAAAGCCAAGCTCTCAATATCATATGTGAAATAATATAGGTCATGTTACACTCAGAAATTTCTCTCAGGCCACATTTTATATACCAACAATCAAAAAAAGAAAAAAAACAACTCAAACAACATGGCATTATGACTTCTCAAATTCATTTATCATGATGAACTAAAAAATAAAGGTATATAACATAATCCTATTTCCAACGACAGTATAAGTAGAACAAGATCTTTACTCCAAGTTAAAGCATCATCTAAATCCATTCCAACTAATCCCATATGTACTGAACAGAAACTCACCACCAATAGGGAACTTAAAAAAAAAGAAAAAACCAACTTGTGGAATCATTTAGTCACTTAGTCTATGAAATTCCACACTCAAAATTACTAAACAAGGCAACAGTTAAGATTCAGCATTCCATTCAGAGGATAAGGGTCCAGAGAACCGAACGATGAAAAGCTCATACAAAATTTTCATTCATTCATTCCATGCAACTTGCTTCAGGTGACATATGAGGCATAAATCAACATTTGACATTCCAAGTTACAGAGAAACAGATAGTTCCAATACTCAGGGCCCTCATTTGAAAACCCCTTACATTGTTACCCTCCAGATCTCAAGCCACACGAGGTTTAGAACAAGGGACTTCCCCTCATATGATACAAACATAATAAGATGAGAGGCATACAATCACAATGTGAATAAAATAAAGTGCAGTGATGCTCACCAGAATAATGACACCGCAAGAGTACAAGTCGTAAGAATAGTATGTGATGAATCAATGTCATTCCCTCAGAGAATCAGTGCGATTAGTGATTAAGCATTAGAGTTCTCATGTTCATTTTAGTTAAACAAATCAAATTGTGATTGAATATTTGTGAAAATTAATTCAAATGCAATTAACAATACTGAAGATGGTTTTAATCGAAAATAAGCAATTAAAGACACCCTAGAAATTCTAATCCCCTTTTTACACAATGTCAATCATTTCCCTTTTTAATTAATTGGCTTAATGTCAATTTTAGAGTTAAAGGTCTAATTGGGTATACATGTCTTTCGATCCATTTAAACCCCTATATCAACTCGACTCTTTGATATCTCAAATGAGTAGTTAACAGTCAATTAAGCTCAGACCCTATCTAGACTACCTAAGGCCCCGAGTATATTTCTATCTCAAGTGCAAATTAGACTATGTCTAATCCTAAGTTGCTTAATCAATGGTCTATAAGCAATTTCCTTCTTTCAAAGGTTAATCACAAAACTCATAATCAAACTAAAGGAGGCCAATCAATAGGATAAAATCATAATTTGGATTAAACACTAAAATCTTCAATAATCAAACATAATCAAAAGGAAAATAATCTCCAAAGCTTAAAGGTTCATAGAATCCATAAAGGTTACAAGATTTAGCCACTCATGGCTTGAAATCCACAGACAATCTCAGCAAACATATCAACAAATACATCAACTAGAAGGGAAGATGGAGTAGAAACACCTAATCGAAAGAATAATGGATAGAATCAAAGATTTCCCAATCAGTATGAAGCTTTCCCAACACCTCTTGTGCGTTTTCCCATTCTCCTAGTCGACTAGAACACCTCTCCCTTGCTGAATGACGAAGCCCTAGCCTTCTCACGTGTGTTTTAGCTTGCAAATCAAAGCTGTGCATTTCAAAGGCTGATCTTACTATGGCGAGGGATGACTCTCGCTATAGCTAGAGCTTATAGGCTCCCAGAATTCTATTGCTTTCGCTACTACTGGCACTATAGTGTAGTGAGTTACTCCTTGGAATTTGTATGCATCACAACTTCGCTATGGTGAAGTGCCTTCCTCGCTACAGTGAAAGCGCATCCTCGCTATAGTGAATTGTGTTCTAGCTGTAGCGAGAGGACTTGTTCCACTTGCATTTTCACTTTTCAGTTTCCTTCTCTTTTTTCAATTCTTTCTACAATCTTCTACTTTTCCTTGAGATAAAAATCAATCATAAAATGAGGCTCAAACTGATAAAGATATTGCAATTAAAACATTTTCTTTATTTTGTTTGATTGAATATACATTTAGCCATATTAATCAAGAGAAAAGCACTTTGCCTTCCTAATTTATCATAAAATATATCCCTTTCTTATCCAAAATTAGGGAGTCATCATACAGCAAACAAGCAAGCTTATCAAATGAAATATTGGGCATAATCACAGTGAAGCATCAAGCATTTTGTACATGTGAGAGCCACTTCCATATTCAACATGGCCACACTATAAGCAATCCCTCTTTCTCACCATACATATTTAAGGGCTCCATTTTCAATTTCAAAGATTAGAAACCAATACCCAACTCAGATGCTTAATTAACATAACATATTGGGGACAACAATTCCAACCCAAATCAAGCAGCAAGAATCAAGACCGAGTTGTCAATCAGACAACAATAATCAAAACCAATGAAGAGCTAAAAAAAGAAAAAATTATCAATGCACTATTCATATTGAAAAACAAATGAGCTCCAAAAAGCTTACCACTGTTGTTGGTCCCTATCTCCATTTTCTTTTGGTCTCAATCCAAGCATGAAGAGCAATCTAATCTCAGCTTCCTTATAGATTAATGGTAGAAAGCCTAAACTTCCTCTCGGTCTTTTCCCATCTTCGAATTTTCAGAGTTTGCTTTTCTGAATCCCCTGCTTTGGTCTTTTTCTTGGTTCTCCTATGGCATCCACCAAAGAAACTCCAGCCACCCCAAATGCTCCCTTACTTAAACAACTCCCAAGCCAATAGCTGGAGATGAACACCTGAGCATCTCTTCCCCATTCCACATGGCTTTCACTGAAGAACCTTCATTTCAAACTCCTCCCCACAGAACTTCTCCCCCCTAATTTTTATTACTTTCACCGTCTCTGCTCTCTTGCTCTCAGTTTCTCTTCTCAATCTCTCTCTCATTTTGTTCCTTGAAAGCCTCTCCCTTTCTGGGTGTTCTCAAATTAGAAACCAATTCATGAAAGTCTCTCATTCACCATCTCCCTTCTCTTCTAGCCCCCCTAACCAACACCAGCATCTTCCTTTTATTGAACTTCAACCTCCCTTTCATCCTTGGTCCCTGTTCTCTTTCCTTTCTCTGATCTAACATTGGTTGTTCTCTTTCTCTTCCTTTGTCTTCATCCTCATCTTTCCTTTTGCATTTTCGTGTTATCGCTTCTTTGCCTCCGATGGTGAAAGGGACCAAAAAGGAGGTCAACTCCTCAAGACCGTCGTTGCTATCCATTCCCCTGGCACACTATTTTGTTCATTGCTTGCCGTTTGTCCCTATGTCCTGTTCTATGCGTTCACCTATTCTTTGCTAGTGGCATAGGGCAAAAAGGAGAAAGGGGTTCTGGGTCAACTGAGTTAATCATTTTTTTCCTTGTTCTTTTTGGGTTTTGGATGTTAGGCTTTTCGAAATGGGATATGGAAACGAGTTTTACTATGTTTCTATTTCTTTTTTTGATTAACAAAAACAAAACAAACAACACAGAAAAGAAACAAAAAAAAAGCAAGAAACTAAGAACAAAAGAAAAATGAAGCTATCATGAAGGGAACTTCATCAAGCTTCTAGTATCCATCTAAAGCACGTACATAATGAAGTGAGGTGGGGAAATAAAACTTGTGAAGCCTGGTTCAATCCACAAAGCCTCCTTTGCCAATCTGTCAGCAACTCCATTTACCCCTCTAGCACACACAGTCACAGACACCACCCAGTCCTAGGCCATCATTTCCCTAATCTCCTGCAATAACTCCAGAACTTCATTATTGAGCTAGAAATCCTTGTTCACCCAATTCACAGCTTCTTCACAATCACTCTCGATCTCCACCCAACGGAGACTTGCGTCCCATGAAAGCTTGAGCCCCCACAAAATCACCCACAACTCTACACTAAGACTACTACTACACTCCAGGTTTACCATAAAACCTTTGAGGACTTCCCTAGCATGGTCACGTGCGATCCCCCCACAAGCTGCAACCCCCGACACACTACTCAGAGCTCCATCGACATTCACCTTGACACAGTTCACTTCAGGTGTGACCCATCTTATCATTCCACTCTTCACCGCCTATAACGTCATCATGTCCACTCTTGACCAAGCAATAACAGCCAAAGTTTTGGATCTAAAAGCCATAGGATCATCAGCTTCGTTCTTAAACACATGAGCATTCCGTGCAAACTAAACATTTCTGCAAGCCATCGTGAAACAAACACTCCACCCCACTCCTCTGACCTCAACACTTTGACATAAGTTCCATTTCACCCAGTTAACCACATCCACAAAAGAAAAGAAGTTACACTTCATGCTCTCTGGAAGCAGAACCAGCCAACATTCACGTGCATATGAACATAAACACAGGGCATGAAAACTAGTTTCTCTTTCCAAATAGCAGATGTTACAAATGGCACTTGGTGCAAAACCACGATTACTTCAAGTAACATTGGTGAGAAGCCTTCCACGTAATGTAAGCCACATAAAGGTTTTACATCTCTGGGGGACTCTCAACTTCCACACCTTCCTCCATAAGCCTGCCACTACCCTCCCAGAGTAAGGAGTGACGCTAGTATAAGCTAACTTTAAAGTAAACTCACCATGATTTGACCACCTCCATCTCGGGGAGTCACTACACATACCCCTATTGTTCACCCTAACCTTGGCAATCTCCCTGATGATTGTTGTAGGAGGTTGTCGAGGATATCCCACTTCCAATCCCCTGACTTTGAGACCAAGTCTGCCACCCTCAAGGACTTAACTTCATCTGTTAAGCATTTGATGACCCTATCTTCTAACTTCTCATGATGAGGAAGCCAACTATCCTTCCAAAAATTAACGATAACACCATTCCCAATGTTCCAAGCTAGCCCCAATACCGTTTTAGACTACGTGCTCCGAATACCTTTCTAAGCTTGAGATTCATGTCATCTCTTAACTATTATAGGGACAATATCACTCCCACATTTATATTTTTCTCACATAAAATGGACCCATAATGCGTCCCTCCTTCGAATCAACCCACACCCTAACTTCATCATATAAGCCTCATTCTGTCTCTTAGCCATCCATAAACCCAAACCACCCTCCTTCTTACTCCTACAAATGTCCTCCCAGGCCACCAAGTGCACCTACCTATTCTGACTGGTACTCCCCCGCAGAAACGCCCTGCATCTTTTATCAATATCGGTACAAACTGGAGTAGGAAGAAGGGCTGTCTGCATTGCTTATGAAGGTATCGACGAGACCATCGATGACACTAAAGCCTGCCTGGCAGCTAGGGAAAGAGAACTAGCCTTCCAACTAGACAGACGAGTCTCCATTCTGTCCAAAACATGCTGATATGTAGCCTCGGTTACCTTTTCATGATGAATGAGAACACCAAGATACTTACCTAGATCACTAGTGAGAGTAAATCCCAGGAAGTCGCTAATCTCCTATTTTCTAGTGTGGTTAACATTGCAAGAGAAGAAGATCCATGACTTGGTTGCACTTACTTTCTCCCCTAATGCAACGTAGAAATCATCAAGACAGGCTTTGATAACTCCTACTTAATCCATGCTAGCCTCTGTGAACAATATAAGATCATCTGCAAAAAATAAGTAAGAAATCGTAGTACCATTCCTTCTCAAACGAAAAGGAAGCCAAGATCTGTTATTCACTCCACCTATCACCAAATGAGCCAATCTCTCAATGGCAATCATGAAAAGATACGGCGATAGGGGGTCTCCTTGCCTGATGCCCTGAGAAGGGGAAAAACTATTCACCTTCTCACCATTCCACAATAATTGTATCTAAAGGGAAGAAATGCATTCTTTGATAACCCCTATCATTCAATCCTAAAGATTTAGATCATCCAGGCATTTAAAGATAAACTCCCACCGAAGGCGATCATACGCTTTCTCCAAGTCAATCTTAAGAGCCATAAAACCTTTCGTACCTCTCTTCGTCCACATGGAATGGATGATTTCCTGTGCAAGAATAATATTATCAGCACTATGGCGACTTAGAACTGCTTTGATTGGGGGCAATAATGTAAGGCATAATTCCCTTCAATTTGTTAGCTAATGTCTTAGTCACTATTTTGTAGATCACATTACAAAGATTGATTGGTCGAAAGTCTTGGAAAGTTTCTGGTGTCTCAAATTTAGGAATCAGGACAATATAAGTAGCGTTCACATCCTGAACTTGCTCTGATCTCCCCATAATCCCCTTAACCACCCTGAAAACTGAGTTCCCCACTGTCTCCCATTGACTTTGATAAAAAAAGTGAATTCAAACCATCTGGGCCTGGTGCTTTCAAAGGCCCCATATCGAAAAAGGCCAGCTTCACTTCTTGTTCTGTAACCCTCTTATGCAGGCTCAGAAATTGAACCTCATTGATCTCAGGATAAGTGAGATCAAAGACAATACTAGCACCATCGTTCTCCTCCTCTATATATAGGTGTTCGAAGAACTTTGTTCCTTCTGCCATAATCTCATAACCATTATAGGACCACTCCCCATTATCCAACTTGAGAGCTTCAATTTGATTTCTCTTACGCCTGCTGTTCGCCACTGAGTGAAAGTAACGAGTGTTTTTGTCCTTGAAGGAATACCAATTGCATCTTGACTTTTGGAGCCACATAATCTCTTCTTGAAGAAGTAACCCCTCTAAATGATCCCACACCTCCTCTCTTTTCTTTGACAGCTTAGCACAGCTTGGATCTCTACATAAAAGAAAATCAATCTGCTCCAGTTCTTTAATCATATTCTTCTTTTGAATTATAATATGTCCAAACACCTCCTTACTCCACCAAGCTACCGTAATAGTAAAATTGTTCACGTTCTCATGCCAATCATTATTCTTGTCCCAGGTCTCCTTAACGAAATCTTTGAATCCCTCATGCGTGACCCATGGAGAAAAGAACCGAAAGGGACAATTATGTGTAGGAACTGATAGGCGACTATCCTTCAACTTTAGGAAAAGAGGAGAGTGATCCAATTTAAACTTAGGTAAATGAACCACCATGGTGTCTCTAAAGCGTTCCCACCATTCCGTATTTATCATGGCCCTATCCAACCTGTTAGAGCTCCCTTGTCTACTCCAAGTGAAAGTGGGACCATAAAACTTCAAGTCAAAAACCTCATAGTCGCAGACCCAGCTTCGAAGAAGAGAATCAGCTCAAGCTCCACTCTTAGATCTCAAAACTCTTTCCTCATTCCTCAAAGTCGCGTTAAAGTCCCCAATTATACACCAAGGCCCTTCCACATTATTACCAATATTGCGAAGAGACTCCCACAATGCCCTACGCTGTCCAAAATTTGGATTCCCGTAAACTACAGTTAGCTTCCATTCATCAACTCACCCGTCATTTACACACCGTGCAGAAACTGATTACCTTTCAACTTGACTGAAAATCTAAACTCGTCCTCCCAAAAACACCAAATACCCCTACTAAAGCCATTGGTTTCCCCTACCTCCATATTTATAAATTTCATACGTCTAGCAAGCACCATAGCTTTCTCACCCCTTTGTCGTGGCTCCAACAAAGCAAGGAAACTATAACAAAATTGTTTTCTTATGTCCTCAAGAAGGCGAGGGAATGCACGACCCCCAACCCCTTTGGAGTTCCAAACTAGCCAATTCATAAAAACCACACAAAAAAGAGGGACAAAAACACAGACAAGCACAACGCTAGCACTGCATGTTCTCAAGGGAGGACTCAACCAGCTCGATGTCCTCAATGTTTAATTGCACATGCGATAGGGGATTGTCTCTAACAGAGAAGCGTGGCAACCCACTTGAACCAGGATCCAATGGGTTGTCTGATCCATTAGAGCAAGTTCCCAGGGTATCCTTCATATGCGTAACCGCTAACCCATCAACCGCCTTTTCCCCATCCAATATTCCCCTTCTATCTATCTCCATAAAACGGCCCAACGAGCTTTCTCCCTTCAATATTGGATCCATAGGTGAAGGGGGCCTAAAGAGTTTTTAACTCGCAAATATTCCACCATCAGGTTCTCAGTGCTTTTTTCCTTCATTGCCACAGAAGCCTTTTTGGGGGGCATATCATGGGCTCGTTGCTTATATCCCTTGTTACCACTATGCACCATGTTACTAATATCCAATAATGGGGCCCTTGTTTTAACCTTCTTACTAGCTGGCACCTGCTCTTCAGCCTTTTCATAAGTCAAAGCCTTAAAACGAGAACCCGTAAATTTTGCCCCATAATCTCTCCTCATATCTCATTAGGATTCTCTACAATTCTATCCACGTTATTGCCCCACCGCAATCTTCTCGGTCGTTGGACTGTCATCCACTCGCCATAAATGACTTTGCCGCCAACCTCTGCATCCACCGCGAAGTTCATCGTCATGAGGGCGCTGTTTATGTTTCCAACCTGCCCTGCACTCCCCTCACCATCGGCACTATCTGCTGTCCCACCATTCTTCCTTAACAATTCCTCCCCCCTTGCTCAGTTCTACTCTTATAAGGGCAATGATGCCTGTCATGACCAAACCGGCCGCAAGAGAAGCATATAAGATGAATCCCTTCATACTCAATTCTCTTCTCCCTCTCGTTAACTAAAATAGTTGGCAACAGAGGCTTTTTTAGGTCAAGCTCTACACAAATCCTAGCAAACCTCCCTTTATTATGCTTCATCGTCGTCATGTCGACCTTTAGAACCTTGCCGACCTGGCTTCTAAGCACATAGAGGATACCCTTATTATAGTAGTCCATTGGCAATCTAGCAATTCTCACCCATGTCGAGATACTACATATAGTCTCTTTGTCCGAGTCAAAATCCTCTTTCCAAGATTGAACTGCCAAATAATGATCCATAATCAACCATGGCCCCCCAATCAATGCAAAGTCGTAATCAGCACTCTTTTCTAAACTTGACTAAGAAAAAACCAGCCCCTACATCGATAGTTTCAAACTGGTCTCCATGGAGTCCCCATATTTGTTGCAGTTTAGCAACCAAATAATCCTCACGGATCATCCGACCCAAAAGTTTCACTATTAGCCTTCTTCGCCACTTCTTGATAAGCCGCTGCTTTTCCTCGGAGGGATAATCACGTTAGGGCCCTTGGCAGTCTTCTCCACCCTAATCCTCTCCTTCCATCTTCCCCTAGTCCACCAATCCTCTTCCTCCCTTGAGAACATATTATTTTTGCATAAGATAATAAAATAATAAAATATTATTATTTAAAAAAATATTTTTAACATAAACCAATAATAGGAAAAAAATTTAATAAAATATATTTTTAATTTTTAATCCTAAAAAATATTTTTTTGGGTAAGCATAGACTATGGAATAAATTTTTCCCTTTCTGGGTCTGATGTACTGAAATAGTGGAGGGCATAATGATAACTCCAAATTTTTTTTGAGAGAAAAAACTGACATTTCATCCATATAACAATATTGGAAGGCAGAATTCATTAAAGGCTAGAAATTTGTTTTCTCAGAGAAACCAACACCGATGTACCAAGCAAGATTTTTATGCTTTTCAGTTGCATTTCCTTCTCTTTAATCAGCTTTTTCATCCTGCCAAGAGAATAATTAATTTCAATGAATAAATCAGAAACTAACAAAGCCAAAAAGTTGTTTACACAAGAAGGGTTGAAAAGATTATTTAAGGCAGGTAGAAATTTGCACATTCTTTTATTCACCAAATATTACAGAATCATATTTCAGTAAGCAAATGCTGAAAAAAGAAATTGTAATTCTTTTGTATTCAACATATTGTTAGCAACAGATTCCAAATATCAAGATACTATTGGTGTTTAAGTCCTGCTGTTTATAATATCATTCTAACAATGGAAAAATTAAGAAAAACAAAAAAGTTAACAAAAAAACGTAGCATAATGCTGTCATTCAAAACCCACAAATAAAATTGTCAAGTTTTTTATATATAAATTTTAAAGCAAACCAAACTTTGGAGTCATGAGAATAAACACAACTCTTAATAATATCCTGACAATATACCAAACATAGGATCGAGACTCAAAATAAAAAAATTTTGGGTTACAGAATGAGACTGATATTGATATCATGACATTGTTTAATACTTATTTTTTATTTTCATATTATATTTTTTGTTGGGTCAATTTGTCTTATTATACTTGACCAAACAAATTTTTGTGATTCAAACTTTCAGAGAAGACTGTCTATTAGCATTAGTCTAAAATGCAGACTACCAAGAGTTTATGTCATTCAAGTGTTAAAATTTCATCTAGCATATAACAGGAAGACGTTGCCTTCCCGATTTCATTTAAATATGAATAATTGTTATGACAATGTATATATATTTATTTTTTTTATATTTCTTACGTCAAATGAAAACTTTTTTATTTTCATATCTCATTTCATTTGGCATGTTGATTATGCCACTAAAATTACTGGGCTTTAGGACCTGTGGGTTAAAAATTGGGCTTGACTAAAAATTCTTTATGCACAGAATTTGTATACTTAACCAGGCCTTGCTGACCCAAAAGGATAAACCAAGGTGCTTTTTTATTTGGGTAATTCATTTTACTCTCTCTCTATATATATAAATGGTTTTTTTATTGTATTATTAAAAAGAATTTTTTAATCAATGTCACCAGATTTTGCAATTAAAACAGTATATGATTTTTACAAAAAAAAATTAATTAAATTATATACTTGTCATATTGTTATTGAAACATTATACACTTATCATATTTTAATTAAAAAAATTAATGATAAAAATATAAAGAATTATATTTAAATTTAGTCCATAAAACTTGAGCTGCCAATTTTATTCACCTTAAATGCTACATATGTAATTTTTTTTAAAGGACACTTCCCATTAATTTTTTCAAATAAGGTAATTTTTAATTTTTTTCATATATATTTTAATTCACAAATTCAATGTTAATAAATATAATAGAAAATTTATTCAATTCTTTATCAGTAAAAGTAATTAAAAAAATTCAACCTGTATTTCTTACATCAATATACAAAAAAAAAAGACTTTAGAGTTTTTTATTACTTTGAAAGAAAGGAAAATATAATAAAGAAGACAATAAAAATGAAAGAATAAAAAGTTAGAAAGTAATAAAATATATGATATTGTAGTATTTTACTACATACTATAGTAGTTCGTTACATATAGAAATTAGAAGGATTTTTTTTATATGGTTTAGCATTGGAATTTGTTTTTATTTGATTTAACACAATATATCTTAAATATTTTTATATATCTTAAATAATAATTAACATATGGTATTAGTAATAATGCTTATCAATGCTAAATAAATTATTTATGTTTCTAAAACTAGATGTTCACAGTTTATTAGTTCAACTGTGATTAAATTGGTGATAATTAAATATGTATATATATATATATATCATTTTATATATTAAAAATTTAAGATAATAAATACTAATGAACACATATTAATAAATTTTGAAATATTTTATAATTAATTATACATAAAAACAAATAAAAAATAATATAATTTTTAATTTTTAATTTGTTTAAATTATATTTACATAATTTTAATAAAAATTATCTGAATTTTAGTTTTGTTTCATATCTATTATATTAAAATTTTGCAATTATAAATAACATAATAATGATAGTTTAAGAGAAAAGATATTGTTTTTGTTAAAATAAAACCATAATAAAAGTTATATATATTAAATATTACATATTATAATTGAAGGTACCTTTTAGTTTAGTGGAAGAGGCATGCCAAATACATTGAGGGGTCATTGGTTTGAGCCATGACATTACAAGTTTTGCTAAAAAAGATTAAGACCAGTTCAATTAATGACCTAATTGGTTTTTTCAATTCTCATTAGTTCTTGATTAGTTTCACTGGTTCTTGACTGGTTCTGAGCCCATCCAATTTTAAAGGCTAACTGAACTAGAGCAGATTCCGATTCCTAGTCCAATCGACTGATCCAATTCAAAATTTAAATAGTGTAAATTACTTGTGAGTATAAAATACTGGCAAATAAATAAGAGACAATAGAAATAAATAAAAGGACATATTTAAAATATTATAAAGACTTAATTGAAAAGATTTAATAATTTTAATAGTCAAAACACATTTTGTCCTATGCCACCAAAAAATACAAAAGGATCCATCCTTTATTCTCAGGCATTATTTGTACTTTTCTTTTGAGATATAGAATAGATTTTATTACTTTCTATTTTTTTTTAATTTTTAATTATCTTCTTTATTATATTCTCTTTTCTTTTAGAGTAACAAAAAAAACCCCAAAATCTATTTTTTGCATATCAATGTAAGAAATGCACTTTAAATATTTTTTTATAAGTACTTTTATCCATAAAAAATTGAATGAATTTTCTCTTTTATATATATATATATATTAATATTTGAAGTTATGAATTAAAAATATATAGAAAAAATTAAAAATTAAAATCACTTGTAAAAGAATTAAATGGAAAGGACCCGTTCTTTAAAAAAAAAAAGATGCATCCTTAAAAATAAATAAACAAATAAATAAATAAATAAATAAGATGTGTCCTTTAAAATAAAATTGTTAGCTTAAGATTTCATTTAATGATTATTTCTTTATAGTAGTAATGTTAAAAAATCACTTCTTACTTCTTTTTATGAAAAATTAAAATATTTAATCTATTAAAACTTTTTCCATATGTCCTCCTTTATGGTTTGGTGGACCAGTAATGGCCCTACGTAAACATGATATAGTTATTAATACTGCTACTCAAATTCTTAGATATATTAAAGCTCCACCACCTAAGAAACTTAATAGAGCAAAGTATAAATATTAAGCTAATATGTTTTTACATTTAAACTTGGTTTTCAACATTTCTAACTTTTAGAAATATTTTAAATACAACTTATGTTGGAATTTTCTTTAAAATATGTTGCTATCTTAAAGCTTTTTCTTTACAAAGATATAGAAAGTTTAGAATTACTTAGCATATTTCTCAACAATTCCAATAGTGTAATGTTCCACATTTCTTTTGTACCATTTATGTCCAGCAAGTTAGGCATAATGTATTGTGGTACTAGACCATGCTCTTTAGAAAACTTTGTAAATGGACTAGGCAAATGTCTATTATCTATATACCTACCAAAATATTTGTCTCCTCTATTTGACCTCATAATCTTGATTTGTTTATTACATTATTTTTCTACCTTTGCTTTTTATATTTTAAAAGTATCAAATACTTCATTTTTATTATAAAGCCAATAGATGAACATATAATACAAGTAATCATCAATAAAAAAGATAAAATATTTTTTACCATTAGAACTCATATTAGTTAGCAAATATTAGTATGTATAATTTCTAATAATTCAAAACTTCTCTTAGCACCCTTATATGACATTTTAGTTTGCTTACCCTTTATGTAGTCCATACATGAATCAAAGTCAGTCTAATCTAAGGATTCAAAAATTTTATCTTTTACTAATTTTTGGATTCTTTCAATGGAAATGTATCTTGTAATATTCAAAAAAAAATTACTAAAATTGAAATTTAAGAGGAAACTAAATTAATTAGGATTTAATTAATTTTTCAAGGAAAATAGGAATTTTGTGGAATAATGGAGAAATTGAGATTTTATAAAATTACATAAAGAAATATGGGTTTTATGAAATCATTGAGGAAATTATTTAATTCTAAAGGCTTTATTTAATTAATTTGGAAAATTTAGAAAGTAGCCATAAAAAAATTTTTTTTAGAGATTATTTACCCGTGAGATTAATATGAATTTAGAAATAATTTTAACTTAAGATTTTATACTTCTTTAGTTTTCAAAGCTAAAACCCAACTCTTAAAACCCAAATCTAAGGAAATAAATAATGACCCACCTACCCAAGGGCCCAAACCCATAACCTAACTTAATTAAAACATTACCCTAGCCTTACATTCTTTCATTTTCATGCATAGAACACTTGAAAGAATCGATGGAGGAGGAAGGCACAGAAGATGAAGGAGGAAGATGGAGGGCAATGTTCTAGGCCAAGTTTGAGAGAGAAAATGCAACATTTAGCTCAGATCACTTTAGGGAAATTTAATCTACTCCTTCTCCTCTTTATTTTGATATGAAAATGATCATTTTCAAAACCACAAGGCTATTGATTTAGGCATTTTTGTGTGTTTTTGAGCAAGAAGATAAAGAAGAGAAACCAAGATATGGGTATGAAATTCCCTTTCATTTATAAATATTTTGCCCTCAAGCTCATTCTTGAAGCATGATTTTTGTATATGGTTTGGTGTGTGTGTGAAAATGGAAGGACCTATAGGCAAAGGTTGAGATTTTGGTGCAAGGGGTTAAGGATTTGTGATTTAGGAGGCTTGGTGAGTTGCTAATTTTATAGACTTTACTTCATAGTAGATATAGATTTTCTTTATATTGATAGAATGTTTTGATGATAGATGATTATCCTAGATTTGGGTGTCCACTTGAGACATGCCAATAGTCATGTAGGAAGTGGAAAATATTTTTGAAAGATAATTGGGGTTAATTTCATTCACATATATAGCAACATATTGTTGATTGCTTGTACATATGATTATATGATACTAATGGTGAGTTTGACTATTGATATGGTGAGATACTATAGGCGATGATTGTGTCCTGGTTGATGGAGCTATGATTATGCTCTTGATTATGTGTGACGACCCTAACTTCTAATTGATGTAATTAAGGTTAAATACGTGATTAATAACCATAAAACAGTGTTACGTGGCATTAAGACTAATTACATTATGGAAATATGGGGAAATTTGAACCTTAATATTATTAGAGTCATCAACCATATAATTACAAACACTCACATACCTCAGGGGAAACAAACATTCATTTATGAGCCTTGATTCTATTACCTATCGTTTCCAACTCACATTCATCTTCAATTAATGTTTCTAAATCGCCCTTTAGGGTTACCATATGAAAATCCATGATTTCCTAGTCACTATGAAGGTTTCAGGACATCCACCGTGGCCAATTTCCCTTTGGCCATGACCAATTCCCCTCGGCTTCACCCCTCGCATCGTTACTAATATTGCCGCAGCGAGTTGGACCTTCGTCGCGGCTAACCTACCTGGTGCCGCGGCGATGAAGCCTCTTGGAACCTCCCTTGCTCGCCTCTCGTTATTGGCCGCGGCCAATACCTCATTTTGCCGTGGCCAATTCCTCTCTGGAATTCCTGGCTCATTTTCACAAAAGTTCATCGTGGCCAATTGTCCACTTAGCCATAGTGAATTACCCTTTGGACGACTCCCAGTTTAGCCTCTCATATTTTGTCGCGGCTAATTCCATATTCACTGTGGCGAATTGCTTTCTGGTGCTCTCCCTGGGTAACTTCGCCACTATTGGCCGCGGCTAACAATATTTTGGCTGCGGCCAAATACCTTTTGATCCTACTACTTTTAAAACCTTGCCTCATACTCTCCACTCTCTATCTAGAGACTCTCTAGGGCCACTCTCCCACTTGTTATGAGGTTCTATTAGCACTTATCTACTGAATTCCTTAGCCATTAGATCATTACCCAACCCATAATTAAAGATGGATTCTCCTACTCATTCATGGATCTTTTATCAACAGATTTACAAATCTCTCACAATGGTCATTCAATCATACTTTCATTGAGTATTTCACGCATCAATAGTTCAAGTCTACATCAATATATCATAGAATTATAATACTCAAATAGTTAATATATCATAGGTTCACTAGCCAAATGAGTGTCAAGGTTGATACATCCATCAACAGCTAATGTAAAGCCTATTTCTCATCAGTTACATTCCATGTTATCAAAATACAATCTCCTACACTTGGCAATGCAGATACATGATGATGCTATACAAAGGTTAACAAAAATTAGCATTTACTCTATTCTACTCAGACCAAGTGTAGCTCCCCATACCCGGCCTCAGCTCGTGGATATTCATCCACTTGCTTGCCCTTACCCTTACCCGAAGAACCTTCACCTGAAATGTTTAATCCCATAAAATGGGGTGAGATACGAATCTCAGTAGCTAAGGTAATTCCATCATATATTCCAGTTTAATTAGTATACATGCATAATTTCACATAAGCAACAGCAAAATACCAGTCATATCAATAAAGGAAACAATTAGGCTATCATGATTACTATCCCATACTAGCAATCATATTTACACATGTTAAAGGCCATTAACACCGGGAAAGGCCCGTCCACGGCACCTACTCCTTATTGAGTACAACCAGGGCTCAGTGCATCTGGGGTTTGATCATAACCCAGTGCCCGATCGAAGCACATGCATGGTTGTCAGCCGCACCACAGCTCCACCATGGACTCACAAGGTCCAATCACAATTCATTAGATAGCCAACTAATTCATTCAACAGTTCAAATCATTCCTATACAGCATCATATGAAATTAAATCAGATATATACATAGAGTAAATATAAACCTGGTTACCTCACTTGTAGACAATTGCAACAGCCACCAATGGTATAAAATCTCCCTATAATCATAGCATCAGATAATTACTACTCTAATTCATCATTAACAGTTGCAACAAGTACCCAGATAATTTAAAATGTTAATGACCACTTAGGGGAACACTTACCCCGCTGCTATAAGTCCCAAATTCAGATTGAGTGTGTCTCTCACCAGAAACTTCAGTATATCCCCCAAATTCCTAAGCAAATTCGTACATAATTAACACCCACACTATAGTCAAGTCATTAGGGTCTCAAATCAGCAGATTTACCTCAAAAAGAAGAGTTCATACCTATCTAATGATAGCCCTAGCCTCAACCTACGAATTTCCTCAAGAAAATCTCCAAACATCCACATTTCAGATTTTGGGTATGGTGAAAATACTCTAAATGAAAAACTAATTGGACCAAAATGAAGAGAAAGATGAGAGGATTAAGTTATACAACTATTACCTTGGCTGAATCTTGCTCTAAATGTGAGAAAATGTGGATTTATGCCAAGAACCCTAGCCTCCCCTTTGGACCTCCGATTTTCTCCTTTGTGTTTCAGAAAAATGGGATAGTGACTGAAGCATTTAGGGTTTTAGTTGGGTTTAAATTGGGTCAAATATGGGTCATGAGTTGCTCCGAGGTCCATCTCCATTTGGGCTTCAGATTTTAGCTTGTTGGGCCAACTCTTATGCATTGGGCTGCTGAAATTCCATTGGGCTAGAACAAGTTTTAAGAGCTCAAAGGTTTTGGGTCTGCACAAGGATTATTAGGCCAATTATAAGAGTCTATAAAAGGTGGATATTAGGCCTCTATCACATTGAATTATATTGGGCCTGCACCTAGCTTATTGGGCCCCTATTAGCCTCTTATCATGATCTCCTACATCGGTTTGGGCCTAGATGAAATTTCTCTCATAATTAAATCTCAAACCCATATTAATAATTTATCTCTCTAAAATCTCTATTTACTTAAACTTATCCAATTATCCCATATTAATTATTCCTAATTAATATAATCTATGATTAACACCTTAATTAATTATGGGGTATTACATTATGCATAAGTATTGTGATTGTATATTGAGCCATGATTGTGTTCTTTTAATATCCAATTTTCTGAAAATGAGAGAAAATGCGAGACACGTAATGTATGGTTTCTCCGTAAACAAACAAAATTCACTGGATACAAAAGGAAATCTCCCAAAATGAATTAGTTAAAGTCTCAAAAAAATTTGAAAAGTATTCTAGACTCCTAAAAATGAGAATCCCAGGCTCAGACGGAAGGGAAAATAGAGCTAGAATGAAGAAAAAAATTTGAACGAAAGGTTGACGAAACATAAGGATATTTTCATCATTTTGAGAAAATTTTGGAATTCTCACAAGAAGACTTTTTAAATGAAAGTTTTGAGTTTCCCAGGGTTTTCAGAGGCCCTGAAAACCATGGGAAGCCCCGGGACAATTAAAATCCCTTCGGTGGACATTTTCTAATGTTGGTGTGCCCGAATTTTGACGGATTCATTCAGAAAGGTTTTAGCTTTGAATCGAGTGATTCTAAAGGCATTTTACTAAATTAGGAACCTAAATGGAAAAGAAGGTTCTAAAAAAGGAGCTAAAATAAGTTAGAAATGAAAATGCCAAAAATGAAGGGCAAAACAAAAATTTTTGAAAAGTCTTTCTTCCTCCTACCTATATATAAGTGGAGCCCCATCTCCTCATTCATTTTGCCCATTATGTTTCTGCCCTAGACCAGAAGAAAACCCTAAGGGATGAGGTGCACCAAGAGGAGGATAAAGGAAGGAGAAAGACATGGGAGGAACAAAGGGAAAAATTTGGATTTGAAGAGAGAAGGCCAAGGAAAGTGAGAATCAAGCAAGAAAACAAGGAAAAACAAGGCCAAGAGAAATGATCTCTACCTTCTTGGGTGTGTGAGGTCAAGGGAGAGGATTCAAGATTCAAGGAAAAAGTATGTAAATACAAGCAAGGTAGCTCTCTCCACCTTCTTTCATACATGGATGTGTGCTTACATTATTTTTGAATGTATGTATATATGTTTGAGCTATAAAAAGTATTTTAGCATGAGCTTTTATTCCATGGTATCATGATGATGTTTTATGCATTCAAATGATGTTTTATGTACTTTTTATGGTTTACTTGAGTGTGGAGAAGCCAAGAACCCTCTAGCCATGGTAAGGATAAGCCAAGAACCCTTAAAGTTGGTTGAGACAAAGAAACCCAAAAGTGAAGTTGACTCCCAAGAGTAAGGTGAGTTTTCTTAAAGAAATGGGTGAGGCAAGTCTAAAATCCATAAGTGAATATGTGAGGCTAATCCACTTACTTGGCAAACCTATGTATGTTATGTATGACTTATTCAAATACCAATAATGTTTCTTGAATGCTCACATCTGTTAATATGTTTATGCATGCATTTTCAAGACTTGTATCGCATATTTTATGTGTGATTGAATGAGAGATGAGCTATTAGTATTATTTGAATCTTATTCCCTCCTCTCTAATGTCTTAACATGTTAGGTGGACCAAGAGAATAAGGAAATGAGAGCCAACCACTTAAGAGATAAAAGTATGACATTGAAGTGTATAGAATTTGCTTCTTTAAGGCTATATAAGTGGCAAATATTGTAGTCTATTATTGTATATAACTTATGACCACTTGAGCATGTGTAATTATGTTAATATATTATGTACAAATGAAGTTTAAGGTTGTATGTATGGAAATATGCATGTTGGACATGTAATGGCAATTTTGCATTATGGAAATGTATGTATAAATGGAAGTGAAATAACCAAATTGAGATATATGAGGTTTGGAACCACTTGGGCAATTCATACAAGTCATATTCATACTTTTAAACTTGCCCAAGAGGTGACAAACACTAAGGTAAGTCATTTAGATACTTTGGTATCCTATATGGAACCAAAATTGACCATATTGGAAACCCATATCACTTTTTGTCCAAATGAACTCTTCTTGATCTAAGACTTGACATGTAATTAGATCTTTTTGAGAGATTTTGTGAAGCTAAAGTACAGAATTTTTGGAGGTCTATGGAATATTTGATGAATTTTCAAAGTTGGAAAAAATTCTGGTTTTGATTCATGGTACTATTCACACTGATCCAAAAATAAATTTTGTCACTTAGGGGGTAAATGATGTTTAATTGCCACAAAATTTTATATAAAAAAACTAGATACTCCCAGCGACTTGTGTCAATTAGAAGCACCCTATTTGGATATCTAGAGAGGGAGATATGAATTTTTAAATTTTTTGCCTAGTATTAGGTGTTCAGACTGACCTCAAGTATTGTTTGATTAATTTTTGAGATCTAGATGTGCCTAAACTGGTCTAAAGTATTTTTTCCCTCTAGCTAACATATGTAGCTTTCCATATTGGTATCATTTGAATGGATTTTATTTTTGTGGAATTAATTGAATATTTTTGAAATTTGTAGCAGAAAGTTATGATAGTACCAATAGCCAACTAGACCTCTGCACTTTTTCGAATGTCAAACGTCTTCTGTGTTATGTTTCATGGTCTGGACATATTTTTAGGATAAAGTAGACATGTTTATCTTTCAAGAATGGCAAAGAATGAATGATTCTTAGTTTTCTAAAATTAGTTATGATTTTCTAAAATTGTGACAGAAAAGGTAAAATTTTGGCTGAAATTACTTCATGAGATTTTATGTGTCTTTTGCCTTTGCACGAGTTCTAGAACACTTTTGGTAATGGGATTTGAGTTGCATTTATATAATTAAATATGAGAATGTGATACATGAATCCATATAACCCCTGGGACTCCAAATAAAAAATTTTATCCGTGGCAAAGTGCATGTATATTCATTGTTCTCATGCTACCTTTCTTACTTCATCATGAAATGCATAGAATAAGACCTAGAAATGGCATGAGGCAAGCTAGATAAATATGGTGTTACAGTTCTCATATATACATATATGTGTATGTGTGTGTGTGTCATGATTGTACACCAAACTATGATTATGCCACTCCCTGTGTTATTGGCCAATAACCAAGTAATAGATATGTGCTTACTAGTATGGGATAATAATTACTTGATAGTCAAACTGCTCATTTGCTTGATTCATGCTTTGTTTTATGATATTTTGTGTAAAATATTATGATAGTTTATTCCATGTTATATGATTGGAATTGTATCTTTGGTTGCTAAGATTTTATATCTCACCTCGATTGTGGACTACACAGTTTAGTTAGTAACTTTTGGAATAGCAAAAAAAGGAGAGAAAGGATAAGAAAATGGTAGTAACTATCCCTTATGTATCTTATTTTTATTTTGTGTTATGTAATGTATTGCAATCCTTGAGTATTTGATAGGGGCTATGAAAGAATGTGTGGTTTAGGAATAGCCTTTATCTGTGGCCTTGACATGATATGAATGTTAATGCCAAGTTAGGTTGAAAATGACAAGTGTAGGGTCATTGTAGTAAGAATGATTACTATGGGATTTATACCTTTGGGTTAGCACTTTGACAATTGCTAATTTTTATACATTTTATTCCTTCTAATTTAGGCATTTTGATGATAAATTGTGGTTTAATGGATTTAATTAGAGGATATTTGATTTTACTAGCTATTTTTGCAATTTATGAATTAATTTGCAAAATTATTGGTTTTAAATATATTAATTCCTTTAAATAATTTTGTGAATTTTTCTTATTGAATATTTCCTTTTATTTTTGCAAATGTTTAGTGGGCAATTGGAGCTTGAATGGGAAATTGAATTGGAGAGGAGATGGAGTTTCAAGTGTGCGATTACAAGGAAGGCTTGGGCTTTTTCATATTACACTCCACGGCCCATATAATCATACACTCACTCATTTTTCATTCATGGGCTGCCACCAGAAATACACACACAAAAGCATGAATTAAGTGATTAAAAGAAGCATATGGACCCCACATTCATTCACATTGCCATATCATAGTACTTTTCACACATCCACAGGCTATACACTCATATATTCATACATGAAGCATCATTTTCCATGAGGCACTCTCTCACACAAAGCTTGCATGGCTTTCTAATGTACATTCCACGTAGATAGCTCACTTATACACACATCACACACCTGCTACATACTTATAGATTCCTCCACATTTCCATACACTCTCTTTTGTATACACACATCAGGCATGCATGTAATCACACTCCAAGGCAGCACACGTTCAACTCTTCCTCACACAGATAGCACACACGAGACCATGCGAGAAAGAAAATAGACATGCATAGTTGACGTGGAAGTACCAACACAAGGCACCAAACCCTCATGTGAAGCTATAGCACTAACACATACATGGAGCTCTATGAAGACACATGAAGAGAAAAAAAGCATGAGGGAGGCTTAGTTTTGAAGTGGAAAGGGAATAATCGTGTGGAAGAAGAGGCTAGGAAGGAAGGAGAGTCTTGGGTTGAGAACAGAACATGATAGAGAGAGAAGAAAGCACATCATTCATTCAGGAGGGGCCTACAAATTAAGAAATAGGATGAGAGAACATGTGAGAAGGGAGGAGGGCATTTGGAGGCTCAGGCAGAGGGGAAAAGGGCTGGAGAACACACCAGAGGAGACATCCTCAAATGGAAGCTTGAATTTACTTTGGTAGCTAGCTAAGAGTGTGACTTTCATGGATGAAGATTTGAGCTCCAAGATGCATCCCCAATTTGGCTAATTTCTCGTATCCTTATCCTTTACCTTTAGCATTAATTTCCTTATTTAATTTGGCTAGGTTTAACTTATTAAATGGAGATTTTGATGGCTAATTGTATTGGATTCAATTGCTTTGTAATTTCACATTTAGAGACTTATTGTGAAGCCTAAGTGTTTGTATAAATTCCATACTTAATGGCTGTCCAATTTGCTAGTTAATTCCTCTTATTTTTAGGCTATTTAGTGCAATGGTCATTGTATTAAGTGGCTGGATTTTTGTGTAATATTTGTACATGAGAAAATCTTTAATCTAATTGGTTAATTAGCATCTCTAAATGAATTGTTTAGAGACTTTAATGAGCATTTAGGTACTGTTTTGTTATGTTCTTATTTCTAATTCAAGTGACTAATCTTTCATGGTTCTTTGTGGTTAGAAAATTCCTTGATAATTAGTGATTTGAATCTTGAATGGTAATTCAAGAATTTTTATAAATAATATACTAAGAAACAAGAAGTTAAGTCTAAGTTTTGGTATATTGAAAGGAAGCAAGGATAATTAAATTCTAGGAAGTCTATTCAAAAGCTAGTTACCACTCTTTGCCTAATTGTTGACATCACTTAGTTTTAAGTTGTTTTGTTCTTGTTATTTTTTTGTTAATTCATTTAAATTTCAGTAAATCAAAATCCCCCTAAACACCTAGATTTAATGACACTAGGAGGACTCTTTCATGGATAATTAGAAGCAAACCCCTTAAGAAATGATTTAGGTTGTACCACTAGCTATAAATCTATACTCATCCTAGTTTATTTGAGGTTGCTTGACACAACCTTCACACTTAAATAATTCTTAATGAATATTATGAGGTTAATATGTGAGTAAACTTGTATCAATATATAATTAATAATTAATAATTAAACTATCAGTATATGTGACTAGTGGCATAAGTGATAATCATTGAGTTTTAGAGGGAAGTTTAGGCTTGTTTAGTCACTTTGCTTACTTCTAGTGTTTTTGGGACTCTTAAAGATTAAGCAAGTTTATTTGGATGATAGTATGATGTCCAAATAGGTTTGAGGTGAATTGGAGTTGAACCTCACATTTAAGGTTTGAGGTGGTGTGAGAAAATAGGATTTGTGATGGTCAAAATTGTATTTAAGTCAAAGAGTGGTACTTCACGACTTAGGCTAGTTTAACTTCATGTTAAAGACTTTGTGTAGGGTGTTATGGTGTATTGTGGAAAGTTGTGCCTAAATTTGTAGGTATGAGCATTAACATGAATTAATTAGAGGTTGTTAGTAAGGGACTATAGGAACTCACCAAGTCATATTTTGATTCTTTTGATTTTTGGTCTTGGTAACCTTATTTTAGGAAGTATTAGCCATTTGAAATTTGCTCCAATAGGTTGGACTGGCTTGGTGAGGTTGGGACAGGTTTGAAATATAACACCCTAAAATTAATTAAGAATGATTATGATTAATTAGGGAGTACTATGGGTTTAATTAGGAAAATTGATTAAAAGATAAGGACATTATATTGGGCCTTATAATTTATTTAATTATTGATTTAGGTTAAGTGTAGGAGCCCAATCTTAGCTTTAGGGAGATCCAATTCCATTTCTTAAAGGCCTAACATTTATTTGTGCATACCTAAATGTTAATGGAACTTTTTAGCTTAGCCCAACTCTCATATATGACCCATGGAATCTTATAATCCATGGCCCATCAAGAATAAAACTAAACCCACTTGGAATTGGGCCTTTGGGTTAGCCCAAGATCCAAACTTAAACCTTAAACCCTTAGTAGCCCCTTCCACCATTTTGCAGAAATAAAACACACAAGAAGAACAAGAAAATTTGGAGGTTTTAGAGAAAGGCTAGGCTTAGCAGTAAAATTCTATCATTTTCCACTCCTAGAGCAAGATTTAGCCAAGATAATTTATATATAAGTTAATCCTCTCTTCTTCCTCTTCAATTTGAACTAATTGGTTTCTCATTTAGAGCATTTTCATCTTCCACCCAAAACTGAAACTAGTTATTTGGTGTTTCCATGGTGGATTTTCGGAGGTTGAGGTTAGCAGTGTTGCTAGGTAAGTATAAACTCCTCATTTTGATGCATTTTTTGCTAGTTTATGACCTCTATAGTTGTTTTATAGTATAGATATTAATTTTGTGCAAATTGACCTAGAATTTGTAGTGATATTATGAAGTTACTCGTGTGAGAACAATCAAATCCGAAATTGGAGACTTGTAGTGGCTGGGTGTCATACCGTGTACTTTCTATCATTATATTCTTCCATTTAAGATAATTATGTACATGTTCTTAGGAAATGATCAATGAAAATCTACAATTTCATGCATTTGTATCACATTATGCCGGGGTTCAATTTTTCACTTCGTGTTATGTGGGCCTCGTGGATTTTCCAACAACATTTTATAGTTATTTACCACTTATACAATCACAAATAATCTAAAACAATACGTAATCCACAGATTCAAACTTGAAAACCACGAATTTCCACTTATTCTTCTCAGACAGCATGTGGCGGATTTCAAGGGAAACTTTAAAAAATTATAACTAAATCTAGAAAAATCCAAATCAAGCAAACTATAGCTTGTTGGAAAGTTCTAGATGTTAAATTTACACTAAAAATAATTTCCAACCACAAAAATCTTATCTAAACTATGCTTGACATAAGAAAGGAACAAAGGTCAAGCTATCCAAAAACACTGATATAGATTACTGATATAAACTTTAGAAATTCATAATTAATTCCAAAAAAATCCAATTCATCCAAACTATACCAATTTGGAAAGCTATAGATGTTATACCAATTTGGAAAGCTACAGATGTTAAATAAAGAGGAAAAATAGTTCTAGATCAATCCAAGATAATTCAGACCCCAAAAATCAATGGAACAATAATGAGCATATGGAGGTACGCCTAGAATAGAATAGCAACTTAAAAAATTCATATATCCCTCTCTAAACATCCAAATGAGATGCTTCTAGTTGGCACAGGTCACTGGGAAGATCTAGTTTTTTCTTGTAAGATTTTATAGCAATTGGACTTCGTTTGTCCCAGGAGTAATAGAGATTTATTTCGGACCAAATGAATAGTAACATTAGCAAATTTTGATTTTTTTTGTCAACTTCAAAATTTCCATAGACCTCTAAATAATACTCACTTTAGCTTCTCAAAAAGCTCTAGATTTATGCCAAATTTCAAACCAAGAAGAGCTTATTTGGACAAAAAGTGGCATAGCTCACTGATTTGGTCCATTTTACTCCATATGAGGTACTAATTTTGTCTAAATGACTTTCTTTGATGTTTGGCACCCCTTGGACAAGTTTAAAAGTATAAATATAACTTGTATAAACCACATAAGTGGTCCCAAACACCATGCATCTTAATTTAGTTATCCCACATCCATTAGTACACAATTATACCAAGCCATCAAAGTGTCAAATTTCACATTCCCATTAATCTAATGCTGCATAAGAGCTATACAATATTCATACATCATATTACATTTGTTCATGGGTTTACATCTCAAAAATAACATTTACATAACCACTTTAACACTTAGTTACAAGTAGAACTACACAATAGTCAAAGTATGGCTTTTTAAAGCTCTTGGCTTGCATTCCTTACTTCATGGGCACCACCTAGTCATGTTAAGATAGAGGAGGGAATGGAAGCGAGATTCCTAGAATCTCAATAGCTCACACACCCATTCACACAAACATTCAAGGCATACATACATCAAGTGCATAAATACAAAGGTGATATGAACATAAAACATGCTAGAAGTTCATTTCCATGCCACCATTACATATCAACTCAAGAATATGCTCTAGGGACTTTTGGTTTTATCTTACCCTATTTCTAAGACTTTTGGATTTGCCTTACCCTTGACCTAAGGACTTTTGACTTGGCCTCACCCATTTAAGAGACTTTTGGCCTAGTCTCACCCTTGTCTTGAGACTTTTGGCATCTCTTCACCTGCATTAAGGGTCTTTTGGCATCACTTCACCCTTGTGAGCAATTTCCATAAGCAAAGCCATCCAAGAACACACATTGGTGCTAATGCAATCTCAAAGCATCAAGTGGCATGTTGTCTAATTATAGAGACACATATGTGCACACAAAGACATACACACACATAAGAATGTAAGGAGAATGAGGTGGAGAGCTACCTTGAATCTTATGCAAGACTTACTTTGATTGTTTCTTCCCCTTTTCAATTACATAAGAGCATTTAGGTAGAATAGGGTTCTCTTGACCTAAACATCATGAATAGCATATAATCATGCACTTGAAGCAAGCTAAGATACTAATTCTATTCTTAAACACACACTTGGTTTTATAAGTGGCATAATGCTTCCATAAATGGCCCATTGTAGCAAATATTATCATTCAAGCTCTAGGCTCCATTCCTTTTTCATTTCTAGGCCTCTTGACCTCATTTAAGGTCCTTGGATCCCTCACACATTCATTTGCACAATTGAAAAACTAAGTTGCTTTGTAAGGCACCATTATGGACACTATTGTCCCATCTCCCAATCCATGGTTCCTAAATATTTTCCAATGGTTTCTCCTATCTTCTAATATCATATGAAATCCCAAACCAAGGCTAGAACAAATTAAAACATCCCCTAACCTAATGCTCTTATGTTGGCTGAACCATTTACCATAATGGAGGTTCATAGAGCTTTTGATTTTTCCTTGATGGGAGAGCCAATTGGGAGGCTTTCTAGAGGTCTTAGGAGCCCAAGGAAACATTTAAATAGCTAAGGGAGTTCATGTATAAAATCAGATTTCATAAAACCCTAAAGAATCCTACACTTTCCTAGCTTGATTTTTATGGGTTTTTCTTGTAATTTCTTAGCATATTCCACTTCCCCATGGCCTAAAACCCTAGTTCCCCTCTTAGTTTTGGATAGAATTCCCTCCCCTCTCATGGTTCTGGTTTGGTTGAAATTGCACCAAGAAAAGATCAAGAGAAGAAAACAACAAAAGGCAAAAGTTACCTTAGATTCAAGCTTATTTTCAAGAGCCTTTCTCCTTGATTTGCTTCTCTTTGAAAATTTTGAATTATCCCTCCTTGTTCTAGACTCAAAACAGAACCAAAATCACTTAATAAAACCATGGAAAGAAAGCTTGAAGGGAAGAGAACAAAATTGGAAGAAGAAGAAGCATAAAATTCCTTGAAATTGGCTACCTTTCCTTGGCTTTCTTCCTCCTTTCTCTCCTTCTCTTGTGCACCTAAGAGAGAGCTTCTTTTTTCTGTATTTTGGGCAGAGAGGGTCGACCTAAATGAGGGGAGAAAAAGGGGGTGAAGTGTGTGGAACATTCAAGAAATTAGCTTTTTCAAAAATTCTAATTTTGTCCATTTGTAATGGATATTTTGTTTTGACTTCATTTTAGCTCCTTTTTTAGAACCGTCTTTTTCATTATAAAATTTAGGTTCCCAATTTAATAAAATGCCTTTGGAATCATTCAAATCGGAGCTAAAACCTTCCCGAATGAATCTGTCAAAGTTTGGGTTCACTGCTATTGGAAAATGTACATCAAAGGGGCTTTACTGATCTAGGGCTTCCCATGGTTTTCGGGTCCTCTGAGAACCCTGGGTAACTCAATTTTTCCATTTAAAAGCTTTCCTACGTGTTTTTCTAAAAGTTATACTTATTTATGAAAATGCTATCATGTTTCATCAAATTTTGTAACAATTTTGTTTCTTCATTCTAGCTTTATTTTTCTTTCTATCTGAGCTTGGAATTATCATTTTTAGGAGCCTAGGACTCTACCCAAATTTTTCTGGACATTTTCTAGCTCATTCCAATAAACTTGCTTTTATACAACTCATTTCATTATTTGACAGAATTTACCGTTTGTTACATTGGGTAAGTGTTCTCTTGGTAGCTATTAGTATTTTAATTCTTTGAGTACCTGTTTGCTACTACAAAAGATGAATAGGAATGATAATGGCCTAATTTTGTGTTCATAGGTTGAGTAGCATTGTTATTGGCTTTCAAGAAATTACCTACAAGTGAGATAACTGGGGTTAATGTTAAATTTTATGCATATGTCTACTTAATTTTATATCTGTTGTACATGTATGATTTTGAAATACATAATGAATGGTTGGCTATTTGATATATTGTGTTTGGACTATGTGAGTCCATGGTAGAGCTGTGGTGCGGCTACCACCTATGCATTGTGTTTTGATTGGATATCGGGTCGTGATCAGACCCTTATATGCACTAAGCATAGGTTGTGCTTGTCATACCTTATTTTATAACACTTTTCCTACTCCAATTACCTCATATAAAACTTAGAGGAGTCAACGAAAACCTAAATTGATAAAAATTTTTCATTTTAAAACTTCCTCATACAATTTCACTATTCATTTAGTTATTTCCAAATTCTTATCTAATTTTGAAAATACATACTTAATTATAGAAAAATCGTATAAGCTCTACTTCAAGCTCTCTAAGCCTTTTACACAGGAAAAATACTTACTTAGCGGAGCACATATAAATTCATATAAAGTCACCCCTACAACAAATTGGACAGTTTTACCCCTCATTGGTCATATTATTATTATTATTATTATTTTGCTTTTATATAAGCATAGGCATTCTTGCATCTTAGGCACGTTAGCCATACTCTTTTTACTTCAGGGTTAGGTATATACATGGCTTTCCATTTCATACCTGAGTACCTTACAGTATCATAATATAACTTATACACATAGTAATCTAAAATATTTAATTACATGACAAAATGTGGTGCATAAAAGTAAGGTCCTCGATTTATGTCTCCACATTCTTTGCTCTTTCTTTGCTTAAACTCGGACCTAGCATGGGTTATATTTGGGATGAGATTATGAAATCTCAGTAGTAGTAAACCAATCTCATTAACAAGCAATCATGTAAGTACATAACATAATGCCAGTCAAGATGCCATATATCGCATAGCAATACAAGGAATTTCATATAAGGCCAAGCACAATCTAAGCATACATGTCTCATCTTATAGAATAAATGATAACTTGATATAGAATAACACTCATCATTATACAAACATACAAGTTTAAGGAAAGAGAGAGGAAAACTACTACCTTAGCAAACTCTGCTCCTCAATCCTTAGGACTCGGTTTACTTGCTTTTATAGTTCCCAAAACAACATCAGCCCTATAATCATATTGATAGTTCATTACAATCAACACATAAACCTTAACTTCTAAAGTAGGATGACCCTTTTAAACTTAATGGGACCATTGGAATTGGAAAAATCTAACTCCTTTCCTTCCCATTCACTATGGCCGAATAGTATGCATTTCTTGCCCAAAATTTAGAAATTTTATCCCATGAGTTTTAGGGGCTTTCCCATAGGTATTCTTAGCTAAAAACACCCTTTTGAATCCATTGGAATGGATAACATCATCAAATTCCAGCCCCAACATCACGTTTCGGTCATCACATAATCTAGCTCCATTTTAGGCTCAAAAGTGTGTTTCTTTGGTTTTAAAAATTCCATAGCCTTTTCCTTTATGTTTTAGGACTTGAAATTTGGTATACATGACTTTAAGACATCAAAAAAACACCATAAAAATTTTGGGAAAATTCGGACAGCATCTCCTCATGATTTCTATTTTCCCAAAAATTACAATCTTTGCATTTTTCAAAGTCCCAGCACATAACAACAATAACTAAGCTCATATGGCTTTCATGTGCAACATATAAACTTCATTTCAAGGCCTTTATATTCAACATATAAACTCCATTTCTAATGATTCATATGCTGTCCAAAAATGACTCATAGCTAGGGTTTAACAAAACTAGCTTAAAGCATGTGATTTGTAAGTATAAGATGGAGAAAGCTTACTCTTTAAGCTTAAGCCTTGCTTCCTTTGCTTTTCTCACACTAAAATCCTTTCTCTTCCCACTTAGAGCAACATTTCATCTTGAAGAAAAGATGAATATGCAGCTGCCCTTTGGAGGAAATGGTTAGGGGATGGAGAAGATGAAGAAATTTGGTGAAGAATGGTGGTAGTTTTGCTTGGTTTCACTTCTTCTTCCACTTTTTCTCCCTCCCTCTCTCTCTTCACATTTTTCTCTCCTCCTCCCTTATGTGTGGCATGAAAATGGTGGAATAGAGGTGAAGGAGATGAATTTGGATGAAGCTAAATGGTCATACTAAATTTGGACCCTTGGATAAACCTTTTCAAGATCAAATCTTAACCTTCCATTTCTGTTTCTTTTGATTTTCTAATTTCATAACTAAATATCTTCTTCCAAAAATTCTTGACCACACACTTGGATACCTTTTCTTAGCCCTTATGTTATGAGTAGTAACCATGGTTTACTGCCTTAATTCAACCATGGTTAATTCTTTAAAATCATTAAAATCCTTTTCTTCTTTTCCTTCCATTTTATATTTATATTTGGGTTTCATCTTCTCTAAAACCCTAATTATATCTTCTCTTCTCTTATTAGGCCTTTAGAATTAGTTATTGGGCCTTACAACAGTCTAAAAATCAGCGTTTGGGCCCAATTAAGGTTTTATGGTACAATACATACCTTTAGACTTTCTAAAATTTATAAATATTATTTCCTCTACTTTCTGGCCATACTGAGCTTCAAACATGGTTTAGGGGCCCTTAACCTCAATTCTCATAAATTTCGGTGTCAATCAGACACCCGGGTCTATAGGTGTAATTTTCACTGTTCTGTATTATGATTGTGCTATAAAATTTTCATTTACCGTAATTCTGTCCCTGAAACTTCTTCAAGGTTTCTTAGCCCTTTAACTATTTTTATTTCTATAGTTGTTACAATTTCCTTTTTCTATTTTGCTCATGGCTACTGATCGGGATAACCAGATACCAGACCGGGTCTTGCCCGGCCATCTGGACAACTTGGCATCATTGGACCCGTCTCATCAAATGGAGTTTAACCGTGGGTCACGAATTTCTGAGATTCTTGCCCGATTTTTTGATATTCGTGCCTAAAGCCATGAATAGAGGGTGAAACTAGGGTTCCCTAAATTTTAGGGCAATTTATACATTTTGCCTGACATATAACTTTTCTTTGCATTTTAGTCCCTGGCTCCTTCATACTTGACTTCGAAGACTCTTCGGGACCTTTTTTTGATCTTTTCTTTTTTCATCTATTTTGGCCTCAATTTTAGGGCACCTCTGGCCTTGACTCATTATTATTTACGATCTAGAATATTATTCTAATATTATTTGACCTTAATTTACTCTATTTGGGGGACTTCCTTTTATATCCGGTGAATTTCATATGTTGACGAAAAAATCATATGTTATGTTTCTCGCGTTTCCTTACGTTTTCTTAGATTTTTAGAAAACTAGATGTTATAGTGCTCATAAGGGAGTTAGTGCTATGGATGGACCTCTCCTAATGTTAATGGCCTTTAACATGTAGGAATATGATTGTTAGTATGGGATAGTAATTACTAATAGCCTAATTGTTTCATTTGCTAATATGACTAGTATATTTTTCTAATGCTTATTTGGTTTTGATGCACATATGTTAATTAAATTGGAATGTATAAATAAAATTTACCTTTGGCTACTGAGATTTATATCTCACTCTATTTTATGGGTTAATTATTTTAGGTGAAGGTCCTTTGGATAAGGATAAAAGGAAGTAAGTGGATGAACATCCAGAAGATCCATGAGCTAAGACCATATATGGGAAGTTCTACACTTAGATGGATCTAATTTAGGATAGATGCCAATTTTTGTTATTCTTATGTATAGCATTATCATCATGTAATCATATTGCCAAGTATAGGTATTTTGTGTTTTTCTAAACTATGATGTATCTAATAGGAATTTAGGCCTTATATAAATCTGGTATATGGTGTATATATTTATTTATATATGATATGAAGCCTTCTTAGTATGAATGTATGACTTGACTCTTAAAAGCATACTTTTATATCTCCATGAATGATAATATTAGTTGCTTATGAATCTTCTTGCTGTCAATTCTTCATGAATTTACTGATACATGATAGTTTGATGAGTAGGAATCAACCCCTAAGTCTTAAATTAGTAATGATAGGTATGTTAGGTAAACCAAGTAGATGAAAACTATTAGAGCCTCACAAATTAAGGTAGAGTGGCCTTGGAGTATTACTAGAGGGAGAGTTGGAGTGCATAGGATGAAACTTAAGGAGAAATAGTGCAGAAGAGGGTCAAGGGTCACAATGTTGCCAAGAAGAGCTAAGCCAAAGCTAGGTGTCAGGCAGAGGGGAGGAACATCGTGGCGCAAGGTGTCTTACCGAAGAGTAAAATGAAAAATTTTCCTAGAAAGGGTAACAGAGAGCAACCTCGTCGCTACACAAGTCAAGGAAATCAGGGAATGAGCATTCCAGTAGCTAGTTTCATCGCAGCATGAATTGAGAAATTTGCTACAGTAGGTTCCAAGGTGTCTTTCCACCATGGCACCACATAGGCCCATCACTGCGAGATTTATGAAAATGTGAGAAGTTGAACTCGAGAGTAACTCCACCATGGCATGAAAATCTTAGGCCATGGTGCAAGATGCGAAACTTGGTTTTTAGGTTCTAGTAACCAACTTAGCCGCGGCAAGGAAGGTCCAAGCCATGGCGAAGGTTCCTAAACTCTTATTTTTGAATTAGAGACTTTGAGATTTGCTATGATAACATTGTGCAATGACTTGAGAATATTTATAAGAGGTTTTTGTGAGTTGAAATCAGTAGCAAGATGAATCAAAGGTCTTAAATGATAATTATGTTCACTTGTGGATTTGAATAGTTACAGTTGTTCATCTAATGACCCTAATGACATTAAGGTTCAGATTTTCCCCACCTTCTCCTATTTTAATTAATTATAATGATTTTAGACCTTGATTTGTGATTAGTAATCATGCTAAAAGCCTAATCACAGTAATTAAGCATTAGGGTCATTACATGGAACCTTGGGAAATTGCTTTGAGGCATTTTAGGCACTTTTTGGGAAGGTTTGGATTTTAGAAGTTAAAAGATTGAACTTTAGTGAGCATTTTGTTATGCACTTAAACCATTCATTGGTGCCTTTAGATATTAAGTTTGTTGGTCCTTAGAGTAGCATAAGTACATTTTTATTTTAATGTAAATTGGTTGGAATTAAGAACTTTAAAGGAATCTTGCAATTGTTGTCACTAATGCATGATCAATTAACCATTAGCGGAGGGCTAGTCAATGGACTATGTTTTAGAATGCAAGAGTTGCATACTGTGAACTACCAATCGATCGAGAGCTTGCAATCAGTCAATTGGCAGACCTCTATTGTAGTGGTTGGTTTTGTAAGAAACCAGTCGACTACCAACTTAGTAGCAATTGACTACAGACCCTTTAACACTTAATTGCTCCATTAAGGTCAATCAACTAGCCTATCAGGACTATCCAACCTTTTAAGTGTTACAATCTTAGCTTTCCAAGGTCTTTTAGGGAGATTTCAAGGATCCCAAATGACATTAGAAAGATGGAGATTACCTTATATGCTATTGGCAATATGCATTGTCGATCCAAAATTGATTCACCATATGTCATAACACATTTCAACCATATAAGATTCAAAACACACAAGATATATAAGATTGCCTTTCTTTTCTAGCCAGGCCTTGTGTTTGGAGTAATTTTTTCATTATATGTCAAAAAAGCAATAGGCTACATCCTTATCCATTTCAGTCATAGAAGCAATGTCTTTGTTCTTGCCTTTTCTCTTTTCTTTATAGCCTTGCCTCCTTAGTATGTGTAACTACATGAGTCTCATAAGACATCTCACCCACCTCTAAATTTAGCCTCCTTTATTCTCACACACACATGACTAATAGTTCATTTAATAACCATTTCTCTTTATGGAGGTAGTCATTGATAATCAATTGCACCAAGGATGAATTAGATATTTTTAATCTCTATAGACTTGAGCTTTGTAGATGTATATTATATATTTGCATTATATGTTGGCACCCATCCTTAGTGCTAGTGAATTTCATGGAAAACAACTAGGCCATTAGATTACTAGCAAGTGACTTGTTAGAAGACTTAAATCATTCACTTATAACCTTTATATAGTTGTTAACTATTTCACATTTAGGTATGGACCTACAAATACTAGCTCTTATGTGAGGTGTGATAAACATCATTACTAAGGTGATTAGATTGCTCCCAATGTTCATATAAAGAAATCTTAATAGGAGTGCTTATACCAGTGGCTATAGGAGGCTCTTCTTTATGAAGAGCATATGTAAGGTATAAATAGCCCAAATGCATAAGGATTGTCTCTTTTTATCCTTTATAGTTGTCCCTAGTTTTAGAATAGATGATGATACTATAAATTAAAATTTAAAGCCATTAATTATGCTTACAAAAAAGGCATTTACTTATCATATTTACATAGTATGCTTACCAAGGCAAGTCCTGCAAAACATGTATTATGCATCACTAATTTCTATTTGTGGACAAAGTATTTAATAGACTTTTATGATAAAACTAAAAGACATTTATATTTCTTGATAGATATAGGTTACTTAAGAAACATAAAGCAATTCCCATAATTAAATATGCATATATGACTTTCTCCTTCTGGACAAAAATAAATCATACTTCTATATTCAATTACAATTGATGTCTCTATGATATCCATGTTTCTAAAGACAAACCAAGAATACTTCTTATTAGAAAAGTAAGGATGTTATAACTACTCCTTGATAGAATATGTTAATCACAAGATATCTTAATATATGCATTTGTACATATATATACACCAAGCAACAACATTACAAAACTCAGAGAAGTGTAGTTATATGATGAACTCAATTAATTTCTCAAAAAATAGTTGTTAAAACTTAACAAAGACCACATCAATGCAAAAAAGCATATGAACATACATGAAATATTTTTTGTAAAGTACTTTTAATGATCCCCTTTTACACGCATATATACACATATAGAGAAGAGAGAAAGGATACTGTGACATATATCATACATGTAATATAAACAAAATGAGAAAATTAAACCATGTTCCAACCATAAAACTTGTTCAAGAGGTTAAATATCTAAACCCTACCTATTAAAACACATAGAAAACCTGATTTTCCTAAATAGGGAGTGGTGTTATGGCATTGGAAACTTGGTATTATGGTGGCAAAGAAATTGGAGTTGACGTTGTAACAACCAGCATTTTAACTGAATTGGGACTGGTATGATAATACAAGAGAACCATAAAGTAAATTAAATTAAGGCTAAATAAGGGTAAAATATTAATTAGCATGTTGAGAAATAGGGATAGGAAATCAGACACGGAAAAAAATGAAGTTAAAACAGCAAAACGGAGAAAAGGGCTCATTAGTGGTAAATTTGTAATTTTGAGCAAATTTTAGAAAACTTAAGGAAAATAGTTTTAAAGACTAAAATTAAGGTCACCAATGTTTTTAGAGGTCAAGAAAACTAAAGGAACAGTCAAAATAAGCTAAGGCCCTTTCGAGGTATGGAAAAGGTCAAACAGTGCTGAAACTTTAGGCCGGAGCTATTTTTCATCATTTTAAGTCATTCAAACCCTAAAATTAATATTTTTATGTGAAAGAGCACCCAAACATTTATAAGGAGCTATCAGATTCTGAAAAGTCTAAAAAATGAGCATAAACGGAGTAAATAGGCGCATAAGGGTAAAATTGTCATTTTAAAAAATTATAAAAGAGGCTTCTTAAGTAAGATTACACCTTATCATCTTCTCCAAGCTTCCATTTTTAGAATTTCAGACCAGCCATGGCATGACATTAAGGGAAGAGAGAGAGAAGAAGTTTAAGCTTTCATTTAAGTAAGTAAACAACCTAGTTTTATCTCGCATCAGTTAAGAAAGTTGTTCCTCTCTCTAAGAGCTCTCTAATGGTGATTTTCTTTTCTTTAAAACTTAAAGATTCAGGTTTGACCTAAGAAGGAACTCTTTTCAAGAAACCAATCAGTAGAAAATAATCTACTTGAAGAGAGCTTCGTTTTAAGGTAAGACTTTACTTGAAACACTTATAAAATCTTGTATTTCCAAGCAATTTAAATTTTGGCCTAGAGAGAGAAAGTGAGGAGAAGAGTTTTTCTTCATGTGTTCTTGATGGAACCAAGGGTTTTAGTATGCAAGGATTCTATATCTAACTTTAATTTTCCTTGAATCATGAAAATATGCAATCTAGACCATGATTGTGTAATGGTTTGGCCTAGGCTTCTTCAATGGCTAACCATGTTATTTTTCATTCCTAATTAGTATATTTGGATGTTATTTGATGCAAGGAACAAGAATCTAAGCTTAAAATTGATTGAAACTTTGAAATGTGTAAGTTAGGGTTATGGTTCCATATTCGGCCAAGAGCAATTTCAAAGGGTTAGGAAGTTGTTCAATAGATTCTTGGACTATAGATAGTTGGAAAATGATATAAGAACAATAATGAAAGTATTAAATTGAATTTAGAAACAAGATTTTGGAATATGGCTATATGAATCATGAATGACAAGATTTTGAAGCCTAGAGTTGAATTCTTGAAATTTCCTCTGGAGGCCTAAGGTTACATAATGTATTCCATTATGTAAAAAAGGTGAAAATATCAAATGAATAGTGCTAATGACCAAATGAATAATAACTATGAAATTTGTAGCTTGAATTATGAATTTTTGAAGCATAGGTTGGCTTAGGATTTGAGCTTATCGGAACCCTTAACTTAAATCCTAAGTGTTGAACCAATTATGGGAAGCTAGAATCAAAAAGAGATTTCAAACATTTAGGCCCTTGAATATGATCAAATTTGAGTATTTTAGATGGCATATTTACCACCTAATAAGCAAGTGTCCTGAAAGTATGTAAAAAGGGAGTGTTAAGTACACTTAAGTGGCCTAAAACATAGATACAAACTATAAAGACTTAAGAAAAATAGTTATAAGTATTAGATGTTGATAATATATTTATGTGTTATTTTAGGACAAACTAGTGAGGTTTTACCCCATTGTAAGTGTAGAACTGAGAAAGAAAAAGAATCAAAGCTAGAAACAAAATAGAGAAATTAGAGATTTTTACTGGGTTTTTATCACTTATCCAAGGTAGCTTACTCTTCTCTATTTAGTTGCATGCAAACTTATTTGAGCTTGATATGCATTGTGTTGTATTAGTTGTTCATGACAGTACATGCTATATTGCATTATATCAGTTATATGGCATGTTTTGCATGTTGTTTAATGAGCTAAGACTAAGAGATAAAGAAAGGTAATGGGAATGAACGCAGTAGTTCTCCCAAACTCAAGAGTAAAGCCTAAGTTAAGTTGAGTTTCATGGATTGAATATATCACATACATGTAAAGCATTTATGTTAGTTTTTAGATAACCATGCATACTTGCATTGTTCTTGCTTGATTATCTCATGCATATTATGGGTTATTTGAGTATAGCTACTGAGATTCTCTCGAATCTCACCCGTATCTATATTTTCCCATTAATTAGTTCCAGGTGGCAGTTCCAGTGCCAACAAAGGAAAAGAGAAAGAATGATGTTCATATTTATAGAAACATATAAATGTTTAGTATCTAATTTTGATGTAATGTACAAAGAGTATAAATGAATTATGTTTGACCTCGTCATGCTATATTATGCATACTAGTATCCTATAAACAATGATGTATAACTCTAGGTTAAGTTATTTCGTTATAATTAATGTTTGTCATACCTTACTATATAATGTTTTTCCTATTACAAATACCTCACATAGAGCTTAGAGGAGTCAATGGAAACTTGAACTAATAAAAATTTTCTCTTTTAAAAACTTTCTCATACAATTTCACTATTCATTTGGTCATTTCTAAATTTTTGTCTAACTTTGAAAATCCATAATTAGTTATAGAAAAATCGTATGAGGTTGATTCAGGGCTTTACTTCAAGCTCTCTAAGTCCTTTACAAGCGAAAAATACTTTCTCAGCAAAATGTGTATAAATTCATATCAAAGTGTCCATACAAAAATTGGACAATTTTACCCCTCACTTGACATATTGTTATTATTATTTTGCTTTTATATAAGCAGATGCAATTTTATATCTTAGGCACGCCAGTCATATTCTATTTACTCAAGGGTTGATTATATTCATGACTTTCCATTTCATACCTGAGTACCTTACAGTGGCATAACATAACTCATACATGCAGTCATCTAAAATATTTAATTACATAACAAAATGTGGTGCATAAAAGCAAGGTCCTCGATTTATGTCTCCACACTCTTTACTCTTTCTTTGCTTGAACTTGGACATAGCATAGGTTATATTTGGGATGAGATTATGAAATCTCAGTAGTAGTAAACTAATCTCATTCACAAGCTGTAACATCCGATTTTCTGAAAATCCAAAAAAACGTAAGGAAACGTGAGAAACGTAACATATAGTTTCTCCGTCAACGTATAGAATTCACCGGATATGAAAGGAAGTCTCCCAAATAGAATAAATTGAGGTCTAATAAAATTAGAATAATATTCTAGACTGTAAATAATGATGAGTCAAGGCCAGAGGTGTCCTAAAATTAGGGCTAAAATAGATGAAAAAAAAAGAGATAAGAAGTATGAAGGAGCCAGGGACTAAAATGCAAAGAAAAGTTATATGTCAGACAAAATGTATAAATTGCCCTAAAGTTCAGGGAACCCTAACTTCACCCTCTATTCGTGGCTTTAAGCACAAATATTAAAAAATCGGGCAAGAATCTCAAAAATTCATGACCCACAATTAAGCTCAGTTTGATGAGATGAGTCCAATGATACCAAGTTGTCCAGATGGCTGGGCGGGATCTGGTTCGAGATCTGGTTATCCCGATCAGTAGTCATGAGCAAAATGGAAAAAAAGAAGTTGTAAGAACTATAGAAATAAAAATAGCTAAAGGGCTAAGAAACCTTGAAGGAGTTTCTGGGACAGAATGGCAGTAAATGAAAAGTTTATAACACAATCATAATATAGAACGGTGAAAATTACACCTATAGACCCGGGTGTCTGATTGACACCGAAATTTATGAAGATTGAACTTAAGGGCCCCTGATCCATGTTTGAAGCTTAATATGGCCAGAAAGTAAAGGAAATGTTCATAAATTTTAGAAAGTCTAAAGGTATGTGTTGTACCGTAAAACCTTAATTGGGCTCAGACACTGATTTTTAGACTACTGTAAGGCCCAATAGTTGATTCTAAAGGCCCGATAAGAGAAGAGAAGATATGATTAGGGTTTTAGAGAGGATGAAACCCAAATATAAATATAGAATGAAAGGAAAAGAAGAAAAAGATTTTAGTTATTTTAAAGAATTAACCATGGTTAAGTTGGAAACTAACTATAGTTGAGTTAAAAGTTGATCATGGTTGAGTTAAGAAATTAACCATGGTTACTCTCCATAACTTAAGGGCTAAGGCAAGGCTTCCAAGTGTGTGGCCAAGAATTTTTGGAAGAAGATATTTAGTTATGAAATTAGAAAATCAAAAGAAAAAAAGGAATGGAAGGTTAAGATTTGATCTTGAAAAGGTTGATCCAAGGGTCCAAATTTAGTATGACCATTTAACTTCATTAGATTCATCTTCTTCACCTCCATTCCACCATTTTCACGCCACACACAAGGAAGAAAGAAAGAAAAACGTGAAGAGAGAGAGAGAGAGAGAGAGGGAGAAAAAGTGGAAGATGAAGTGAAACCAAGCAAAACTACCACCATTCTTCACCAAATTTCTTCATTTTCTCCATCCTCCAACCTTTTCCTCCAAAGGGAAGCTGCATATTCATCTTTTGTTCAAGGTGAAATGTTGTTCTAAGTGGGAAAAGAAAGGATTTTAGTGTGAGAAAACCAAAAGAAGCAAGGCTTAAGCTTAAAGAGTAAGTTTTCTCCATCTTATACTTATAAATCACATGTTTTAAACTAGTTTTGTTAAACCCTAGCTATGAGTTATTTTTGGACAGCATATGAATCATTAGAAATGGAGTTTGTATGTTGAATATGAAGGCCTTGAAATGAAGTTTATATGTTGAACATGAAGGCCATATGAGCTTAGTTATTGTTGTTATGTGCTGAAACTTTGGAAAACACAAATATTATAATTTTTGGGAAAATAGAAAGAATGGGGAGATGCTGTCCGAATTTTCCCAAAATTTTTACGGTGTTTTCTTGATGTCTTAAAGTCATGTATACCAAATTTCAAGTCCTAAAACATAAAGGAAATGATTATGGAATTTTTAGAACTAAAGAAACGCACTTTGAGCTTAAAATGGAGCTAGATTATGTGATGACCAAAACATGATGTTGGGGCTGGAATTTGATGATTTTATCCATTCCAATGGATTCAAAAGGGTGTTTTTAGCTAGGAAAACCTATGGGAAAGCCCCAAAACTCATGGGATAAAATTCCTAAATTTTGGCCAAGAAAGGCATACTATTCGGCCATAGTGAATGGGAAGGGAAGGAGTTAGATTTTTCCAATTCCAATGGTCCCATTAAGTTTAAAAGGGGTCATCCTATTTTAGAAGCTAAGGTTTATGTGTTGATTGTAATGAATTATCATTATAATTATAGGATTTGATGTTGTTTTGGGAACTCCAAAAGCAAGTAAACCGAGTCCCAAGGATTGAGGAGCAAAGTTTGCTAAGGTAGTAGTTTTCCTCTCTCTTTCTTTAAGCTTGTATGTTTGTATAATGATAAGTGGTATGCTATATCAAGTTGTCATTTATGTTATAAGATGATATATGTATGCTTAGATTGTGCTTGGCCTTGTATGAAATCCCTTATATTACTATGTGATATATGGCACGTTGATTGGCATCATGTTATGTACTTACATGCTTGCTTGTGAATGAGACTGGTTTACTACTACTGAGATTTCATAATCTCACCCTAAATATAACCTATGCTAGGTCTGAGTTCAAGCAAAGAAAGAGCAAAGAATCTGGAGACATAAATTGGGGACCTTACTTTTATGTACCACATTTTGTTATGTAATTAAATATTTTAGATTACTGCGTGTATGAGTTATGTCATGATATTGTTTGGTACTCAGGTATGGAATGGAAAGTCATGAATATAATTAGCCCTTGAGTAAATAAAATATGACTGGTGAGCCTAAAATGCAAAAATGCATTTGCTTATATAAAGGCAAAATAATAATAACAATATGTCAAGTGAAGGGTAAAACTATCCAATTTGTTGTAGGGGGAACTTTATATGAATTCATATGTGCTCTACTAAGTAAGCATTTTTCCCGTGTAAAGGGCTTAGAGAGCTTGAAGTAGAGCCCTGAACCAACCTCATACGATTTTTCTATAATTAATTATGTATTTTCAAAGTTAGATAAGAAATTGGAAATGACCAAATGAATAGTAAAATTGTATGAGGAAGCTTTTAAAAGGAAAAAAATTAATTAGTTCAGGTTTTCATTGACTCCTCTAAGTTTTATATGAGGCAATTGTAGTAGGAAAAATGTTATAAAATAAGGTAGGACACAAGTTAGCATGTAAGTACATAACATAATGCCAATCGAGGTGCCACATACCACATAGGAATACAAAGAATTTCATACAAAGCCAAGCACAATCGAAGCATGCATGTCTCATCTTATAGCATAAATGATAACTTGATATAGCATAACACTCATCATTATACAAACATACAAGCTTAAAGAAAGAGAAAGGAAAATTACTACCTTAGCAAACTTTACTCCTCAAGCCTTGGAACTCAATTTATTTGCTTTTGTAGTTCCCAAAACAAATATCGAACCCTATAATTATAATAATAATTCATTACAATAAACATATAAACCATAACTTCTAAAGTAGTATGACCATTTTAAACTTAATGGGACCATTGAAATTGGAAAAATCTAACTCCTTCCCTTCCCAATCACTATGGTCGAATAGTATGCATTTCTTGGCCAAAATTTAGAAATTTTATTCCATGAGTTTTGAGGGCTTTGCTATAGGTATTCCTACCTAAAAACACCCTTTTGAATCCATTGGAATGGATAAAATTGTGAAATTTCAGCCCCAACAACACGTTTTGGTCATAACATAACCTAACTTCGTTTTAGGCTCAAAAGTGAGTTTCTTTGGTTCTAAAAATTCCATAGCCTCTTCCTTTATGTTTTAGGACTTGAAATTTGGTATAGATGACTTTAAGACATTAAGAAAACACCACAAAAATTTTGGGAAAATTCGGACAGCATCTCTCTAACATTTCCATTTTCCCAAAAATCACAATCTTTGTATTTTTCAAAGTCTCAGCACATAACAACAATAACTAAGCTCATATAGCCTCTATGTTCAACATATAAACTTCATTTCAAGGCCTTTATATTCAACATATAAACTTCATTTTTAATCATCCATATGCTGTCCAAAAGTGGCCCATAGCTAGGTTTTAACAAAACTAACTTAAACCATATGATTTTCAAGTGCAAGGTGGAGAAAACTTACTCTTTAAGCTTAATCCTTGCTTCCTTTGCTTTTCTCACACTAAAATCCCTTCTCTTCCCACTTAGAGCAACATTCCACCTTGAAGAAAAGATGAATATTCAACTGCCCTTTGGAGAAAATGGTTGGAGGATGAAGAAGATGAAGAAATTTGGTGATGAATGGTGGTAGTTTTGCATGATTTCACTTCTTCTTCCACTTTTTCTCCCTCCCTCTCTCTCTTCACGTTTTTCTCTCCTCCTCCCTTGTGTGTGGCATGAAAATGATGGAATGGAGGTGAAGGAAATGAATTTAAAGTTAAATGGTCATGCCAAATTTGGACCCTTGGGTCAACCTTTTCAAGATCAAATCTTAGCCTTCCATTCTTTTTTTCTTTTGATTTTCTAATTTTTATGACTAAATATCTTCTTCCAAAATTCCTTGGCCACACACTTGGATGCCTTTTCTTAGGCCTTAAGTTATGGATAGTAACCATGGTTAATTTTTTTAACTAAACCATGGTCAACTTTTAACTCAACCATAGTTAGTTTCTAACTTAACCATGGTTAATTCTCTAAAATAACTAAAATCCTTTTCTTCTTTCCCTTTCATTTTATATTTATATTTAGGTTTCATTTTCTCTAAAACCCTAATTATATCTTCTCTTCTCTTTTGGGCCTTTAGAATTAGCTATTGGGCCTTATAGCAATCTAAAAATTGATGTCTGGGCCCAATTAAGGTTTTATGGTACAATATATACTTTTAGATTTTCTAAAATTTATGAATATTATTTCCTTTACTTTCTGGCTGTCCTAAGCTTCAAACATGGATTAGGGGCCCTTAACCTCAATCCTCATAAATTTCAGTGTCAATTGGACACCCGGGTCTATAGGTGTAATTTTTATTATTTTGTATTATGATTGTGCTATAAAATTTTTATTTATTGCAATTTAATCCCTGAAACTCCTTCAGGGTTTCTTAGCCCTTTAGCTATTTTTATTTCTATAGTTGTTACAACTTCTTTTTTCTATTTTATTCATGGCTACTGATTAGGCTAATCGGATCTCAAACTGGATCCCGCTTGGCCATCCAGACAATGTGGTATCATCGGACTCGTCTCATTAAATGGAGTTTAACCGTGGGTTAGGGATTTATGAGATTCTTGCCCCGATTTTTTGATATTCGTGTCTAAAGCCACGAATAGAGGGTGAAACTAGGGTTCCTTCAACTTTCGGGCAATTTATACATTTTGCTCGGCATATAACTTTTCTTTGCATTTTAGTCCCTATCTCCTTCATGCTTAACTTTAGAGACTCTTCAGGACCTTTTCTTTTTCATCTATTTTGTCCTCAATTTTAGGACACCTCTGGCCTTGACTCATCATTATTTGTAGTCTAGAATATTATTTTAATTTTATTGGATCTCAACTCACTCTATTTAGGGGGCTTCCTTTTATATCCAGTGAATTTTGTACATTAACAGAAAAACTGTATGTTACGTTTCTCACGTTTCCTTATGTTTTCTTGCATTTTTGAGGGACTGGATATTACAATGTTCTATGGCCATGTTGTGGTATATGACTCTAAGATTATTTGTATTTTTCCATGTTTGTGAGATTGGGTTGTATTGTGACCACTTAAGTGGTCTAGATGATCAATTTTATAGGGGGAAATTCTACTGGATTTTTCTTAGAATATTGTGCTATTTTACTTTTAATGGTTAAGTTGTTTAAACATGGAATTTATGAATAAGGCAAGTATATGAATTTCAAAAGTTTTGAATTTAGTATTTTTCACTTATCAACAAATGGTCTTACTATTGCACCATAATAATTAAATTAGAGCTACATAGCTAAGGTGTTACAAACGTCATAGCACCATACTCTTGGGTGGCTACACTAAAAAATAGAAACCTTAGCATTGTATTACTAGGTGTAACACATAGATTTAATGTAACATCCCTAAAATTAGGATTTTTTTAATTATTTAAATTTTATGTAATGAATTTATTAACCTTTAATAAAAAGAATTTGAATGAAATAGTTTTGTATATGAGAAGTATAAGTTGAATAGAACCCATAGGAATTTTTGAGATTTTAGGAGGTCTAGGGGGCCCAGGGGCAAAATTGTCATTTGTCACCCAAACGAACTTTGACAATTTTTCTAGAAGGAAGGGGAATTTAGAACTAGTCCAATGTATATATCAATAATTAGAAAATCATGCATAGAAAATTATAAAATTCGTTGTATGAAATTCTGGATTCGTTAGGGCCAGAAAATGGCCTGAAACAATTACAAGTTTATATAAAGATGAACAAAAACCCTGAACCCATGTTAGCTGTCTAAGGAAATTCTATGTAGAAAAATCTACTAGGTAGTGGTAACTGAATCCAGAAATATGAAGTTACAAAGAAGATATAAGTGAAAAACGAATAGAGATACTTGTTTGTTACATCACTACCAGGGACAAAATGGTCATTTAGACCCTAAAATAATAAAATATCAAGAAAATAAATAATATTTAAATATTTAGTTGGAGAAATTAAACGGGACCCACATAGGGCCAAATAATATTAAAATATAACAAAGAACTTAGAAAATGTAAATTAAATAAGATATTATGGAAAACCTAGAAAACAGAGGCAATTTTGTAAGTCTAACTGGGGAAGAGCTGATGTGGCACCAAGGAGCTGGGAAGGTGCTGATATGGCACCATGGAAGAGAGAGAAAGTGATGATGTGGTGCCATGTGTGAAGAAGAGACTAGAAGTTGGAAGAGAATTCTGGAAATTACACGAACTACGGAAAGATTACACTGGCTTACATCAGCGAATCTTAGAAATCTTATGTATTACGAAAAAGTTACTGTTGATTTCAACATGACATAGACGTTGACTTAAGCTGCATTAAATGCAATTTTATCTTCACACTTTATGAAAGTAACCATGGTAATCCAATGGCTAATATTTTCCTGTAAAACGTGATGCGATCTAAACCATTGAGCAATCCAATGGCTTAGATTTCTTCACCTTTTCAATATCAAACCACAACCTTTGATCTAATCCTAAGGCCTACATTTTATCTCTTATTTCAAGGTTAAGTCTTAACCATTCATGTAATCTAAAGGCCAAGATTTTCCACCTTAAAGTTAATTAAATCTTAACCATTCATAACTAATATATATATAAACCACACACACACTTCATGCCATTCTCACACACAAAATACACACACCAAATTCAGCCAAGACAAGGAGAAAGAGAAAGAGAAGGAGCTCAGCCTAAGGAAGAAGAAAAGGGAGAAGCAAGAAAGAAAGAAAAGCCGCCAGGGAAAATAAAACACCGTGGAGCTAAGGTAACATAGATAGACTTTCTTCTTCTTGGTTTTTGTTATATTTTTCTCCAAGAATTTTCCCTTCCCTTTCTCTCTAAATTTTGTCCATGGCATGAGGAGAGGGTAAATTTTGTTGTTTCCATGAATTCTAGTCAAGAAAAGATGGAGAAATCATATATATAGCTTATGGATTCATATGATTCAAGAAAATTCCTAATCTTGACAATTTTTCTACAAATTAAGAAACTTTGTATTTCAAGATGCCATGGGAGAAATTGAAGAGAAAATAAATGGGGAAGTGATGGAAGAAAGCCTAAGGAAGAGAAAGATTATAACTTTGATTTTCATGAAGAAAGTGGCAAGAAACCCTAGAATCTTAACTTGAGAAAATTGTAGAATACGTATGAAATCTTTAGAAATTAATTGAGGGCATTTATTTAGCTTCCTTGAATATGTATGTGTGGCTCTTTGGTGACATAAAAATGAAGCAAAATCACATGTCTTCCTTAATGCATAGATTTGGCCAACACATGTACGTATACCTAAAGAAGAGTTTTCTTAAATCCAACTAAATTAGGTTAATCTACATCAAAGATAAGGCCTATGGTGAAATTTTGGTAATTTATGGATCATTATATAAAAAGTCAAATTCTTGAGAAAAAGTATTGACCAAGATGTTCTTGAATTTTTCCTGATGTTATTTGATATGTTTTGGATAATTATTATGGCCTAATATATTCTATATGCTATCTAGATTATGTTGATATATATTTTGTGAATTTTAGAGCCCATTTGTGATAGTTGGAAATTTACGCAGCATTATGTCACGAATGGAATATGTGATAACATGTGTTCTGGAATTACACTATTTGTTGTGCTGATATGCTGCCTGATTCCTTGACATGGATAATATATTGTTTACTACCTGATTATATGAGTATAAGTTATTTGGTAAAGGACTGGCTAATATATATAGGGCGGACAGGGGGTGAGCCCAAAGGACTGGCCAATATGTATAGGGTGGATAGAGGGTGAGCCTAAAGGACTGGCCAATATATAGGATGGACAGGGGGTGAGCCCTATGTATGTGGCAGAGTTGGCTATTGGGTAGCTGTTGTTGTATTGGATGTCTAATCTTAAAGATACTTAAAAATATCTAAATCACTAATTTTCAGACTCCAGTACGCAGTCATGCTGCCAGGATTATTTATGCACATAATTATGCAAGGCAATTCTTTCCCAAATATACCTATTATGTCTTGATCAAATGATGGCTTGGATGACATATTATTGTGATATTTTATATGACTTTCCTTGGGTACCTACTAGGGGACCCCTCAGTAAGGGAAGCAGGGGTGAGACTGTTATGTCATGGCAGTGTAACATGATCTGGGTATTGAACCTGGCAGTCTCCAAGGCCCAATGGTCAAGAGGGAATAAATATTGTTTGCTATATGCTCTATATTCTATGCATGTAGAAAGTTTGTGAATATCTTGCAACTGCTGAATATTAATTAGGTTGAGATAATTCTTGTGTTCATTCATGTTCTATCTTTAGATATAATATGCCTATTCACTTTTCTATTTCATATTCACATTAGATATTATTAACATGTATATCTCTCTATTTATATTGTTTGATAAATTAACTATCTTTCCATTAAATTACTTGCTATTTATTAAAATTTCTACTTAACTCTTCTTCATGGATATTATGTGGTATTGATCCTATCTATGTTAATGAGAAAATTATTTCTCACTTTATTATGGTTTATACTTTTCTTAGATGCCAATTTATCGAGTGACCCTAAACTCCAAGGAGAGTGGATCCAGTTCCCACTTTGAGGATGGGTCTTTGTCATCTATAATATACGTATCATATCATGTGATGATGTTCTTTGTGCTATACCAGTGTACTTTGTATCCCCAGGGAAGCTTGAGTCCTACACATTCCCAGTGGGTGGAGTTGACCCTTTTACTTCTCCGTTTGTATGAATAGAGGCCTAGTCACTGTCACTGACCTTTTGTAAACATAGGGGACTGACCTTTTGGTCCTTTTATTATCTGAGGATTTTCTTTTTGGATAGTTATAGGATAGATCCCCTTTTTATGTGATGTGACCTATATGACCTCGCTCCCCTATGATGGATGTAATAACCCAGAAAAAGAAAAGAGAAAAAGAAGTGAGAAAAAGGAAGGAAAAGAGAAGCTGGAAAATTTTCGAAGAGCTGAGAATTTTCTAAGTCTTCTCGCCATAGCGAGATATGGAATCGCCATAGCGAGAATGCCTCCTCGCCGTAGCGAGTATGTTCCTAGCTATAGCGAGTGCGGCATCCCATATAGAAACCAGTGAGTTGCTCGCCGTAGCGAAATTGTTTCTAGCTCTAGCGAGTATGGCATTCCATATAGAGACCAGGGAGTTGCTCGCCGTAGCGGCGCTATAGCGAAGGCAGAGGTCTGGAATAGACACGATCTCGCCGTAGCGATTCCATAGCGAAGGCAGAGGTCTGGAACAGACACGAGCTCGCCGTAGCGAGGGACTAACTCGCTATAGCGAGAGCGGTCCAGAAAAGCGAGAAAAAGAGAATTTGACTTTTTAAAAGCTTCCAAATCTCTTCTTTCTTCTTCTAACCGACTCTAACTCGTCTTAGGAGAGAGAAAAGGGCGGAGGAGAGATAGAGAAGCTGAAGAGAAGAGGAAAACACAAGAAAGGTATGAATTTTCATGGCTTCCTCTTAGTATTTTGCCCTTCTCCCCTTTCCCCTCTTTCCTACGGTTTCAATGGTCGAAAATGGCTAGGTCTTGAGTCTGGTTCAGAGGAGAGAGAGTGGGAAACCATTCTTGAGAGAGATTAGAAGTAGATAGTCTTCTCTTTCTTGCTTTTCCCCTTTCTTATGAGTTGAGAAAGAGAGGGATAGCTAATGGACCCTAGAGTGAGGAAGAAACCTAGAGTGAGAAGCTCAGTAGAGCTGATTAGAAGTGATCCCTAGCTTAAGAATTGAGTATTAATTCCATGCTTTTGTGTGGTTAGGCTCAAGAGGGAACTCTCCCATCTAGAAGTTGTTGTGAAACCAACAAGGGAGGAGTCAAGTGTCAGAGCAAATTGAGAATAGCTAGCAAAGGTAGTTCTCTCCGCTTTCTCTCATGCATAATTGTGTGTTTACATTGTCTTGCTTGTGTGTATGAATGATATGAGCTATGAGAAGTGTGTTAGCATGATTATGTGATATGATTGAGATGATGTTTTAAATGATTGTTTGGTTTGCTTGAGGAAATGGAAAAGCCAATAACCCTGAAGCCAAGGTGAGGATGAGCCGAAGCCCTAAGTTGGTTGAGCCATGTCTCCCAAAAGTGAGGTTGACTCCCAAAGAGTAAGGGTGAGTCTAAATACCTCTAAAAGTATGGGAAGGCAAATCCAAAAGCCATAAGGGAAGGGGTGAGGCCGATCCAAGTACTCAGCCAACTCATGAATGTTATCCATGGCCATTTCACATGTTTAAACGTTTTCTATCATGTTTTACATGCTAACATGCCATACATGCTTAATGAGACTTGTTGCATGCAATATATGTATGTTTGAATGAGAGTTGAACTACTGAGATTCTCCGAATCTCGCCCTCCCTCTCCACCATCCAACCATGTCAGGTGGCCCAAGTGAGATAAGAGATGGGAGCAACCACCAACAAGCATGAGGCTAGGGATAGAGATGAAGAAAAGTGTATAGTTTTGTACTACATTGTATATGTAACTTGTACATGAGATGTAAATGATGTATATGATGTAGCATGTACAAATATGGTAAGACAATGTATGTATTAATGACGAATGTATGAGAATGAGCTTTATGATGAATGAAATAGCATGGTTGAATGAGAAAGAGCCAATGGTAGCTTAGTAGATAAGGGTGCATAAGTGGGCATGGGGTAGTGAGTTTCTCCAATCTAAGTTATTAGACACTTGAGGCATGATTGATAGCTCCTATAGATGCTTTCTCATGTGCTCAAAGAGTCATAGAAGTAGAAAACTTAAGATTGGGCCCCATTAGCCACACTTTTGGCCAAGAAAAGGCCATTTTGCACATGATGTCATAGAATAGCCATATGACCTCTTCTAGCCATGAGATTTGACATGGAACTAGAGTATGTTTAGAGCTTTCTGGGAAGCTAGAGTTCATGTCATTTAGAGGTCTATAGCATTTTCTATGAGCATTCAAAGTTGACATCAGAAATTCGGATTTAGAAAAATCACTGTTCATTTGGTCAGATTTGAAATCATGTCATCCGAGGGACAAAAGTAGTCCAATGGCTACGAAATTTTATACACAGAAACTAGATGGTCAAAGTGACTTGTAGGAACTGGAAGCACCTCATTTAGAGGTCTAGAGAGTGAGTTATGAAATTTCGAAGTTCCTGCCCAGAATCAGACCCCCAACCAGACCCGAGGTACTGTTTCATCGGTTTCCGGGGAATTGGCTCGGTGGACTGATCTGGAGATATTTTTATCCTCTAGCTAACATCCACATCTTTCCATAGAGATAGAGTTTATGAGCATTGGATTTTTGTGGAATTAGTTAGACATTTTCAAAGTCTATATCAGTAAACTGTGACAGCAAAGAGGCCCCCCTCTGACCAGTGAACTATTTCGATGTCAAACGCAGAATGAGTGAGAGACTGAGACTTCTAAGTATTTTTGGCATGAAGCAGACGTCTCAAACTTTCTAGAATGACCCAGATCATGCAGATACGATTTTTTGGCATTTAGTTATGTATTTTCAAAGTTAGCCCAGAAATGAAGCAAAATCTGCCCATAGCGAAAATGCATGTCTCCAATCCCTTTTTGCTTTCCATGAGTTTGAAGCATATAGTTGGGATTGAAATAAGTCTCAAAAGAGTAATTGAGCAAGAGGAATCAGAGAGAGAGCTCAACCGGTCCATATTACTTCTAAGTGGATCTCTACCCACACATAGTGCCATAGAAAGAGTAAGCATAAGGTAGAGAAAGTGTCTCCCTTATGAGTTCTGCACCGCCCATATGGGCAAAAGGGCACGTTGGGTATGAGCTAGAGGTTAAGGTGTCACAATGGAACTTTTAAACTAGTTTGTATGGATTACGGTGTATTTCCGTTATTATCATATTTTCCTACGTTATTAATTAGACATTAGTGTGAAGGAATAATTAAAATAGAAAAAGAGTAATTAAAAAAAAGGTGGCTAAAAATGGGTACTTAGAAGAGATGTTACATTTAATACTCTTAAACTAATACAAATAATGAATAATGATAATCAACATTAACTACGAAAGCTATAAACTAAATGATAGCCCAAATTTAATGAATTGGATAACATGAATTTGATTACATAAACTATATTTGATAACATCTATTACAATGATCAACTATCTCAATGATGATGCCTTAGTCGCTTAAGCACTCAATTAAACTAAGATTGATTTAATAGAGTATAGGTCAACCCTAGGTCATTCTTCCCAAGGAGTAATTTAGGGGTTAGTTTGAATTGAATCTAGGTGATTATTTGATGCTTGAAATTTTATGCAAATTCTAAAAAACTCTCTCTACGCTAAATGCAAAATTAATTGAACTAAATGCATGTAATTAGGGGGTTTTGAATTAAGAAATTAAATTTCAACTAAAAGAGAAAAAACTAAACAAGTAATTAAACTAGATTGCTCTAATTTGAAATTAAAGTGATTGTGAAAATACAAAGAACAAATAGGGGGCAACCAAAGTTTTGCATGGGGATTTCAGCTCTCATCACTCACCAAGGATTGATTGAGACTAAGAGAAGTGATTAAACAGTAGACCAATGAATTTAATTAACTTAATCCAAGGATAAGAAACTCTAAACTCAAATGCACATCACTTGACTTAACTAGGACACCCTTAGCTAATTTAAGTAATTTGTAAGTAATTAAGCCAATTAAACTCATCAAATCCTTCAATAATTGGATTTAATTAATTCTGGAAAATTTGGTTTAAATTACCTAATTGAACAATTAAGCAATTATACTACCCAATTCAACAATCAAGTAATGCAAGAGACCAAGATATGCAATTAAATCATAATATTAATCAAATTAATGCAAGAGAACTCAAACATCAATCCAATCAACATTATAAGGTCTAGAAACCAAAATTCCAACAACTACAAAACATAATTCCAATCCCAAATAACACTAATTCCAATTACAATCCAAGATAAATTAATTGTCCAACCTAAAATTAGGTCTCAACATTAAATCCACATAGAGATCCCTAAAACTAGAAAATCCCTAAGTTCTTGAAATTGAAAGAGGAAAAAGTTGGAAGAAAAAAACTCCCCATTGGTCTTTAATCCATTTAATTCAAGAGCTCAATCCTTCCTCCTCCATGCTCTACCATGGTGCCACCTTTCCTTAAGCTTCCATGGATTTTGTGCCTCTAAGCTCCTTCAAGCTCTCTGCCATGAAGAGATAATGAAGGAAAATAGAGATGAATGATGGTGGTGATACACTGGGAGGGCAACGTGCTGGACAAAGAAAGAAATTAAATGATGGTGGGTCCAGCACTAACTCTACATATGAAGACCAGAAAAAGAAGAAATGAATTAGCCAAATCATCCCTCCAAGCACGCCTTTCCTGTGTAGTCCGAAAATGAGTGAATGAAGCAACTGCTCGTTCTCCTTGCGCCTCTGTCTGAAGTCCAAAAGTGAGTGATGAATGATAATCTGGTGCCAGGGAGAGAGAAGCGTCCTCTGTGTGTCATTGTAGTGAAGTCTAAATGCACCCTCCGTCTCTCCAGGTGAAGTTCGAAGGCCAATGAATGAATGCAAAAATTCGTTCCTCCTGCTCCAGCGTCCTCTCCATCTCCAATCTGAAAAAATCGAAGAAATCCAATGAAGAAGTAGCAGTCTCTCTCCGTGTGAAGTCTCTTCCTCCAGGTCCCCTGTGTCCAGGTGTCCTACAAGAAAACAAAACAAAGACCTAATATCCTATTTACAAAAATTGCCATCATCAAGTAATTAATAAAAATAAAAACTCTGCTCCAATCTTGACCCTTGATTCACTTTAAATCCTCAATTCATTTGCCCAAAATTGTCTTCACCATTGATTCCTAATTCATCTCCAAAAAATCTGTACAAATTTAATAAATATTATAAAGATTGGAAATATTCAGCCCATCAAAGAAATATGAAAAATAAAATATTATCAATTTAAACCCAAAAATTCTCCTAATTAATTCAAAATTATATTATTTTTCAAAATTGACTAAAAATTCAAATATTGAATAATAAATCCATTTAAACTTAAATTAATCATTAAAAACAATAATAAATGTGGGTAAAAATATATAAAAGTTAGCACTTATAACTCAAATAACAACATCAGTAACATAAACATCAACTAAAAATCAAATAACTTTAAGTAACTAAGAAATAATGCATCAATTCTTATTACATCATAATAAAAAACAAAACTCTACTACAAAATATAATACCCTAAAAATTAATTAATGTGTTAATCATGGATTTGGATTAATTAAAAATAATTAATATGGGATAATTAGGCGAGTTAAGTGAATGAAAACTTTAGAGATATAAATTATTAATATAAGTTTGAGATTTAATTGAGTTAGAAAACCCCATCTAGGCCCAAATTAAATTAAGTAGGCTAAGGTTAGGAACTAATGGAGGGCCTAATCTGATTTAATGGATTAGAGACCCAAGGCCCAACTTGCACAAGCTCTTACAAATGGCCCAATAACCCTTGTGCAGACCCAAATCAATTGAGTCCTTCAAACTTAGTTTGGCCTAATGAAATTCTGTAGCCCAACACCTTAAAGTTAGCCCAACAAAGCTAAAATCTAAAGCCCATTTAGAGTTGGATCTTTAGAGCAGCCCATAACCCATAGAAAACCCAACTTAAACCCTAAAAACTAACCTAGCGACCCCCCATTTTGCAGAACCACAAGAAACACACACAAAATTCTAAGGTCCAAAGGAGAGGCTAGGGTTCTTGGCATGTTTCCACTATTTTCCACTTCTAGAGCAAGATTCAGCTAAGGTAATACTTATACAACTTAATCCTCTCATCTTCCTCTTTAATTTAACCCGATTAATGTTCCAATAAGAGCACTTTAACCCACACACAAAATCTGAAACTTGCCATTTGATGTTTCCATGGTGAAATTTCGTAGGTTGAGGCTAACGCTAATATTAGGTAAGTATAAACTCTTCTTCTTAAGGTATTTCTGCTGGTTTGAGACCCTAATGATTGGATTATAGTATGGGTAGTAATTTTTCACGAATTTTCTTAGGATTTAGGATAATATATTGAAGTTTCTGGTAGAGGACACCTCCATTTTGAATTTTGGGACTTTGTAGTGTGGGGAGGATTTTGTACCACTAGTGGTTTTTGTAATTTGTCTACAAGTGAGGTAACTGGGACTATATTAATTCCATGCATATATCTGCTTTAATTTCATATTTGCTGTACATGAATGATTTAAAATGTTAAATGAATTGGTTGGCTATCTATTATATTGTGTTTGGACCTTGTGAGTCTATGGTGGAGCTGTGATGCGGCTACCACCCTTGTATGTGCTTCGATCGGGTACTGGGTTATGATCAAACCCTAGATGCATTAGGCCCTAGTTGTGTTCATTGGGGAGTGGGTGCCGTGGACGGGCTTCTCCTGGTGTTATTGGCCTTTAACATGTGCCAATATGATTGCTAGTATGGGATAGTAATCATGATAGCCTAATTATTTCATTTACAAATATGACTGGTATGTTTTTTGATGCTTATATGGAATCATGCATATATGTTAATTAAACTAGAATATATGATGGAATTTGCCTTCGTTACTGAGATTCACATCTTACCCCATTTCATGGGATTATACTTTTAGGTGAAGGCTCTTCAGGTAAGGATAAGGGGAAGTAAGTGGATGAAAATCCATAAGCTCCAACCATGTGGGGAGAAGACTACACTTAGGCTGATTTATTTAGTATAGATGCTAAATTTTGTATTCCTTTATGTATAGAATCATTATGTAATCATGTTGCAAAGTGTAGGCTCTTATATTTTGATTACTTAAGATGTATTTATTGAGGAGTTAGGCCTCATCTTAGCTTGATATTGGATGTATGAACCCATAACACCTTATGTATGAATTTTATTGAATTTATGGTATGGTATACTGTTGGAAATATAATTATGTGATGTATTAGATATTGATATGAACCTTGATGTATGAAATCTCTAATGGAATGTATTTCGAATGTTAATGTCAATAGTGCATGAATTCTTGCTGTCATTAATCCATGAAATTGCTGACATGTGGTAATTGGACGAGTAGGAATTATTACTTAAGTTTTGAATTAGTAATGGTAGAATAGCTAGATAAATAAGGTAGAAAAATACCATTAGAGTTAAATAAAATGAGGGGAAGTGGTCCTAGGGTGTTCCTAAGAAGAGAATTGGAGTGCATGGGACGAAATTTAGGAGATGTAGTTACAAAAGGGAGTCACACCACAGCTAGGAAGACCTCGCTGTGGCCTGAAGAGTGATAGTGGCGAGGAATACCGCGGCTTGAGGAATCTCGTCGTGGCAAAATCGCCCAAGAGGGTAGCAGAATGGAACCTCGCCGCGGCACAACATGTACCGTCACGGCGCTAGTTGAGAAAACTAAGTAAGGAGTGTCCAGTAGCGAGCCTCGCTGAGGCGCAAGAGTTTTCCACCGAGGCAAGAATTGTAGGAATTTGAACAGTAGTCCCAAGAGGCATTTCTGTCGTGGTGCACGTAGACTGGCCTCGACCATAGTCTAACTCGTCACGGTGAAATTTGTGTGAATTGCCCAATGATTCTCGAGAGTAACTTAGGCATGGCGAGGAAGGTCGGGGCTGCGGTGCAAAGTGAAAAACATAGTTTTTGAGCTCCGGAACCTAACTTAGCTACGATGAGAGGGTTTCAAGTCGTGGTGCAAGTCCCCAAACTCTTACCTTTAGCCTAGAAACCTTAGTTTCTTCAATGGTAATGCTAGGAAATGATATAGGAACACTTATGGGAGGTTTTTGTGTGTTGAAATTGATGGATGGATGAATCAGAAACCCCTCATAATAGTATAATCTCTGTTATGCATTCTCATGTTTATGGTTGTTTAGTGATGACCCTAACATCAAGGTTCAAATTTCTCTATATTTTTTGAATGTAATTAGTTGTAATGTCTTGTAACCCTAATTTATGATTTTTAATCACATATTTAATTTTAATTACAATAATTAGAAATTAGGGTCGTCTCACAAAATCTCTTTCATAGAGCTCAGCTTAAATATTCATCGGGAAACTTTTTCTTCCTTGCATCTAAGCACCTTCCTAAAAATGCCAATTCAAAAAAAGTAAGGATGAGATAATGTAATATCCCATAATTCTAAAAGCTATAAACTACAGGAATTACTAAAGAAGGTTCCCCTAATTGAACGATTAGAGGCTAAATAAAATTAGAATGATAATCTAAATAATTAAAAATGAGGATACAGAGCTAAAGATGATCAGAAACAGGAGCCAGAATAGTTAAACAAAATTAGACAGAAAGCAGTGGCATTTTTGTAATTTTAGGTAACTTTTAGAAAACTCAAAGGACGGATCTTTAAATGGAAAAATTGAGTTTTTTGGATTTCTCAGAGGCCCTAAAAACTATAGGAAATCCTAGAATAATTAAAACCCTTCTGGTTTGTAATTTAGAATGTCAGTTGACCAAACTTTAACTGATTCATTCAAGAAAGTTTTAAATCTAATTTAGGTGAAACCAAAGGCATTTTATGAATTAGAAGATCTAAAGTTTATAATGGAAAAGACAGTTCTCAAAAAGAAGTTGAATTCAGCCCAAATGGAAAGAACCAAGAAAAGGGACAAAATGAAAATTTAGGAAATGTTATAACTTGGCTTTTCTTCTTATAAGTCATGACCCACCTTCTTCCATTTACCTTAATTGAGTTTCTCTTGGCCAAAAATAGAACCTAAGCAGGTCTTGAGTGGCGCACAAGAAGGAGGGAAGAAGAAGGAGATAAACCTAGTAAAAAGGGTAAGAAATTCAAAGTTTTTCATGCTTTCTCCTCTTTCTCCCATGGTTTTGATGATTAATTTGGAGTTATTACATGGCTGGTTCAGTGAGAGGAGGAGAGAAATTGAAGGAGAGATTAGAAGCAATTAAAAGCTCCTTGGAAAAGCTAGAAAATAAGGTAACTTTTATGGCTTGTCTTGCATCTCTTTGTTTATTCTTCTTAAGTGCATGTTCGGCCAACCCTAGGCCCATTAACGAGGGAATGAATTCAAGCCAAAACAAAGTAGAGACAAGGGTTTCAAGCATGAGAAACAAGAATATGCAATTAGATTTGAAAGAGAAGCTTTATAATTTAAGTTATGTGACTTAGGATTCTTGTTGCACCTAGCAAAATTTGAAGCTTTCTAAGGATAATCTAGCCTATGTAAGAGTATGTATGAGTTCTTAAGGCATCTAGGAAGCTTCACAAGTGTCATTTCCCTAAGAAAAAACCAAGTAAACTCCATGGGTCCTTCACTTTGCACATATCTCGGGCAATAAAGGGTTTAGGTACCTAGAGAGATTATTCTTTGATTCCAAGGATAGAAATAATTTAGATATCATTAATAAATGTAACACCATAAATTCTAATATTTAATTCATGCAACTTCTATGCCTTATCTCATGCTAATTCTATAGGAAGTAATATAATGGCATTGGAATCATAGATGAGGTTACACTTCGTCATGGGTAAATTTTTTCCTTTTGGTGTCTTGTGCTCATATAAACTCATCCATCTCATTCTCACATTTAAATACAAAATTACAACTTATAACAAGCTCAAGAAATGGCCTATACCTCGAGCAAAGGGAGTAGATACACAAAACTCATTGATGCAGCCTTAGGTAGATTTCCAAATTTTGTGCCTAAACTTTGAAGAATCATAACTAATTCTAGAAAAATTGAAATTAAGCACACTATACTATTTTAGAAATATAAAGATGTCTACTTTATGTTAAAAATAAATCCAGACCACAATAGAGGTTGGTTGCCATCAAACACTGATGGAACAGTACCAGAGGTCAGCTGTCATCCCTGGTACTGATTTTTAACTTCAAAAATTCATATCTCCTTGCTCAAAGGTCTAATTGGATCTTAGTGGCCATGGAAATATTATCATGTATAGTTTATGCTTGTAAAATTTCATAAACATTAAACATCATTTGGCTCTTGAATGATATAGCCTAAGTTCCTGACCATATGAACAATATATTAGTTCAGCAAAAAAAAATGACAACTTTGAAAAATCATAATAAATTCTAAAAACTCTAAGATCATACTGTCATAGCTGGGATCCTCCTCTGGATCCTCCTCTATAAGATCATACTCTTCCTGTACTGCTGGCATAGCTCGAAACCCATCTAATATAGGATCTCGAACTATCCTCTTCTTAAATGGAAGGTCACTCCACCTTCGTAATTTCCAGCAGTCTCATCATAGGCACATGAGTTGTTAGAATCCCTAGAGGAATACTCTCTTGCTAAGCCTTGAACTGTGTCCTCTGACCGGTGCTCCTAAGATACCTCTATGCTTCTCTCGGACATCCTTAGCAAATGGAACTAGGTAAGTCTAAGCAAATGACTAAACTTAATAAAGGAGAACTAACTTGAACAGAGGAAAAACACTAAACTTACTACTCTTTCTAAAAAAAAGTCACATATCATAGCTATATACAGTGCTAGGACCCTTTGCTCTGATACCACAAATGTAATACCTCCCTATATAATGCCTCTCCTACTACTGATGCCTCATATAGGACTTAGAAGAGCCATTGGAAATCTGAACTGATGAAAATTTTCTTCCCCAACATTTGTTTTCTAAACTTGCTCATACAACTTTACTATTCATTTGGTCATTCCCATAATATTGTCTAACTTTAAAAACAATCAATTAATTATAGAAAAATCGTATGAGGTTGGTTCAAGGCTTTAATTTAAGTTCTCTAAGTCCTTTACAAGGGAAAAATACTTACTCAATAGAATACATAAGAATTCATATAAAAATATCCTTACAAAAATTAGATGATTTTTACCCCTCCTTTAACATATTATTATATTTATATTGATTTGTTCTTACGTGAGTGCATGTATCTTTGCATTCTAGGCACGCTAGTGGTATTCTCTTTACTTAAGAGTCAAGTATATACATGGCTCTCCATTACATTCTTGAGTACCTTACAACACCATAGCATAACTTATACATACAAGAATTCAAGACACTTAATTACATGACCAAAATGTGATACATAAAAGTAATGTCCTCGGTTTATGCCTCCACACCTTTTGCCCTTTCTTTGCCTGAGTCGGACCTAATATAAGTTATGTTTGGGGTGAGATTATGAAATCTCAGTAGTAGTAAACCAATCTCATTCACAAGCTAGCATGTAAGTACATAACATAATGCCAATCAAGGTATCACATACTACATAGTGATGCAAGGAATTTCATACAAGGCCAAGCAATATCCTAGCATACATGTCTCATCTTATAGCATAAATGACACTCAGTATAACATAACACTCATCATTATACCAACACACAAGCTTAAAGAAAGAGAAAGGAAAACTACTACCTTAGAAATCTTGCTCCTTAAGCTTTAGGACTCGGTCCACTTACTCTTGGAGTTTCCAAACAATTATCAAACCTTATAATCATAATGATAATCTATTACAATCAACAAATAGACCCAAAATCCTAAAGTAATATAGCCCTTTTTAACTTAATAGGACCATTGGAATTGGAAAATCTAACTTCTTCCCTTCCAATTGACTATGGCCGAATAGTATGCATTTCTTGGCCAAAATTTAGCAATTTTATTCCATGAATTTTGGGGGCTTTCTTATAGGTATTCCTAGCTAAAAACAACTTTTGAATCCATTGGAAAGGATAAAATTATCAAATTCCAGCCCCAACAACACGTTTTGTCATAACATAAGCTAGCTCCGTTTTAGGTCTGAAAGTGAGTTTCTTTGGTTCTAAAAATTCCATAGCCTCTTCCTTTATGTTTTAGGGCTTGAAATTTGGTATACATGACTTTAAGACATTAAGAAAATACCATAAAAATTTTGGAAAAATTCGGACAGCATCTCCCCAACATTTTCATTTTCCCAAAAATTTACAATCTTTGTGTTTTTCAAAGTTCCAACAAACAACAAAATGGATGAGCTCATGTGCCCTCCATAGCCAATATATAAACTCCATTACTAGGCCTTCATATTAAACATATAAACCCAATTTCTAATGATCCATATGCTGTCCAAAAGTGACTCATAACTAGAGTTTAACAAAACTAACTTAAAACATGTGATTTTCAAGTGCAAGGTGGAGAAAACTTACTCTTTAAGCTTAATCCTTGCTTCCTTTGCTTTTCTTACCCTAAAATCCTTTCTCTTCCCACTTAGAGCAACATTCCACCTTGAAGAAAAGATGAATATGCAGCTGCCCTTTGGAGAAAATGGTTGGAGGATGGAAAAGATAAAGAAATTCAGTGAAGAATGGTGGTAATTTTGTTTGGTTTCACTTCTTCTTCCACTTTTTCTCCCTCTCTCTCTCTCTTCATGGATTTCTTTCTTTCTCCCTTATGTGTGGCATGAAAATAGTGGAATGGAGGTGAAGGAGATGAATCTAATGAAGTTAAATGGTCATACTAAATTTGGACCCTTGGATCAACATTTTCAAGATCAAATCTTAACCTTCCATTCCTTTTTTCTTTTGATTTTCTAATTTCATAACTAAATATTTTCTTCCAAAAATTCTTGGCCACACACTTGGAAACCTTTTCTTAGCCCTTAAGTTAAAGGATAGTAACCATAGTCAACTTTTAACTTAATCATAGTTAGTTTCTAACTTAACCATGGTTAATTCTTTAAAACAACTAAAATCCTTTTCCTCTTTCCTTTTTTTATTTTATATTTATATTTGGGTTTCATCTTCTCTAAAATCCTAATTATATCTTCTCTTCTCTTTTGGGCCTTTAGAATCGGCTATTGGGCCTTACAGCTGTCTAAAAATCGGTATCCGGGTCTGATTAAGGTTTTACGGTACAACACCTACCTCAGACTTTCTACAATTTATAAATATGATTTCCTCTACTTTCTAGCCATACTTAGCTTTAAACATAGATCAGGGGCCCTTAACCTCAATCTTCATAAATTTCAGTGTCAATCGGACACCTGGGTCATATAGGTATAATTTTCACCGTTTTATATTATGATTGCGCGATAAAATTTTTATTTATTGCAATTTTGTCCCTAAAACTCCTTCAGGGTTTCTTAGCCCTTTAGCTATTTCTATTTTTGTAGTTGTTATAACTTCTTTTTTCTATTTTGGTCATAGCTACCGATCGGGCTAACCAGATCTTGGACTAGATCCTGCCCGACCATTAGGACAACTTGGCGTCATTGGACCTGTCTCATCAAATGGAGTTTAACCATAGGTTACGAATTTCTGAGATTCTTGCCTAGTTTTTTGATATTCGTGCCTAAAGCCACGAATATAGGATGAAACTAGAGTTCCCTGAACTTTTGGGCAATTTATACATCTTGCCCTGCTCATAATTTTTTCTTTGCATTTTGGTCCTTGGCTCCTCCATACTTGACTTTGGAGGCTCTTCGGAACCTTTTTTCTGATCCTTTTTTTTTTCATCTATTTTAGCCCCAATTTTAGAGCACCTCTGGCCTTGACTCATCATTATTTATAGTTTAAAAGATTATTCTAATTTTATTAGACCTTAATTTACTCTATTTAGAGGACTTCCTTTTGTGTTTGGTGAATTTCGTACGTTGATGGAGAAACTATATGTTATGTTTCTTGCGTTTCCTTACATTTTCTTAGATTTTCAAAAAACTGGATGTTACATAGAGCACACATACACATTCAAAGATAAGTCAAGCATACATTCATGCATGAGAGAAGGAGAAGTGAGCTACCTTTGCCACACAAGCATGCTCTTTCCTTGAGCCTTGAATCCTCTCCTTCGACCTCACACACCTAAGGAGGTAGAGATCATTTTTCTTGGCCTAGACACATCATATGGAAGCCAATTATACTATTGAATCAAATTCTAAGGCCATAAATTCACTAGAAAAGCTAGGTGGTTCATATGACTCTTTTATGGTTTTATAATGTACTTAATGAAGCAACCTTAAGAAAACATCATCTTGGCTCCATTCTCTCCATCTATTTATGATTCTTGACTTTATTTAAATCTCTTGGAGTCATCACACAATCAAATCAAGGAGCCTAACTAGGTGTTGCTTCTTTAAGCCATATTATGGAGCCTATGATACCATCTCACTTTCTATGGCTTCTAAAATTTTTCCAAGGCTTCCTCTCATCATCTTCCATCATACATGACTCAAAACTAAGCTTAGAACAATTTAAAACTTCCTCTTGGTACTCTTTCTAGCCTAGGCCAAAATTATGCTTCATGTGAGTAACAAGTAGGCTTGGTTCATTTTCCTGATGGAAGATGCATATAAGGAGCCTTCTAGGGATCTCAAGAGCTCATCCAAACACTTATTTAGGCCTAGGAACAATTATGTCAAGTTATATTTTCAAGAGAGCCCATGAAACCCTAGGTTTGTTATCTTGAAAAATAATGGCTTTTACTTGAATTTCTTTGCATATTTTTATTTTCCTCCCTTAAATTCCTAGGATTCACTCTTGGTTCTGCTTAAAATCCAATCCTTCTTATAGCTACATACATGGGGCAAAAAAAAAAAGAAGAAGGGAGAAGGAGTAGCTACCATGGAATGAAGATTTTACCTTGTTTCCTTGGCTTTTCTTACTTGTTTCTTACTTTTCTTGGCCTCCTTTTCAAATCCTAATTTTTCCCTTTGTTATGCCCTCAAAATAGATCCAAAAGCTTTAAGAAAACTATAGGAAGAAAGGAGAGAAGGAGGAGAAACATGTTACTAAAGAAAGAGCTTAAAATTCCATGAAAATTCCTACCTTTTCCTTACCTTTTCTCCTTCTAAAACCTTCTCCTTTAGTGTGCCTAAGAGTTAGCTTTCTCTTCTGGTTTTGGGGCAGAATTAGGTTAGTCTAGAAGAAGGGAGAAGAAGGGTAAAATATAAGGAGGGTTCAAGAAGCTTCCATTTTCTGAAAGTCTAATTTTGGCCTTTATTCTTGGCATTTTTATTTCTACTTCATTCCATGGTAGCTACTCCTTCTCCCCTCTACTTTCATGGACTTTGCTTTGTTTTCTTGATGGGGGAAGCACATGGGGAGACTTCTAGGGATCTTAGGAGCTCATTTAAACTCTCATTTAGGCATTAAAATTAAGGTATCAAATCAAATTTTACAAAGAGCATATGAAACCCTGGAATTTGCATCTTGAATTTCCATGGTTATTTGTTAATTTTCTTTGCATATTCTTAATCTCCATACCCTTTTTCCTAAGAATCATCCTTGGTTTTGCCTAAAAACCAAGCCCTCCTATAACTTCTTGAGTGGGGCAAAATATGGAGAGAAGAGGAGCAAGGGGTAGCAACCATGGAAGAAGAAATTACCTTGTTTTTCCTTGTTTTCTCACTTGAATCTTGTCTTCTTTGGCTTATTTATTCAAATCTGAATTTTTTCCTTAATTTCTCCCTTAAAACAGATCCATATACCTCAATATAATCATAAGAAATAAAGAAAAATGGAGGAGAAGAGGTTTGGAAAGGAAAAAGCATGAAAAACTACCAAAATTTCATACCTTCAAGCTTTGATTTCTCCTCCTCTTCCTCTTCCTCTTCCTCTTGTGCACCACTCTCCTAGGGTATTTCCTCTAGTCTAGGGCAGAAACATATGGAGCTAAATGAATGGGAGAGTGGGCCGCCTTATATATATAAGTGGAGGAAGGAAGACTTTTCAAAAATTCCTATGTTGCCCTTCGTTTTTGGCATTTTTGTTTCTAATTTGTTTTATCTCCTTTTTGAGAACCGTCTCTTCCATTTTAAAATTTAGGTTTCCAATTTACTAAGATGCCTTTGGAATCACTCAAATTGGAGCTAAAACCTTCCTGAACAAATTTATTAAAGTTTGGATACAGCGACATTAAAAAATGTCTACTGGAGGGGTTTTAACTGTCCTGGGGCTTCCTATGATTTTCAAGGCCTCTAAGAACCCCGGAGAACTTAAAACTTTCATTTAAAAATCATTTCTGTATGAATTCTAAAATTTTGCTCAAAATTACGAAAATATCATTATGCTTCGTAAGTTTTTCGTTAAAATTTGTTTCTTCATTCTAAATATATTTTTCTTTTCGTCTGAGTCTAAGATTCTCATTTTTAGGAGTTTAGAATGTTACTCAAATTTTTCAGGACCTTAACTAATTTATTCGGGGGACTTACTATGAAAATGCACCCATTTCCATCATTTAATGAAAATAAGATATTATAGTAGGCCTAACGTATGTTCCTCATATTAGCATTGAAGAGCAACTACCACTGACTATACTTGATTCTGGTGGGATGCTAACTATACTCACAATCTTGATAATTAGAGACGTACTGTTCCACTTACCTCTTTTAAAACTGCACCTGACCCCTTTTTAAATACATAGTCTTGGATATAGGGATTCTATCCCTCGGTCAGATATTAGTGGTTCATCTAGCTTTATCTTTGTAAAGCTACTTTCTTGCTTTCCTCATCCCATCCTATGCTCATCTCTCAAGAGATCTAGTCAGTGGTTTGACTGTCTAAGTAAAGCTTTCACATCTCTATGGCAATGGTCTACCAGACTCAGGAGATCTCTAGTCTCTAAGATAAACTATTTGTGACTATGCTGGTCTCTGAGACTAACTGATCTGAGAAAACTATCTCAGGCTGTTATCTCACTAGAGGATTATCATACTATAATTGGGGGCTCTCTATAACTCTGTGGGATTTGCTATGACCCATGGGTCTACTGTGACCTCTCAGAACCCTGGTAGGGTTTATTGCAACCCGTTATGCTATGTTAGGATCTACTACGATCTATCTTTGGGAGACATCAAAGCCTAAGATCACTGCATCTGGCAGTAAAACAAATGCTCACTAAATTCAGTATCTATTGCTCATAATAACTGAGGCTAAACTTAGAAGTACATCATGCTCTTCGTGCGAAGTGGGTTCTATGTGTAATATCTGATTCTCTGAAAATGAGAGAAAATGTGAGAAACATAACGTACAGTTTTTTCGTAAATGAACAAAATTCACCTGATACAAAAGCAAGTCTTTCAAAATGACTTAGTTAAGGTCCCAAAAAAATTGGGAAGCATTCTAGACTCCTAAAAATGAGAATCCTAGGCTTAGACGGAAAGAAAAACGGAGCTAGAATGAAGAAACAAATTTAAACAAAAGGTTAATGAAATGTAAAGCATTTTCATTATTTTGAGCATTTTGGAATCTTCACAAGAGGGCATTTTAAATGAAAATTTTAAGTTCTCTGGGGTTCTCAGAGGCCCTAAAAACCATGGGAAGCTCCGGAATAGTTAAAACCCCTCCGATGGATATTTTTTAATGTCAGTGTACCTAAACTTTGATTGATTTGTTCAGGAAGCTTTTAACTCCTATTTGAGTGATTCTAAAGGCATTTTACTAAGTTGGGAATCTAAATTTCATAATGGAAAAGACAGTTCTTAAAAAGGAGTTAAAACGAATTAGAAACGAAAATGCCAAGAACGAAGGACAAAATGAAAATTTTTGAAAAGTCTTTCTTCCTCCCATCTATATATAAGTGGTGCCCCACCTCCTCATTCATTCAGCCTATTATGTTTTTGCCCTAAACTAGAGAAAAACCCTAAGGAGAGAGGCGCACAAGAGGAAAAGGAAGAGGAAGAGAAATCATAGGCAAAAGGTATGGATTTTTGGTTGTTTTTTATGCTCTTTCCTTAGCAAACCTCTTCTCCTCTATTTTCCTTTCTTTCCTATGGCTTTATTGAAGTTTTTAGATCTATTTTGAGGAAAGAATAGCGGAGAAAACTTGTATTTGAAGAGAGGAGGCCAAGGAAAGTGAGAATCAATCAAGAAAAGCTATGAAAACAATGTAAAATCTTCATCCTATTGTAGCTATTCCTCCCCCCTTCTTCTCTCTATTTTGCCCCATTTATGTAGATACAAGAGTGAATTCTATGAATTTAAGGGAGGAGAGTAAGAATATGCAAAAAAAATTCAAGAAAAGGCCATTGATTTTCAAGGTGGCAAACCTAGGGTTTCATGGGTTCCCTTGAAAATATGATTTGACATAATTATTCCTAGGCCTAAATAAATACTTATATGAGTTTCTAAGATCCTTAGAAGTCTCCCCATATGCATCCTCCATAAAGAAAATAAAGCAAACATCCATAGAGGCCAAATACTACATAGTCTCGGCCTAAAGGGGATGGGACACCTAAAGAGAGTTTTAAATTTTTCCAAGCCCATTTTGAGTCATATATGATGAATGAAAATGAGAAGAAACTTTAGAAACAATTTAGGAGGCCTAGAGAATGAATTGGTATCTTAGGTTCCATAATATGACCTAAAGAAGCAACATGTAGTTAGGCTCTTGTTTTAATTGTGTGATGACTCCAAGAGGTTTAAAATGAGTCAAGAATCATATATGAAAGGAAAGAATGGAGCTTAGAACTCATTTGATGGGTGTTGCTTCATTAGGTGCATTCTTGAAACCATAAATGGGTTAATAGACCAAGTTAGTATTTAAGGAAGATGTGTGGCCTTAGAATTAACTCCATGAACCTAATTGGCTTCCATAAATTAGGTTTAGGCCAAGAGAAACCAATCCCACATCTTTGTGTGTGTGAGGCCAAGGAATGGAGAGCAAATTCAAGAAGAAAAGTATATGATTGCAACCAAGGTAGCTCACCTCCTTCTCTCAAGCATGGATGTATGATTGGCATGTCTTTGAATATATGTATGTGTATTTTAAGCTATGAAAAGTGTTTTAGCATGAGCTCTTATTCCATGGTACCATGATAATGCATTATGTTTTCAAATGATATTTATTATGCTTGCTTAGGTTTGCTTGAGTATGGAGAAGCCAAGAACCCTTAGCCATGGTGAGGATAAGCCAAGAACCCTTAAAATTAGTCGAGACCAAGTAAAGAATCTCCTAAGAGTAAGGTTGAGTCAAAAACCTCTTAAAAAAATGGATAAGGCAAGTCCAAAATCCACAAGTGAATGGGTTGCTTTGTATGACTTACTAACATGCCAAGATTGCTTCTTGAATATTCATATTGTTTAATATGCCCATGCATGCATTTGTAAGACATGGTTTGCATACTTTATATATGGTTGAAAGGGAGATGAGCTATTAGAATTCTTTGAATCTCATTCCCTCCTCTCCAATGTTTTAACATGCTAGGTGGATCAAGTGGACAAGATAATGGGAGCCCACACCTTGGAAGATGAGATCTTTGATAATCAAGTGCATGAATTTTACTTGTTTATGGCCATATGAATGGAAAAGTGGCTTTGTATATATTATTTTTGAGATGTAAATTCATGTATGAATGTAAAATGATGTATGACTCTTGTATAGACTATATATGATATAAAATCAATAGAAATGGCAAGTTTGGCTTCTTGTTAGCTTGATGCATTAGTGTAATAATGGAAATGGAGTGACGAAATTGAGATGCATGAGGTTTAGAACCACTTGGGTAGTCCATGCAAGTCATATACATGCTTTTAAATTTGCCCAAGAGGTGCCAAACATCAAAAGAGGCCATTTGGACACATTTGGTACCTCATATAGAGCAAAATTTACTATATTGGCGATCTATACTACTTTTTGTCCAAATGAGCTCTTCTTGGTTTAAAATTTAGTATGTAGAGCTTGTTGAGAGATTTTTAGGAAGTTAAAGTACATAATTTTTGGAGGTTTATGGAATATTTGATGAATTTTCAAAGTTGAATTTTTTTTTTGCTTTTGGTTAAGTGCACTATTCACTCTGATCCAAAATGAATTCTATCATTCATAAGGAAAATAATGTCCAATTGCCACAAAATTTTATAGAGAGAAATTAGACATTCCCGATGACTTGTGAAAATTGGAAGCACCTCATTTAGATGCCTAGAAAGGGAGATATAAATTTTTGAAGTTTCTATCCAGTATTAGGCGTCCAACCAGACCTATGTTACTGTTTGATTAGTTTTCAAAGTCTGGATGCTCCTGGATTGGTCTAAAGCTATTTTTTCCCTCTAGCTAACATCCATAGATTTTGAGATTGGTATCATTTTTATGGAGTGGATTTTTGTTGAATTAATTGGACAATTTTGAAGTTTATAGCAGAAATCTATATCAGTTCTAGTAACTAGTCAGACCTTTGTACCTTTTTGAATGTCAAACATGTTCTACTTGATGTTTTATGATTAGGACATATTTTTAGCATAAATTAGACATCTGTAGCTTTCTAGAATGGTAAAGAATGTATCATTTTGATTTGTTTAGAATTATTTATGATTTGTCAAAGTTTGTGATAGAAAGTGTGCAATTCTAGCTGAGGCTACAATATGGAATTTTGTGTCTTGCCTTGCACGAGTTCTAGGCCACTTTTGATGATGGATTTGAGTTCTATCTATGTAATTAAATATGAGAATGTGATACATGAGCTCACATGGCCCATGGAACACCGAATGGAAATTTCATCCCTTACGTAACACAAAAATATTCACTTTTTATATGCCATTTTCTTATGTTCTTGAGAAATACATGGAATGAGACTTAGAAATAGCATGAAGCAAAGCTAGAAATCTATGGTATTATACTGTGTCATCTAATTCTCTAGAATCCCATCATATTAATACTCAGGAGCATTTTAACTTTTATTCATCACTCCTTATGGGATTCTTCAGGTTTCCATTTCAGCCTTTTCTACTTAGGCTTCTTTCCTTACTTTTATTAACTTACCTTGCTTCATTTATACTTGTTCTATCTTTCCTCTCATATCCTACAATTTTGGACTATGCCCATATTTTGCTTTTGAGTGTCTTAGCACTCGGGCACATTGAGTGTGTCTAACATTTTTGGTAGGAGAGAGGCCATACACTAGTCCTTTCTCATTTTATTTACTTATATTATAAGGGATTTAAGCTATACATACTAAACTCATGCTATTTGAATCTAAACATTCCTTACTATTAGCACATTATTTTCTATGTTATTATTCTTTACTTGGGATTTCTTTATACATGCTTTCTTATTATTCTAATATTCTTATAATCCTTTTACCTGGAATTCCTTTCTACATGCTTTTCATTTGGGAAGGTTTTAGGTTTGATTTGAGTGATTCCAAAGGCATTTTATTAAATTGAGAATCTAAATTTTATAATGGAAAAGACGGTTCTAAAAAAGGAGCTACAACGAACTAAAAACAAAAATGCCAAGACAAAGGGACAAAATTGAAATTTTTGAAAAGTTCTTCCTAACCTAGCTATATATATGTCATGCCACACCTCCTCCATCATTTAGCCACATTTGTTTCTACCCTAAACTAGAGAAGAGAGCTAGGGTTTGAGGTGCGCAAGGAGGAGATGAAAGGGAGGAGAAAAACAAGGAAAAAAGTATGAATTTTCTTGATTTTTCATGCTTTCTCTTTAGCAAACTCCTCCTCTATCTTCCCTTCTTTCCTGTGATTTTATTGAAGTTCTTGGATCTATTTTAAGGGTAAAACAGAGGTGGAATTTTCAGATTTGAGGAGAGAAGGCCAAGAAAAAGAAGAATCATCCAAGAAATCAAGGAAAAACAAGATAAATCCTCATTCCAAGGTAGCCACCTCTTGTTACCTTCTTCTCCTTGGTTCATCCCACCTAGAGAGCTTCAAGAAGACATGGATTTTGGGCAGAACCAAGGGTGAATCTTAGGGAATTGAGTGTAGAGAATAAGAATATACAAGAGAAACAACAAACTAGCCATTAGATTTTTAAGATAAAAAACCTAGGGTTTCAAGTGTCCCTTGCAAAATCTGATTTGATACAATGATTCCTAAGCCTAAATAAGTGTTTAGATGAACTCCAAAGATCCCTAAAAGGCTCCCCATGTGCATCTTCCATCAAGAAAACAAAGCAAACTCCATTGGTGCCAAGAAGAAGCATAGCCTCGGCCTAAAGGGTTCAAGGCACCTAGTGTAATGTCCGTGTTTTCATTAAACGACGAAAACAGGCATGTTTTTAAAGCAAATCCCCCGAAATGAATTAGTTAAGGTCCTAAAAAATTTGAGTAACATTCTAACCTCCTAAAAATGAGAATTCTAGGCTCAGACGAAAAGAAAAATGGAATTAGAATGAAGAAACAATTTCTTACGAAAAACTTACAAAACATAATAGTATTTTCGTAATTTTGAGCAAATTTTAGAGTTCACATAGGAGGTATTTTTAAATGGTTTTAAGTTCTCCAGCGTTCTTAGAGGTTTGAAAACCATGGGAAGCCCCCGGGACAGTTAAAACCCCTCCAGTGGACGTTTTTTAATATCAGTGTACTCGAACTTTGACAAATTCGTTCGGGAAGTTTTAGCTCTAATTTTAGTGATTTCAAAGGTATTTTACTAAATTGGAAACCTAAATTTTATAATAGAAAAGACGGTTCTAGAAAAGGAGTTAAAACAAAGTAGAAACGAAAATGCTAAAAAATAAAGGGCAAAACAGGAATTTGTGAAAAAGCTATTCTCCTCCACCTATATATATGAGGCGCCTCACTCTCCCATTCATTTGGTTTCATATTTTCTGCTCCAAACCAGAGAAGAAACCCTAGGAGAGTGGCCCACCAAGGGAAGAAGAAGGAGAAGAGAAATCAAGGCTTGAAGGTAAGGAATTTTGGTAGTTTTTCATGCTTTCTTCCTTCCAAACCTCTTCTCCATTCTCCTTTGTTTTCTTTGATTATAATGAAATTTATAAATCTATTTTAAGGGAGAAATTAAGGGAAAAATTCGGATTTGAAGAGAGGAGCTCAAAGAAGACAAGATTCAAATGAGAAAACAAGGAAAAATAAGGTAATTTCTTCTTTCATGGTTGCTGCCACCTTGCTCCTCTTCTCCACCCATTTTGCCCCCACTCAAGAAGTCCGAGGAGGGCTTGGTTTTTAGGCAGAATCAAGGGTGATTCTTAGAAAAAAGGTGTGGAGATTAAGAGTATGCAAAGAGAATTAACAAATAACCATGGAAATTCAAGATGCAATTTCTATGGTTTTAAGTGTTCCTTACAAAAATCTAATTTGATCTCTTAATTCCTATGCCTAAATAAGAGTTTAAATGAGCTCCTAAGATTCCTAGAAGTCTCCCCATATACTTTCTCCATCAAGAAAACAAAGCAATGTCCATGAAGCTTAAAACCTAGCATAGGTTCAGCCAAGAGGGGTTAGCATAGCTAGGGATAGTTTTAAATTTTTCTAAGCCTATTTTTGAGTCATATATGATGAATGAATATAAGGGAAAGCCTTGGAAAAAATTTAGAAACCATAGGAAGTGAGATGGTGCTTTATGTTCCATAATATGACCTAAAGAAGCAACATGTAGTTAGACTCTTTATTTTAATTGTGTGATGACTCTAATAGGCTTAAAAGGAGTCAAGAATCATATTTGAAAGGAAAGAATGGAGCCTAAAATTTATTTGATGGGTGTTGCTTCATTAGGTGCATTTTGGAACCATAAAGGAGTTTATAGGTCAAGCTAGAGTTTAAACAAGTTGTGTAGCCCTAGAATTCATTTCATGAACCTAATTAGCTTCCATAAATTGTTTTTAGGGCAAGAGAAATCATTCCTACACTTTTGTGTGTGTGAAGTCGAGAAAGGGAGCATTAATTCAAGGAGAAAAGTGTGTGTTTGCTTCCAAGGTAGCTCTCTCCACCTTCTCTCATACATGATTGCTTGCTTTACTTGTTTTTAAATGTGTGTACATGTATTTCAAGCCATGTAAAATGTTCTAGCATGAGCTCTTACTCCATGGTACCATGATGATGCATTATGGTTTTAAATGATGTTTGTTTTGGTTTGCTTGGGGTATGGTGAAGTTAAGAACCCTTAGCCATGGTGAGGATGAGTCAAAAACCCTTAAGATTAGTTGAAACAAAGTAAAGAGTCTCCCAAAAGTGAGGTTGACTCCCAAAAGTAAGGTTGAGTCCAAGTACCTCTTAAAGAATAGGTTAGGCAAGTCCAAAATCTATAAGTAAATGGGTGTGGCTAATCCACTTGCTTGGCAAGCCTATGTATGCTATGTATGACTTTTTCAAATGCCAAGCATGCTTCTTGAATGATTGTATATGTACATATGCCCATGCATACTTTGTAAGACTTGTTTTGCATCTTTTACGTATGATTGAATAAGAGATGAACTATTGGGATTCTTTGAATCTTATCCTCTCCTTTCCAATGATCTAACATGCTAGGTGGACCAAGTGGGTAAGGTAATGGAAGCCAACCACCTTGAAAATGAGAGTATGACATTCAAGTACATGTTTTTTGCTTCTTTAAGGCCACACAAGTAACAAATGTTGTAATCTAATGTTGTATATGACCTATGATCTCTTAAACATATGTAATTATACTAATGTATCATGTGTAAATGAGAGCTAAGCTTGTATGTATGAGCATGCACATTTTGGTTATGTAATGGCAAATATACATTAGGAAGTATGTGTATATAATGGAAGTGAAGTAGCCAAAATGAGAAGAATGAGGTTTGGGACCATTTGGGCAGCTCATACAAGTCATAATCATGCCTTTAGGCTTGCCCAAAAGGTGCCAAACATTAAGGGAAACCATATTGAATATTTTGGTATCCTATATGGAGTATAAATTGACTATATTGGAAACCTACATCACTTTTTGTCCAAATGAGCTCTTCTTGATTTGAGATTTGGCATGAAATTAGACCTTGTTGAGAGATTTTTTGGAAGTAAAGAACAGAATTTTTGGAGGTCTATAGAATATTTGATGAATTTTCAAAGTTGGCATAAATTCTAGTTTTGGTCTGATGCACTATTCACTTAGTTAGAAAATAATCTCTGTCACTCACACAAGGCCCAAATGATATCCAATTGCCATGAGATTTTATATCAAGAAACTAAATATTCCAGTGACTTGTGCCAACTAGAAGCATCCCATTTTAATGTCTAGAGAGGGAGATATGAATTTTTAAAAATTCTACCCAGTATCAGGCACTCAAACTGACCTCAGGTACTAATTGATTGTGTTTTGAGGTCTAGGCATGCCTGAACTGGTCTAGAGTTATTTTTTTCCCCTCTAGCTAACATCTTTAGCTGTCTATATTGGAATCATTTGAATGGATTGGATCTTTTTGGAATTAATTGAAAATTTTTGAAATTTGCTGCAGAAACCTGTGATAACACTAGTGGACAGCTAGACCTTTGGACCTTTTCAAATGTCAAACGTCTTTTGTGTTGGAGATTTAGTTTGGACATATTTTTAACATAGAGTAGACATGTGTAGCTTTCCATAATGACCAAGAATTCATGATTTAAAATTTTAAGATTTAGTTATGATTTTCCAAAGTTTGTAACAGAAATGGCAAAATTCTGGCTGAAAATACAAGTATGAGTTTTATGCTTCCCTTCGGTTTCCACGAGTTGTAGGCCCTTGTTAATGATGTAAATAAGTTGTATTCATGCAATTAAATATGAGAATGTAATGTATGGGCTCATATGGTCCATGTGATACCAAATGAAATTTTCATATGCGACACAACGCTAAATAAGGCATTATTTTAATGTCATTATTTCTATTCTCTTGTGCAATTCATGATATGAGACATAGAAGTAGCATAGATTGAGTTAGGAAATTATGGTGTTACACTTAGAGATAGTTTTAAATTTTTTCAAACTTATTTTTGAGTCATATATGATGGGTGAAGATTAGGGGAAACTTTGGGAAGAATTTAGAAGGCCTAGGAAATGAATTGGTAGTATAGGTTCCATAATATGACCTAAAGAAGCAACATGTAGTTAGGCTTCTTGTTTTAATTTTGTGATAAATCCAGGAGGCTTAAAAGGAGTTAAAAATCATAAATGAAAAGAAAGAATAGAGCCTAGAACTCAATTGAGGGATGTTGCTTCATTAGGTTCATTTTGGAACCATAAAAGTGCTATTAGACCAAGTTAGTGTTTAAGGAAGATGTGTAGCTTTAGAAATGATTCTAAAAACTTAATTGGCTTCCTTATATTGTGTTTAGGCTAAGAGAAATAAACCCCACACCCTTGTGTGTGTGAGGCCAAGGGAGAGATTCAAGGTTCAAGAGAAAAGGTTTGCAAGTGTTACAAAGGTAGCTCTCTCCACTTTCTCTCATGCATAAATGTGTGCTTACCTTATCTTTTAATGTGTGTATGTGTGTTTTAAGCCATGAAAATTGTTCTGACACATGCCCATATCCCATGGTACCATGATGTTGTATTATGTTTTCAAATAATACTTAATATATTTGCTTTAGTTTGCTTGAGTGTGGTGAAGCCAAGAACCCTCTAGCTATGGTGAGGATGAGCCAAGAAACCTTGAGAATGGTTAAGACAAAGTCTAGAGTCTCCCAAGAGTAAGGCTTAGTTTAAGACCTTTAAGAAAAAGGGTGAGGCAAGTCCAATAACCTAGAAGAGAATGGGTAAGGCTAGTCCACTTACTTGGCAAGCCTATGTATGCTTTGTATGATTTGTTCAAATGCTAAGAATGCTTCTTAAATGATCATACTTTCCATTATGCCCCATGCATGCATTTCAAGACTTGAATTGCATTCTTTATGTATGATTGAAAGGGAGATGAGCTATTGGGGTTCTTTTAATCTCATTCCCTCCTCTCCAATGTCTTAACATGCTAGGTGGACCAAATGAGCAAGGTAATGGAAATCACCAAGTTGGAAGATAAGAGATTGATAACAAAGTGTCTAGTTTTGCTTACTTTTGTAGCCATATGAATAGCATATGATGTAATCCTATGATGGAATGGGTTGTATAATTATTTGAACATGTGTAATTACCCAGATATTTGATGTATGTATGAGTTTTGGTGCCAAATGAATGGTAATGTACATTTTGGGTAGTAAATGGCAAGTTCAAGTGTATGTATTCTTATGTATGACATGGGTGAGAGAGTGAGTTTTTAATTTTTGGATTTATGCACCTTTGAGACATGTTTAGTAGACATTTTGGTGCTTTTCCATGTGCTCAAGTTGCTATGGTTGCCTTATAAGCTAAAATGGACCAATTGGACACCTTATGAGACACAAAAGTGACCATTATGCAATCTAATGTCAAAATTTAAACAAATGAACGAATTTACTCATGAAATTGGCATGCATATAGATCTTATCTATAGTTTTTTGTGAATTCAAAGACCAGATTATTTGGAGCTCTATAGAATTAATTATGATTTTTCAAAGTTGGCATTTTTTTGTTGAACTGATGCAGACACTGTTCATTTGGTTAGTTACTTGGGCTATGTCATTCAAGAGTCAAATGATGTCTAATGATCATAAAATTTTATACGAATAAACTAGATATAATAATCTTTCCATGGCCATCACTACAATTGGACATCTGAGCAGGGAGATGAATTTTTGAAATTGAAGGACAGTACTAGTAATGATAGTCGATCTCTGGTACTATTCCATCAATTTCTAGTAGCTAAAAGCCTCTTTTGGGGTCTGGATTTATTTTGACATAAAGTAGACATCTATAGCTTTCCAGAATATAAATTATGATTAATTTTAATTTTTCTAGAATTAGTTATTATTTTTCAAAGTTTATGATAATAACCTGGAAATTCAACTTGAGACTGCATAATTGATTTTCATGTATACCATCTACTTATACGAGTTCTAGGCCACTTCTTGGGATGGTTATGAGTTGTATTTGTGTAATTAAATATGAGAATGAGATGAATGAGTTTATATGATCCACGGGACACTGAATAAAAAATTTATTTGCTATGCAATGCAAAATAATTGAATATTTTTAATACTCTTTCTTTGGAAACTTGTATAATTCTTGGAAATGAGCTTAGACAAGGAATGAGATGAGCTATATAAACATGGTGTTACACATAGCATGTAGGAAATAGCTAGAAATATTTCTCATGACATAAACATACATACACACATTCAAAGACAAGAAAACATCTAAAAATACATGAGAGAAAAGCTAGAGAGCTACCTTGGAGCCAAATCTCAAGCTTTTCCTTTGCTTATTTCTTCCCCTCTCTTGGCCACACCCTTAAAAATTGGTGGCAATGGATTCTCTTGGCCTAAACACATCAAAAGAGACATGCATCACCCATGGGAACAAGCTCTAGCCTTATGCAATTATTATGGAAGCTTACTTTGTCCTAAGACATAATTATGGTTCCATAAAGGGCCTAATAAAGCAACTATGGGAATCCATGGTCTTGGCTCTATTTTCTCCTTCCATCTAAGTCTCTTGAATCCATTTAGACTCTTTGGAGTCACCATAATTTCATTTTAAGGAGCTCAGCTATGAGTTGCTTCTTTATGTCTCATTATGGAACCTACACCTCCATTTCACAAGATATGCTTTCTAAATTTTTTTCTAAGGCTTTCATTGATGTTATTCCATTATATCTAGTCCCATTCTATGCTTAGAATAATTTAAAACTCTCCCTAGGTACCTTAACCTTGCTTGGCCGAGACTATGGAGGCTTGGAGCATTCATGAAGTTTGTTTCATTTCTTTTAGGGAATTACCACTTGGGAGATTTCTTAGTGTCTTGGGAACTCATTCATACTCTTAGACAACCTAAATTATCCTTGGAAAGCCTCCTACATCTTAAGGTGCAATAAAATCCTTAACTTTGTTAACTTGATTTCTAATGCACCTTAATTGAATTTCTTTGCATAATCTAGCTCCTTACACTTTAAAACCTGTTTCTTCCTTGGTTAGGTCAGAATTTATCCTCCCTTGGCTAGGCCTATGTTTGGCTGAACCACCTCTTAAGAAAAATAATAAGGAATTGCAATGAAAGCTAGGAGAATTACTATAACACCATATTTATAGAATTCATCTCATATAAATTCTAGACTTCTTTTCATGAATAACACAAGAGGAAGAAGGAAACCATTAAAAATAATCAATTTAATTGTGTTACGTCACGAATAAATTTTTCATTTAGTGTTTCGTGGGCTATATGGACTCATCCATTTCATTCTCACATTTAAATACACAAATACAACTCATAACAAACTCAAGAAATGGCCTAGAACTCATGCAAATGGATGGTATACTAAAAAATATAGTGTGCAGCCTCGAGTACTTAATCTAGATTCTGTGTCTGAAATTTAAAAAATTATAACTAATTCTAGAAAAATTAAAATCAAGCACACTATACCATTCTAGAATGCTACAGATGTCTACTTTATGCTAAAAATAAACCTAAACCAGAAAGAGGCTGCTAGCTATTGGAAATTGATGGAATAATACCAGAGGTCGACTGTCATTATTGGTACTATCCTCCAAATTTAGAAATTCATATCTCTCTGCTCAAATATCCAATTGGGGTGATCTTAGTGGCCATGAAAATCTTATCATGTCTAGTTTATGCATATAAACTTTCATGAGCATTATACATCATTTGTCCTATGAATGACACAACCTAAGTTTTTGCCCATATGAACAGTGTCTGCATCAATTCAACAGAAAAATGCCAAATTTGGAAATTCATAATTAATTCCACAGAATTCCAAATAATCTAGTATTTAGCTTCCCGAAAAGCCCTAGATAATATCTATATGTGTGCCAAATTTCATGGGCAAATTTGTTCATTTGGTCAGGTCTTGACCTTGGGTTGCAAAATGGCTCATTTTGTGTCATATAAGGGGTCCATATAGTCCATTTTGAGTTCTAAGGCAATCATGACCACTTGAGCACCTGGGAATGCACCAAAATGACCTTCTAAACTTATCTCAAAGGTGCACAAATCCAAAATTTGAAAACTCACTCTCTCACCCCATGCCTTACAGAAGATTACACATACTTTACATTGCCATCTAAGGTTTAAAATCTACATTATCATTCATTTGGCATCAAACCTCATACATACATCAAACATATGAGTAATTATCAAATGATTATATAACATTTCCATCATAGTATTACATCACTTGCCATTCATATGGCTACAAAAGAGACAAAACTAGGCAATTCTAGATAATTTGATGTCAATCTCTTATCTCTCAACTTGGTGGCTCCTATTACCTTATTCATTTGCTCCACTAGCATGTTAAGACATTGGAGAGGAGGGAATGAGATTCAAAGAACCCCAATAGCTCATCTCCTTTTCAATCACACATAAAGAATGCAATACAAGTCTTGAAAAACATGCATGAGTGTAACACCATATATTTCTAGCTCATTTCACAACATTCCCATGCTTTACATTCATAGATTCCATGAAAGAGCAAGAAAAATGGAATTAAATTAATGCATTTTTTTGCATTACGTTACGTAAGAAAATTTTATTCAGTGTCACGTGGACCATATGAGCTCATACAACACATTCCCATATTTAATTACATGAATACAACTCACTTGAATCATCAAAAGTGGCCTACAACCTGTGTAAATCAAATGGGAGTATGAAATATACATATTCATTTTTGGCCAGAATTTCCTCATTTCTGTCATAAACTTTGGAAAATCAAAACTAATTTTAGAAAAAGGTCCAGAGGTCAGGTTGTCCACTGGTGCTATTATAGAATTTTGCAGCAAACTTCAAAAATGTCCAATTAATTTCAGCAAAAATCCAATCTATACAAATGATACCAATCTAAAAAGTTGTGGATGTTAGCTAGAGGGAAAAAATAACTCCGGAATGGTTTAGTCATGCCCAGACTTCAAAACTTAATCAAAGATTAACTGAGGTCGACTGGAGTTCCTGATACGAGATAGATTCTTTGAAAATTTAAATCTCCCTCTCTAGACATCCAAATGAGGTGCTTCTAGTTGGCACATGTCACTGGGAATGTATAGTTTCTCTGTATAAGATTTCATGGCAATTGGACATCATTTGAGCCTTGTGTTATAGGTTTCATTTCCGGACTTGAGTGAACAGTAACATGACCAAAACCAAAAATTTGCCAACTTTGAAAATTCATCAAATAGTCTGTAGATCTCTAAAAATTTTGTTCTTTAACTTCCAAAAAAGCTCTCGACAAGCTCTAATTTCATACAAATCTCAGGTCCAGAAGAGCTCATTTGGATAAAAAGTGATATAGGGTTCCATTATAGTCAATTTTAGCTCCATATAGGATACCAAAATGTCCAATGGCTTTCCTTGGGGTTAGACACCTTTTGGGAAGTCTAAAGGCATAATTAGGACTTGTGTAAGCTGCCCAAATGATCTTAAACCTCATGCCTCTCATTTTGGCTATGCTACTTGTAATTATACACAATTACATAAACTCATTCAAGAAGCCACATTGTCATAACATACTCAAATTGCATTCTAATGGTCTCATAATATATTCTTCCATTTATACATGACATATTATCATAATTACATATGAAGTACATCATTAGACATCAATATAGCCTTAAAGAACAAAAAACTATACATTATGATGTCAAACTCTCTTCTTCAAGGTGGTTGGTTTCCATTATCTTGCTCTCTTGGTCCACCTAACATGTTAGAACATTTGAGAGGAGGGGATGAGATTCAAAAATCTCAATAACTCATCTCCCATTCAGTCATACATAAAAGATGCAAACAAGTCTCATAAATGTATGTATGGTCATGCTGACATGTGCATACATACAAGAGGCATTTTTATCATTTGAGAAAGTTATACATAGCATACAAAGGCTTGCCAAGCAAGTGGATTAGCCTCACCTATTTATTTGTAGATTTTGGACTTGCCTCACCCATTCTTTAAGAGGTTCTTGGACTCAACCATGCTCTTAGGAGTCAACCTCACTTTTGAGAGACTTTTTACTTTGTCTCAACTAATCTTAAGGGTTCTTAGCTCATCCTCACCATGGCTAAGGGTTTTTGGCCTCACCACACTCAAGCAAATCCAAGCACACATCATAAACATCATATGAAAGTATATTGTAACATCATGGCACCATGAAATCAAAGTCATGCTAGAACACTTTTCATAGTTTAAAATTACACATACGCACATTTAAAGACAAGTAAAGTAAACAATCATGCATGAGAGAAGGAGGAGTGAGCTACTTTGGATATAATTACATACTTTTTCTCTTGAATCCAAGCTCCTTCTTTTGGCCACACACACACAAAAGTGTGGGGATGATTTCTCTTGGCCTAAACACAATTTATGGAAGCCAATTAGGTTCATGGAATTAATTCTAAGGCCACACAACTTGCTTGGATACTAGCTTGATCTATAAACCTCATTATTGTTCCATAAATGCACCTAATGAAGCAACACCCTTTAAATAAATTCTCAGCTCCATTCTTTCCTTTCAAATATGATTCTTGACTCCTTTTAAGCCTCTTGGAGCCATCACACAATTAAAACTAAGAGTCTAACTACATGTTGCTTCTTTAGGTCATATTATAGAACATAAAGCACCAACTCACTTTTTATGGTTTTTAAATTTCTCCCAAGACTTTCCCTTATATTCCTTCATCATATATGACTCAAAAATAAGCTTAGAAAAATTTAAAACTCTCCCTAGCTATGGTAACCCTTCTTGACCGGGACAATGGAGCACAATGGGTTCCATAAAGCTTGCTTTGTTTTCTCAAAGGAAAAAGCACATAGGGAGACTTCTAAGGATCTTATGATCTCAATTAAACTCTTATTTAGCTCTAGGAATCATTGTACAAAATTAGATTTTACAAGGTGCACATGAAACCCTAGAAATTGCATCTTGAAATTCTATAGTTTTTTGTTAATTCTCTTTGCATATTCTTAATCTCCACACCCTTTTTCCTTAGAATCACTCTTAGTTCTACCTACAAATCAAACCCTCTTAGGGTTTCTTAGGTGGGGCAAAATGGTGGAGGAAGGGAAAAAAGAGATATCAACTATAGAAGAAGAAATTACCTTATTTTCTTGCTTTTTCTCACTTGAATCTTGCTTTCTCTAGGCTCCTTTCTTCATATCCAAAATTTTTCCTAAGTTTGTCCCTTAAAACAGATTTGTAAACTTCATTTTAAGCAAAGGAAATAAAGGAGAATGAAGGATAGGAGGTTTGAATGGAAGAAAGCATGAAAAACTACCAAGAAACCATATCTTAAGCCTTTGATTTCTCCTTCTTTTTCTCTCCCTTTGGTGCACTTAAACCCTGGATTTCTTCTCTAAATTTAGGTAGAAAAAATTGTGTCTAGATGAGTGAGGAGGTGTGGCGCCACCTATTTATAGGTGGGAGGAAAAAACACTTTTCAAAAATTCTCATTTTACCCTTAGTTCTTGGCATTTTTGTTTTCTCATTCGTTTTAGCTCCTTTTTGAGAACCGTCTTTTCTATTATAAAATTTAGGTTCCCAATTTAGTAAAATACCTTTGAAATCACTCAAATCAAAGCTAAAACCTTCTCAAATGGATCTATCAAAGTTTAGGAACACTAACGTTGAAAAATATCCACCGGAGGGGATTTAACTATTCCGAGGCTTCCCATGATTTTTAGGGCCTCTGAGAATCCCGAAAAACTCAACTTTCATTTAAAAAGCCCTCTTGTGTGAATTCCAAAATTTGCTCAAAATTATGAAAATGCTATTATATTTCGTAAGATTTCTATCAAAATTTGTTCCTTCATTCTAGCTCCATTTTTTCTTTCCTTTGAGGCTAGGATTCTCATTTTTAGGAGTCTAAAATGTTACTCAAATTTTTTGGGACCTTAACTAATTCATTTCAGGGGACTTACTTTGAAAATGCGTCTATTTCTATCGTTTAACCAAAATCGGATGTTACAATGAGCATCATGGAGTGTACAATCATTCAAGAAACATTCTTAGCATTTGAACAAGTTATACAAAACATACATAGGCTTGCCAAGTAAATGGATTAGCCTCACCCATTCTCTTATGGATAATAGACTTGCCTCACCCATATTCTCTAAAAGGTTTTAACTTAACCTCACTCTTGAGAGACTCTTTACTTTGTCTTAACTATTTTTAAGGGTTCTTGGCTCATCCTCACCATAACTAAGGGTTATTGGTTTCACCACACTCAAGCAAACCCAAGCACACATACTAGGCATCATTTGAGAACATATTACAACATCATGGTACCATAGAACAAAGGCATATGCTAGAACACTTTTCATGACTTAAAACACACATCACACATTCAAAGACAAGGTAAGCACACATTCATGCATGAGAGAAAGTGGAAAGAGCTACCTTTGCCACACAAGCACACTTTTTCTCTTGGAATTATGCTCCCTCTCTCAGCCACATACTCACAATGATGTGAGGCTTGTTTCTCTTAGCCTAAACATACCAAAAGAAACATGAATTACTCATGGGAACAAGTCTTGGCATTATACACACTTTACATAATGCTACTTTAGTCTATGGCTCTATTATGATTCCATAAGGCACTTAATGAAGAAACTCCAAGAATTCATGATCTTGGCTCCCTTTTCTCCTTCAATCTATAATTCTTGACTCTATTTAGACTCCTTGGAGTCATCACACAATTATTTTAAGGAGCCTAGCTAGGAGTTGCTTCATTATGCCACATTATGAACCCTACACCTCCATCTCACTATCTATGGCTTCTAAAATTTTTCCAAGGCTTCCTCTTATACTCTCCCATCTTATATGATGCAAAACTAAGCTTAAATGAAATTAAAACTATCCCTAACCTATAGTTCTGTCCTAGGCCAAAATGAGCTTCAAGAATGGGAACCAATAGGCTTTCTTTGTTTTCTTGATGGGAGATGCATATGGGGAGGTCTCTAAGGGTCTTAGGAACTCAAGCAAACACTCATCTAGGCTAGGTAATTCATTGATCAAAATAGATTTCATAATGTCAACATGAATCCCTAACTTTTCTATCTTGTATTTTCATGCTTATTTTTTTGATTTCTTTGCACCTACTTACTTCTCACACTCCAAAACCTATAAATCTCCCTTACTAGGATGAGAACTCATCTCCCCTTGATTGGGCTCTATATGGGATGAAATGCTTACAAGGAGGAGCAAGGAAGAAGAAGCATGGAAGACAACAACTTACCTTGATTTCCTAGCTTTTCTTAAGTGCTCTTCCAAGTGGTAAATTCCTCTCCTTCAAATTCTGTTATTCCTCCTTTGGACCAAACCCAAAACATCACCAAATCCATCAATGAAACCATAGAAATGAAGAGGAGAATGAGAGGAACAAGTTTACTAAAGGGGAGAGCATGAAATTCCACACTTTTCTTATCTTTTTCTTGCTTGTTCTCCCTTGAAAATCTCCTCCTTTGGTGCACCTAAGAGCTACCTTATTTTTCTAGTTTGAGGGCAGAAATGAGTCGGCCTAGATATGGGGGAGAAGAAATGTGAATAATAAGGAGTACTCAAGAAGCTTTTAATTTCTAAAATTTCCAATTTTGCCCTTTCGTCTTGGCATTTTTGTTTTAGCTTTGTTTTATCTCCTTTTTGAGAACTGTCTTTTCTATTATAAAATTTAGGTCCTCAATCTTATAAAATGCCTTTGAAATCACTCAATTTGGAGCTAAAACCTTCCCAAGCAAATCAATCAAAGTTTGGGCTCACCACCATTAGAAAACGTCTATCAAAGTGGCTTTAATTGTCCTGGGACTTTCCATGGTTTTTAGGGCTTCTAAGAACCTCAGAGAACTTAAATTTACTATTTAAAAAGCCTTTCTGTGAAAATTCTAAAAATTGCCCGAAATTATGAAAATACCATTAAGTTTCGTTGCCTTTTTGTAAAAATCTATCTGGCTATTTTGGCTCTGGTTTCAAGGTACCTCTGACATTAAATCACCATTATTTGAGGTCTAGAATATTATTCTAATTTTATTAGACCTCAAATCACTTTATATGAGGGTCTTCCTTTTGTATCTAGTGAATTTCATGTGTTTATGGAGAAATCATATATCATGTTTCTCGTGTTTGCTCTCATTTTTAGAGAATCAAATATTACAATTACCTTATTTCTAGGCTTGTTTCAAGGGCTCTTTTACTTAGTGTAGTCCTCTCCTTCAAATTCTAATATTCTCCCTTTAAACTAGACCCAAAAGCAGTCCTAAATCATTCATGGAAACCATAGAAAGAAAAAGGAGAATGAGGAGGACATCTTTTGTGAAGGAAGAACCATGAAATTCTACACTTTTTCTTACCTTTTCTTGGATTTTTCCTCCTCTTCTTCCTCCCTCTTGGTGCATCCTTCCTTATTGGTCCTTTCTCTGTTTGGCTAGAAAGTAAGTGGGTCTAAGTGAGGGAGGGGAAGAGGACGCCACATATAAAAAGCCAAAGTCTTAAAATTGTCCTTTAAAAATTCCATCTATGTCCCTTTCCCTTGGCTTTTTGAAAACTATCTTTTCTATCATAAAATCTAGATTCTCTAACTTATAAAATGCCTTTGAAATTACTCAATTTGGATCTAAAACCTTCCTGAATGAACTGAAAGTTCAGATCAACTGATGTTGTAAAATGTCAACCAGAAGGGTTTGAACCATTCTAGGTGTTCTTTTTAGGGCTTTTGAGAATCCCTAGAAACTCATTTTTTTTCATTTAAAAATCCCTCATTTGAATTTTCTAAAAAGGGACCGAAGTTATGAAAATGCTATTATACTTTCAGCAATTTTATTGAACCACTCTAGCTCTGGTTTCTGGGCAATTCAAATCTCAAATCCTCATTTTTCATTATTTAAAATTTTATTTTAATTTTATTTCACCTTAAATCATTCATTTCAGGGGACTTTCTTTTATATTTGGTGAATTTCCTACATTTACGGAGAAACTGAATGTTATAGTTTGAATGAGTTGTAATGCTTGTATGTGTTATTGCTTGATGCATTCATGATATATGTTTTAGCATAGTTTTTATATTGAGCTATTTGAATGAGAATGATATATGTTTTAGCTCCTAGCTCCCCTAAGGCTTAGAATTGAGCATAGTAACTCTTCCTTGACCCCCAAGTTAAGAAAAATTAACTCTAGCAAGTTTATGATGAAGCCATGGTTATGAAAGGAATGAGTTTTTATGTTTTATGATGCATTTGATTCATATGAGACATAAGCATTGCATTCTTTTGTAATACCTTAACCTTTTTTACCCTTACATAAAGGTCCCCTAGGCTATCTTAACCTATGGCATGCATAATGGAGCACAATTATAAGGAAATATATAATTTAAGCATGAATAATTGCTTTATGCAAGGCTTTATTAATTCATTTTATGCTCCATGGACCATGTGAACTCATCCATATCATTTCCTATCCATAACATATCTATACAAGTCATAAACATCATCATTTTACTCATGCATCATGGATTTGGAGCCATACATTCCTAAAACCAGAATTTGGTCTCGGGTTGGCAAGGCAAATTTCTAATATAAACTTTAAAAATTTATGAATAATTATGAACAAAATAAAAATCAGGCAAACTATACCATTCTGGAAATCTCTAGATGTTAACTAATGAATAAGAATAATTTCAAACTAATGCAATGGCTCTTAGCCCATAGAAATTGATAGAATAGTACCAGAGGTCAAGCTGCATTACTAGTACTATTATGTAACTTAAAAAAATCATTTCCCCTACTACAGAGCTCTAAATATGGTTATCTTAGTGCTATGGAGAGATTATGAGATCTAGTTTATGTGTGTAAAATTTCATAAGTATTGGAGTTCATTTGACCCACGTGTGACACAGAAATTTAAACTAAACATATGAACAGTGCACATACCATTTCTGCATAATTTGGCCAACTTTGAAAAATCATAATAAATTCTCTAGAGCTCCAAATTAGATGCTCTTTAGCTCTATGAAAAGCTCTAGATGAGACCTACTTGCTGGCCAAATTTCATGAAAAAAATCATTTAGTTGGTCAGACTTTGGTTCTACACACATAATGGTCACTTTTGAAGTCCAAATTGGTATCTCAAGGCACTAAGAAGCTTTGTTCTCATTCTATAGCCACTTGGGCACATTCAAAAGCATAATTATAACATATAAAAACATTTAAATGATCCAAATTACTATAGAGCTAAATCTCATCATACTAGATGCATTCATACACATGCATACCATGCTACCAGGATGTCAATCTTCGATGTATACATTCATTTGGCTTCAAGATTGATATACACATCATAAATACATGCATTTAAACTTGTCTAAGAGGTTACATCTCATATACATCATGTGGATACAATTCTTAACATCAATATGCTATTAACTATTTCTTTACTCCTTTGTCAAAGTGCCATGCTTCAAGACCTTTGGCCTCCATTCTTTGGTCCACTTGGCTACCTAGACATAATTAGGCATATGGAGGGGAAGAGCGATATTCAAAGAATCTCAATAGCTCTATAATGTTTCAAACATATATAATGGATATAAATTCAAGTTAAAGAATGCATGCATGTCTCTTAGGCTAATCATGAACATACATAAATTATTTTCTTTATTACATAAACTCATAAATGTCAAATATAGGCTCTTAAAGGCATTAGTTTAGCCTCACCCAACTTTCTAGGGACTTTTGGATTGGCCTCATCTACTTTCAAGAGACTTTTGACTAAGTCTCACTCCTCTTGAGATTTTTGCCTTTGTCTCACCTAATCTTAGAGACTTTTGGCTTATCCTCACTTATGCTAAGGGACTTTTGGCATTACTAAACCTATTCAAGCTAAAAATACATTCATAAACTCATTTCAAGATGCATAATGGATCATAGCAAGTAAGTAATAGTTAGAAACATATTTAATCATTCAAACATATGCACAAGCACTTAAAGACAAATAAACATCCAAGGCATGCATATGAGAAAGGTTAGAAAGCTACCTTGAAGTAAGAACATCACACTTTTCCCTTGAACTTGTCTTCCTCTTTTCGGCTAAGCTCATAGAATTAGGTGACACTTGATTCTCTTGGCCTAGACATATCAAATGAGACATGAATCATTCATGGAAACAAGCTTTAGTCTTATGCAAGCCCTATGCAAAGCTATTTTCTCATATGGCTCTAATATGTCTCCATACAAGGCATAATGAAGCAACTATTGGAATTCATGAGCTTGGCTCTATTTTCTCCTTTAATCTAAGCCTTTTGACTGCCATTTAGACTCCTGGAATCATCACAATTTCATTTTAAGGAGCCTAAGTATAAGTTGCTTCTTTATGTCTCATTATGGAGCCTACACCTCCATCTTACAACTCATGCTTTCTAAATTTATTCCAAGGCTTCCTTTGATGTTCATTTATCACATTTAGTCTATTTCTAGCCTTACAACAATTTAAAACACTCCTTAGATGCATGGTTCTATTTTGGTCGAGAAACCCCTTTATCTTTTGCACCCATGGAGTTTACTTCATTTCCTTTAAGGAAATGGCATATGTGAGGCTTCTTAGGTGTCTTGAGAACTCATTCATACTCTTAGACAACTTAAATTATCATTAGAAAGCTTCATATTTGCCAAGGTGCAACTAAATCCCTAATTTTTATAACTTGCATTCTAAAGTTCCTTTTCAATTCTAGTTGTATATTCTTAATCTTCACACTCAATAACCCTTGGTTCTATCAATAACACATAAAGAAAAATCTCCTTCTCACTTTCTCTCTCTAGGTCAAAGCTTAAATAGCTTGGAAATACAAGATTTTACAAGTGTTTCAAGTAAAGTCTTGCTTTAAAATGAAGCTCTTTTTGCGTAGGTTATTTTTCACTGATTGGTTTCTTGAAAAGAGTTCCTTTTTGGCTTGGGTCAGACCTATATCTTCAAGTTTTCAAGAAAAGAAAACCACCATTTGAGAGCTCTTAGAGATGAACAATTTTCCTAATTGGCACAGGATGAAACGGGGCGATTTACTTACCTAAAAGAGAGCTTAAACTTCTTCTCTCTCTCTCCCCTTAATGTCATGCCCTAGCTCTCTAAATTTCTAAAAATGGAAGCTTAGAGAAGATAATGAGGTGTAATCTTACTTAACAAGCCTCTTTTACAATTTTTTAAAATAACCATTTTGCCCTTATGCATCTGTTTGCTTTGTTTAAGCTCATTTCAACTCTTTTTGAGAATCTCTTTTTCCATCATAAAATTTAGGTCTTCTAATTCATAAAATGCCTTTGGTTTCATCTAAATTGGATTAAAACCTTCCCAAATGAACCGATCAAAGTTTGGGTCAACTGACGCTCTAAAACATAAACCATTCTAGGGATTCCTATGATTTTTAGGGCCTCTAAGAACCTTAAAAAACTCAAATTTTCCATTTAAAGATCCCTCCTTTGAGTTTTTCTTAAAAATACCTAAAATTACAAAAATGCCACTAGTTTTCATTGGATTTTATTTAGCTATTCTAACTCTAATTTTTGGGCATCTTAAATCCTGTATCCTTATTTTTCATATTAGAATTTTCTCTTAATTTTATTTGGCCTCAAATCATTCTATTTAGGGGACTTCCTTTTATATCTGGTGAGTTTTATACGTTTATAGAGAAACCGGATGTTACATCTTGCACCACATGCATAACATACATTCATGGAATTCTTGTATGTATTAAGTTGGTTGAGATTAGCTACTAAGATTCTCTCAAATCTCACCCCCATGCTCCCACTAACCATTTCAAGTTCTCTAAGCCATGGTCAAGACCAAGAGAGATTATAGATAGTAGGAGATTATGTATTAGAATCCCATCTTGTACTAGAATTTATGTATATGTATGCATATGATGTTTTACATGTACCATGACACACTTATGATGTATATGATAATGCTACTTCATGTTTAATGATGGAACTATGTGTAAAAGTATAAGCATACCAATGTATGACTATTTGTGGCAATATATATATATATATATATTATGGTAGAGTTTTAGTTATGGGAAGACATGATGTATGTATGTATTGTTAGGTGTTCAAGGGTCAAATTTTGATCCACTTATTTTGGAATGATATGAAATGGTTAGAGATGCCATTTAGGATGCAAGAAATGTGCTCAAAGTGGAAGAAACCCAATTGGTCACCAAACGGTCCAAATTGGCATCTAAAATGGTCTTAAGTTTACCATAAACAACTCCCATGTCAAAAGTGGCCTAGATAACCTAGTTTGTGCCTAAGATTTGGCATGCATTTAGACCCCTATTAAAGCTTTTTGTCAAGCTAAGAACTATAATTTTTAGAGTTGTACAGAATATTTTACAAATTTCTAAAATTGGACAAAATTTTCATTTTAGGCCTGGTACTATTCACACAAAATAGGTTTAGTGTCTTGAGTTTTTTAGGGGCCAAATGAAATCTAATACTCATGAAATTTTATAGGCATATAGTTGAAATATGAGATTTCTAAGGCCACTAAGTTTGCATAGAAAGGAGTTGTATAAAGGGAATTATGAATTTTTGATGTTGAGGGTCTGATTATGCTTAAATACTATAGCAGTTTCTGATATGCCATGTTCTTTGTAGGTCAAATGAACTCAAATAATTATGAAATTTTGTATTAATTAGATCTCATCTTAAGCTTTCTATGGCCACTAAGAGCACCTAATTTGGAATTGTGTAACTCATGATATGCAATTTTAAAGTTCAGGTCTGCTACTTGCCTCCATTTCTAACCTATGTTACTGTTCCCTTGCATTTGACTAGGCAAATGAATTCAATTTCATCTGTAATTTTTATAACATGTAGTTAATATCCCAAAATTTCCATAGACACCTAATTTGCATAATTTTACACTGTATAGCCCAAGTTATGAATTTACAAAGTTAGGGCAGATTTTGGCACCTAAACTGTCATTTTGGGTTTTTGGGGATTTAAGGGGTTCCATGAGTTATGTACCATAATTTGAGTATGAACAAACTCGTTTATGATAAAAATGAGTTAGGAAAGGAAAGAATCAAGTTTTGGACCCTTATAACTCAAAATGACCCAGTTTCGGTATTAAAAAGCTTATGGATGAATGTGGCACTTGCTTATAACTTTGTGTTTGCTATGAATGAGATAGTAAAAGCTAGGTATGACAAGCTATACCATCCTTCACCTAATTCATCTCCTCTAAGAATGAGTGGTATCTTAAACATAGTGCACTTAATTAGATGCAGGCATGCACCACCTCTTTCAATAACCTTGGCTTTCCAAGGCCAATTTCATCCTTGGGAATCAATCATCCAAGGGAACCACGAGAACCATTAAATCATATCATTCTTTAAGCATATATTTGAAAATATCACATAATAATTCTAGAACCAGTTCATTTCAAAAGTCAAGCACAAATCAATCATTTTCATAGATTTCCATTAACAATATTTCATTAATAGCAATCTCATTTTCTTCAAATGAATTTCCAACAATGATTTCCACTAATAATTCCCAAATAATTCTCGAAATATAAAACATGTTTCATAGAAATGAATTTTAATAAAATATGAGAAAGCATTAGAATCATATTTATGGACACTAGCTATCTCAAAGAAGTCCAAAAGTTTCAACCAAGCAAGAAATCTACAATATATAGATAAAATATATTTAATTTATATATTCACAATATACAAAGATTAATTAAATCCACCTTATTTTTTCAACTTACCACAATGGTAAACATTCCACAAGCACCCAACAATTCCAACATGTCACACCTCCACTTAATTCAACACTTTGTCTTTCATATTTCATATATAAATAGTGAATTAAGCCTCCAAATTAATTTAGTAACATTAAATATAGATATAAATATAAATAATTATAAAGTAGTAAACTTACCTAAATTCCACTCTTAGTAAAAATTAACTTCCCACTTAGGCATTACATTGAACATTTAGTGTACCTTTAAATTGATTATAATCAATACCTAACAAATTACTAATCTAATTTTACTAATTACATTACAAGAGATCCAATTGCACTTTTAATTAACAAATTTCAATCTCAATTACATAAATTCCCAAATACCTAAACCTAAAATTCAACATCATCAATTTTAAGTTATGTTCGGTTTAAAATGAAGCTAAAAAGTAATAGAATATCTTTTTTCTTCATGTACCTTGCCTAAAATTCCTTGTTAGAGCCTCAAATGGAGCCTTCAAGTGAAAAGATGAAAATGGCGATCCCTAAGCCTATGTGCAGTGTCGGTTTTGATGAAGAAGAGTGAGGGACTACTTTTGATTTTATGAATAGGGTATTTTAATATAAATTGATATGGGTTAGGATCTTGGTATAGGTAAAAGTTAAAATCTACTAGAATTCACATTAGGTAATAGTAATTCATTAAAAAAGTTATTTTTAGCTATTTAATAAATAAAGATCTATTTTAAATAATAAGCCTTTTCTAACCTAAGACAATAAAATAACATGGCCTACTAACTTAAAGTTTAACATTTCACTAAATACTATAATTTTCATAATTTTTCTAAGTAAATAAATATTAATTATTTACTAAATCTTCAAATATTTTATTAATAAAATAAACTTCCAATCATCAACCATTATACCCAAAAGTTCACACTTAATAAGACAACCTTTAAATATAATTCCTAATAATTAAATAAATATTAAACTTCACTTAAACATGCCCCAATAAGCTATATTACAATTAATTATATTTTAATTTAATTATTACTTCAGGATATTACATTTCTCTCCTTTAAAAAGAAATTTTTTCCTCAAAATTTAGATTACTTTAAGCAAATAGTTTTATATAAGTTTTCCTCTTATCTTCTTTAGTATCCTAGGTTACTTCTTCCAAAGATAGTCCCTTCCAAATCACCTCAACCAATGGAATACTGCTGCTTTTAAGTTTCTTAACTTGGTAATCAACAACCCTCTTTATGTAACCATAAAAGACATATTGTAAATGCAACAACTCAAACTCAATGAGCTGGATTAGGATGATACTTTTAAGTTGAGACATATGGAATATATCATGAATTTATGAAAGACTCGGTGGTAAGGCTACGCAATAGGCCATTGGCCTAACATAATCAAGCATTTGAAATGGGCCTAAGTATTGAGGACTAAGTTTCATGGATTTTAAAGAATGACCTACACTAGTGATTGAAGAGTCTTAAAAAACACGTGGCCATCTACTACAAATTTAGATCTAATACACAAGCTCTCAGCATATGCCCTAAGGTTTGAATGATTTGCTCAGTCTATCCATCTAATTAAGGGTGGTAGGTTGTAATTGTAATACCTTAACCTCCTAGCCCCTACACACTGGTCACACGGGCCATCTCAACATATTATTGGTATATTGGTACACATATTCAAGGGTGTGACACTTTTATGTATGCATAATTACGTAACGAAAAGCTCAATTAATTCATTTCATGCTTTAGGGACATGTGAGCTCATCCATATCATTTTCCGCCCATAAAATATCTAATCATATCATAAACATCACAACTCATATCATAAATCATGGATTTGGAACCAAATTTGAAGAACAATCAGAATTGCTCTCGAGTTTGCTGTCACAACTTTTTGATATGAATTTTGAAAATTCATAACTAATTCTAGAAAAATCAAAATCATACATATGATAGCTTTCTAGAAATCTATGGATGTTAACTAATGATTAAAATAGTTCTAGACTATGAATGAAGCATTTAGCATACAAAAAGTAATAGAACTATACTTTAGGTCTATTTTCAGATAGCTTCAGGACCTAAAACTTTAAAATTTTGGTTCTCCCTCTATAGAGCTCCAAATAAGGTGCTCTTAGTGGCTATGAAAAGTTTATGATGTCTAGTTTATGCCTATAAAATTTCATAGGTATTGAACTTCATTTGGCCCACATGTGACATAGAGAAGCAAACTAATCATATGAACAGTATCTCTACCAATTCTACATAATTTAGCCAAATTTGAAAAGTCATAATAAATTCTCTAGAGCTCCAAATTGAGTGCTCTTTGTCTTTGTGAAAAGCTTGCCAAATTTCATACAAAAACTCATTCATTTGGTTAGACTTTGGTTCAGCTTAAGTATTGGTCAATTTTGAAGTCCATAATGGTATCATAAGGCACCAAATGACTTTCCTAACATTCCATAACCACTTGGGCACATCTAAAAGCATAATTACTACATATAAAAACATGCCAAATGATCCAAATCACTATGGAGCTCATTCTCACCTTTCCACTTGCATTTATACACATGCATATAAAGGCTCATGGGTGGCAAAAACTCATGTATTCATTCATTTGGTTCCAAAATGGATACATACATCATATTCACATAGATTTAAACATATTCAATGGTTTACATCATATATACATCACACGGTTACAATTCTTGACATCAAAATGCTATTAAAAAGCCTATTTCTCAATTTCTTTGTTAAAATCTTACTTCTCAAGGTTGTTGACCTCTATTTCTTGGTCCACTTGGCTCATCTAGACATGGTTAGACATATGTGGGGAAAGAGTGAGATTCAAAGAATTCCAATAGCTCTTCACCCTTTCAAGATACATAATGGATGCATATATATGTCAAAGAATGCATGTATGACATTTAGGCTACTAGTGAACATATATTAAGCATTTTCCTTATCATATAAACTCATACATAGCAAACATAGACTCTCAAGATTAGTCTAGCCTTACCCATCTTTCTTGAGACTTTTGGACTTGCCTCACCCACTTTTAAGGGAATTTTGACTTGGTCTCACTCTTCTTAAGACTTTTGGCTTTGTCTTACCCATTCCTAGGGACTTTTGGCTCATCCTCACTAATGCTAAGGGACTTTTGGCATAACTAAACAAATTTAAGCCACTTTGCATACATAAACACATTTCAAGAAACATAATGGTACCATAACATGTAAGCAATGGATAGAAACATTTCTTATAGTTCAAACATGCACACAAGCACTCAAAGACAAGTAAACATCCAAGCAATGCATGTAAGAAAGGTTAAAGAGCTACTTTGAAGCAAGATTCACACACTTTTTCCTTTAATTCTTCTTCCCCTTTTTGCCCAAGCACTTGCAACTAGTTGGCACTTGATTTTCTTGACCTAGACACATCAAATGAGACATATTTTAATCATTGGAACAAGCTCTAGCTTCTCTCAAACTCTATGTAAGGCTACTTTGTACTAAGACACAATTATGGTTTCATATAAGACATAATGAAGTAACTATTGGAATTCATGGTCTTGGCCCTAATTTCTCCTTCTATCTAGGTCTCTTGACTCCATTTAGACTCCTTAAAGTCATTACAAATTCATTTTAAGGAGTTTAGATACAAGTTCCTTCTTTATGTCTTAAAATGGAGCTTACACTTCCATCTCACAAACCATGCTTCCCAAATTTATTCCAAGGCTTCCTTTAATGTTCATCTACCATATTTAATTCCTTTCTAGCTTTAGAAGAAATTAAAACTCTCCTTAGGTGTATATGGTGGTCTTGGCCAAGACATGAGGGAGCAATTGGACCCATGGACTTTTGCAACTTTTCTTTAGGGAGTTAGCACATGTAAGGCTTGCTAGGTGTCTTAGGAACTCATACACACTCTTAGACAACTTAAAATACCCCTAGGAAGCTTCACATTGGCCAAGGCGCAACTAAATCCCTAGCTTTTGCATCTTGAATTCTAATGCTTTTCTTTTGAATTTTATTGCATATCCTTGTTTCCCACACTCTAAACCCTAAGTTTTTTGCTTGGTTTTGATCAAAAATCAACCCTTTCTATGTGTTTTATACTTGGCTAAATTATACCCAAAGAAGAAACAATAATAGTCATGATTCTTACCTTGATTCTAAACCTTGTTAAGAGCTCTTTCCTTTTCTTCTATCCTCTCCTTTAATTTCTAACCTTCCCCTACTAAGCAAGTCCCAAAACAGTCCCAAATCAAACACTAAATGTAATGTCCAGTTTGTTTTCCAATTATAGAAAGCCAAGATGGTTGTATTCCAATTACAGGGAGAAGCAAATTATTAGTGGAAGGGCATTGCGCTTATCTTGAGAGCGAGGAACACCCCGATGACATGGGAGGCATTTCTTGAGGTGTTCCATAAGAAGTACTTCCCCGATTCTATCAGAGATGAGAAGGAATCAAAATTTATCCTATTTAAGTAGACTGAGGGGATGTCTGTGGACCAGTATGTAGCAAAATTTATTGAGCTCTCTATATATTCATCCTACTTACAGAGACACGATGATCAGAGATGGAGGGCAGACAGATTAGAGAAAGGCTTGCTCTCTGAGATCAGAGATAGGGTAGTACCACAGAGAATCAAACACTTTAACACCCTCGTTGAAGTGTGTAGAGTAACGAAAACAAATTTCAGGATGATGCAGCCTACCTACAGTGCCAGACCACCCCTTCCCCTCCCTGAGCCTAAGAGATCTAGAGAGGGTTCCCAAGCTACAGTTACAAGCCGTAGAGGTGGAAAAAGTCAGTGGAGCTAGAGAGGCAAGAGACAGAGAACTTAGTCCAGCAAATGCAATTCTGCACCTATTACATGCCCCTAGTGTAATTTCGAGCAATTTTTGGAATTCACATAGGAGGGCCTTTTTAAATGAAAGTTTTGAGTTCTATGGGGTTCTCAGAGGCCCTAAAAACTATGGGAAGCCCCGGGACAGTTAAATCTTCTCCGGTGGACATTTTCTAATGTCGGTGTGCCCGAACTTTGACGAATCCGTTTGGGAAGGTTTTAACTCCAATTTGAGTGATTCCAAAGGCATTTTACTAAATTGGGAACCTAAATTTTATAATGGAAAAGACAGTTCTCAAAAAGGAGCTTAAACAAAGGAGAAACAAAAATGCCAAGAACAAAGGGCAAAATGGGAAATTTTGAAAAGTGTAACTTCCTCCCACCTATATATATGATAAGCCCTTCTTCTCCCCTCATTATGCACGACCAAGTTCTGCCCAAAACTAGAGGAAAACCCTAGGGAGAGTGGCGCATAAGAGGAAGGCAAAGAAGAGGAGAAATCAAAGGCTTAAGGTATGGAAATTAGTAGTTTTTCATGCTCTTTCTCTTCCAAATCTCTTCTCCTCCATTCTCCTTTGTTTCCTATGATTATCATGAAGTCTATAAATCTGTTTTAAGGGAGAAATTGAGGGGAAAATTCGGATTTGAAGAGAAGAGTTCAAAGAACACAAGATTCAAGTGAGAAAAAGCAAGAAAACAAGGTAATTTCTCTTCCTATGGTTGTTATTTTTGGTGCCTTTCTCCACCATTTCGCCCCACTTGAGAAAACCCTAGGAGGAGATGATTTTTAGGCAGAACCAAGCATGAATCTAAGGAAAAAGGGTGTGGAGATTAAGAATATGCAAAGGGAATTATCAAAGAACCATTAGATTTCAAGATGCAAGTTCTAGGGTTTCAATTGCACCTTGTAAAATCTGATTTTGTATGATGATTCCTAGGCCTAAGTAAGAGTTTAAATGAGCTCCCAAGATCCCTAAGAGGCTCCCCATATGCTTCTTCTCTTGAGAAAACAAAGGAAGCTCCATGGAACCCAATATGCTTCATAGCCTCAGCCTAGATGGGTTCTCCTAGCTAGGGAGAGTTTTAAATTTTTCTAAGGCTATTCTTAAGTCATATTTGATGAATGAAAATGAGGGGAGGCCTTGGAAAAAATTTAGAACTTATAGAAAGTGATTTGGTACCTTAGGTTCCATATTATGACCTAAAGAAGCAACATGATGTTAGGCTCTTTGTTTTAATTGTGTGATGACTCCAAGAGGTTTAAAAGGAGTCAAGAATCATATTTGAGAGGAAAGAATGGAGCCTAGAAATTGTTTGAGGAGTATTGCTTCATTAGGTGCATTTATGGACCATAATGGAGCCTATAGAGCAATCTAGTATCTAAGCAAGTTGTATGACCTTAGAGTTTGTTTCATGAACCTAATTGGCTTCCATAAATTGTATCTAGGCCAAGAGAAACCATCTCCACCAAATTGTGGGCGTGTGGCCAAAAGAGGAGGCTTGAAAGCTAAGGAAAAAGTGTGTGCTTGTATACAAGGTAGCTCTCTCCATCTTCTCTCATGCATGGATGTGTGTTTAGCTTGTTTTAGAATGTGTGTATGTATAATTTCAAGCTATGAAAAGTATGCTAGCATTCCTTTATATGCTATGATCCTTGATGCCATGTTATGTTTTCAAATGAGTGCATGATGTTTGTATGAGTTTACTTGAGTGTGGAGAGGCCAAAAACTCTTCCTTTGGGTGAGGATGAGCCAAGAACCCTTGAGCTTGGTTGAGACAAAGCAAAGAGTCTCCCAAAAGCAAAGTGGGCTCCTAAGAGTATGGTTGAGTCCAAAATGCTCATGAATGAGTGAGGCAAGTCTAAAATCCATGAGGAGAAGTGTGAGGCCATTCAAACACTTGGTGAGCTCTTGAATGATTTGTATGAGTTGTTCACATGCCAAGTTTGCTTTAAAATGTCCATGGCTTTTATTTCCTCCATGCATGCATTTGTAAAGCTTGCTTTACACATATTATGTGTGATTGAATGGGAGATGAGCTATTGGGATTCTTTGAATTTCATCCCCTCCTCTCCAATGATCTAACATGGTAGGTGGACCAAGTAATTATGGGTGAAGGGAGCCAATAACCATGAAGAGCAAGGATTGACAAGCCTATGTGTTATTTTAGCCATTTTGGAACCATAATGATAGTTAATAATGTATATGATGTTATATATGTACCATGAACCATAAGACATGTGTAAATATACTATTATGTGATGTTTAGATGTATGAAAATGATATATGACCCATAGCAGTTATTTTGAGTATGGAAGGCCAAGGTGTGCAATATGAGATTTTAGTGAATGTATGAATAAGTGTGGGTTGAATGGCCAAAATTAGATGCATGAGATTTGGGACCATTTGGGCAGCTCACTTAAGTCTCAAATGTACTTTTGGACTTGCCTAAAAGGTGCCACAACCAAGGGAAGGCCATTTGGCAAATTTGGCACCTCATATGGAGCTAAATTTGACCATAATGGAACCCTAGGTCACTTTTTAGCCAAATAAGTTAATCTTCATCTGAGATTTGGCATGCAATTATATCTCATTGAGAGCTTTCTAGAAGGCTAAAGATCATAATTTTTGGAGGTCTATAGAATATTTGAGGATTTTTCAAAGTTGGCAAAATTCATGTTTCTGGTTTGCTGCACTATTCATTTGGTCCGAAATTGTTTTCTATCACCCGAAATTCAGATGATGTCCAATTGCCAAGAAATTTTGTACAGAGAAACTAGATAATCAAAGTGACTCATGCCAACTAGAAACACCTCATTTGGAGGTCTAGAGAGGGAGATATGAATTTTTGAATTTTCTGTCCAATATTAGTAACCTAGCCCGACCAGAAGTACTGTTCCATCAATTTATGAGATCAGGGCTTAATGAACTGATCTAGAGATATTTTTCCCCTCTAGTTAACATCCATAGATTTCTATATTGGTATCATTTGCGTGGATTGGATTTATGTAGAATTAATTGGACATTTTTTAAGTTCATATCAGTAAACTGTGACAGCATCAGGACCCAATCCGACCTCTAGACTATTTCGCATGTCAAACGCTCTGTGTGTGGGATTTTATGACTTGTACATATTTTTATCATGAAGTAGACATCCCAAGCTTTCCAGAATGACTAATATTTCATGTTTTTTATTTTTTTAGATTTAGTTATGATTTTCCAAAGTTTGTGATAGAAAAGAGGAAATCCTGGCCTAAAATGCAAACACGGATTTCATATGCTCCTTTGCTTTCCATGAGTTGTAGGCCAAATTTCATGATGGAAATGAGTTATATTCATGTGTTTAAGTATGAGAAAGTGATAGATGCTTTCATATGGCCTACGAGACTCTGAAAGAAAAATTTTACCTATAGAGAAATGCATTTTTATTCATAACTCCCTATGCCACTATATTTTTTCCATAAAACAAACATAAGATGAGGCATGAGAATTGTATGAATTGAGTCCTAGAAGTATGGTGTTACAAGCATCCTCTCTCTCACATTGATGACCTCCTAGATCAGTTAGTAAGAGCATCAGTGTTTTCGAAGATAGACCTCAGGTTGGGATACCATCAGCTTAGAATAAAAGCTGAGGATATTCCCAAGACAGCTTTTAGGACCAGATACGGACATTATGAATTTTTAGTTATGCCCTTCGGGTTGACGAATGCACTTGCAATATTTATGGATTATATGAACAGAGTTTACAGGCCATACTTAGTCTCTAAAGAATGGATTAGATTAATTCAAAAGCACTCACAGGGCTAGACAAGGCCAGTCAGAATCAAAAGGAAACTGAAATAGGCCTAACCGGGTGGAAAATCCATGGACTTAGAAAATATGAGAATTGACTTGATAAATCATTATTCCTCATCATAATATGATGAACTAAGGTTAGTAGAATAACTAGATGAGGTTAGTTTGATTAAATATCTTATGGTGTATAGTTTAGAATTTCAATTGACCATAACTTTGATTAGATTTCTTTTTTGGGTTATTTTATGCCCCTATAACCTCAAAATAAGCATTTTCTTTTATGAAAAAGAGAGTCTAGATTTTAGTACAAAGCGGTTAGCTTGTAAAAACATGAAGAAATGAGCTCAAATAGTAAAATTAAAAATGTAAGGGCAAAATTTAAATTTTGAAAAAGTAGAAAACCCCATATTCCCTATATAAAGGTGCCACCTTCCTTCTCCCTCACTTGGAACCAACCAAAGGCAACCTAAAGCCTTATCCATGGTGGCGTGAAGAGGGAAGAAGAAACAAGGAAAGAAGCCATATATAGGTAAGCAAATATGGTGAATTTGCATATGATGTTATTATAAACGTTTTCCTACTCCACCTTTTTCTCATAGTGGTTTTGGTTTCTCAAAAGGGAAATTTTTGTGGCCAATCCATTGAGTAAAGAAGCTTTTTTGAGGAAACTAATTACACCAAAATATTCTTTATTAAGAGTACTTTAAGATGAAGTATGATTTAAGCTAGGAAATTTTGTATTTTTAGAACCTTAGCCATAGGTGATTTTTAGCCATAAGAGGGAAGGAGGGAAAGAGACTTGAGTTTGATAGAAACTTAGTGAAACTAAGGGTTTTGAAGGGTAAAGACTAAAAATATGCAAATAGAATTCGCAAAAAAACCTAAAGAACGGCATATGGCTTCTCCTAGGTTTTGTTTTGTCCTTGAGAGATTGAGTAGCACATATAGAGTAACATAAGATTAAATATGACTTAATTGATCATTTTATGCTTCATTTGATATGTTTAGGCCAACCAACTGAAAGCACATCAAGGTGTGAGTGTAGGGCCGTGGAACCAAAGAAAGGAAACAAAAGGGAATTGATTGATTTGGCTTGAAAAGATAGCTTTTCCTTTATTTTTATATATATGTGGTTGGTTTGCTTGAGTTTCTTGGTTACTTGTGTGTATTATTTGCAATTATGTAATTTGTTGATTGTTTGATTATAATATGCAATTACATGACACTCAATTTGCATTTGTGATTGGGGTAACTCTTGGATGGGTGAGACTATGACAAAAGTCCCTTAATATTGGGTGAGGTTAGGTCTAAAGTCCCTAAACATAGGTGAGGCTAGATCAAAAGTCTCCAGATATTAAGTGAAGCTAGGCCAAAAATCCTTAGGGTATGTACTTGCTCTTACTTAAGCTATGAGACCCTTAGAGCATGGATTATGATTTGGTCATTGTAACATTCGGTACCTTCGTAAACATGAGAAACATAATGCCCATTTCTCCATAAATGTACGTAATTCACTGGATACAAAAGGAAGTCCCCTAGATAGAATGATTTGGTCCAATAAAATTAGAGTGATAATCTGGAGCTCAAACAATCAGGATCCAAGGCCAGAGGTACCTTGAAAATAGAGCTAGAATGACCATACGAAATTTAACAAAGATGTAGTGGCATTTTCATAATTTTGGATATTTTTTAGAAAACTCATAGGAGGAATTTTTAAATGGGAAAAATGAGTTTCTCGAGGTTTTTAGAGGCCTTGAAACTATAGGAACTCCTAGAACAGTTAAAACCCTTCCGATTTAGGTCTTAGAACGTCAATTAATTCGAACTTTAACCCTTTCATTCAGGATGGTTTTACCTCCAATTTGAGTGATTCCAAAGGCATTTTATAAGATTGAGGAATAAATTTTATGATGGAGAAGATGGTTCTAAAAAAGGAGTTAAAACAAACTAGAAACGAAAATGCCAAAATTAAGGCATAAATAGAATTTTTTAAAAGAAATTGCTTCTTAAAGCTTCTAAATGTTTCACGCCACTTCTTCTCCTTTCCCCACTGACTTCATCTTTGTCAAAAAAACTAGAGAAAACACGAGAGGGAGGTGCACAAGAACAAGGGAAAAAAGGAGGAGAAAAGCTAAGAAAAAGGTGAGAAACTCATGAAAATTCTTGCTCTTCCTTTAGAAAACTTTTTCCTCTCCTTTCCTCCTTTCTTTGTAACACCTTATATTTCTAACTTATTTCTAACACATTCCCATGCTTTACATCATCAATTCCATGAAGGAAGTAAAAAAATCCATTAAAATAATATATTTTCTTGTGTTGCATCGTGTATAAAAATTTCATTCGGTGTCACGCGGGCCATGTGAGCCTATACATCACATTCCCATATTTAATTACATGAATAAAACTCATTTTCACCATAAAATGTGGCCTACAACTCATGGAACTAAAAGACAAGCTCAAAATATTCATGTATATTTTCGGCCAGAATTTGGCTCTTTTCTAATTAAAATTTGGAAATTCATAACTAATTCTAGAAAAATCAAAATCATGCATTCTTGGCTATTTTGGAAAGAGACGAATGTCTAATTCATATAAAAATATGTTTAGACCATAACATCAATCACAGAGGATGTTTGACATCTGAAATGGTTCAGAGGTCAAACTGCTCATTGGTGATATCACAAATTTCTATAGTAAATTTTGAAAATGTCTAATTAATTCCAAAAAAATACAATCTATGCAAAGGATACCAATTTGGAAAGATGTGGATGTTAGATAAAGGGAAAAAATAACTCCAGACCAACTCAGGCATGTCCAGATCTCAAAATTCAATAGAATAGTAACTAAGGTCAAATGAAGCTCCTGATACTAGATAGAATCTTTACAAATTCATATCTCCCTCTCTAGACCTCCAAATGAGGTGTTTTTAGTTGAAACAGTCTCTGGGAATGTCTAGCTTCTATATATAAAATTTTATGGCAATTGAACATGATTTATGCCCTATGTGACAAATTCATTTTCAGACCAATATGAACAGTGACATGACCAAAATCACAAAATTTTCCAACTTTAAAAATTCATCAAATATTCTGTAGATCTCCAAAATTATGTTATTTAGCTTCTCAACAAGCTCTAATTGCATGCCAAATTGCAAAGCAAGAAGAACCCATTTGGCCAAAAAGTGACATAGGGTTCCATTATGGTTAAATTTGACTCCATATAGGATATCAAATTGTCCAAATGGCTTTCCTTGGGGTTTGGCACCTCTTGGGTAAGTCTAAAAGCATAATTAGGACTTGTGTAAGTTGCCCAAATGGTCCCAAACTCCATACATCTCAATTTGGCCATTTCATCCACATAGATGCATGATTCCATAATACCATTCATGAAGCTACATTGTCCATACATACCTAATTTACATTCTGTCATTCACATAACACATTCCTTCATTTCTACATGACATATGATCATAATTACATATGGTCCAAAGATCATAGACCATATACAAGCATAGGTTACATAATTGAACATGAGTATGGCTTAAAGAACCAAAACTTTGCATTATGTTGTCATCCTCTCATCCTCAAGGCGGTTGGCTTCTACTACTTTGTTCACTTGGTCTACCTAGTATGTTAGATCCTTGGAGAGGTGGGAATGAGATTCAAAGAATCCCAATAGCTCATCTCCCATTCAATCATACATAATGGATGCAAACAATTCTCATAAATGCATGTATGGTCATGTTGACATGTGTAAACATTCAAGAAGCATTTTCATCATTTGAGAATGTCATACATAGCATACAAAGGCTTGCCAAGCAAGTGGATTGGCCTCACCTAATTTTTTATGGATATTGACTTGCCTCACCCATTCTTTAAGAGATTCTTGGACTTAACCATGCTCTTGGGAGCCCATCTTGCTTTTGGGAGACTTTTTACTTTGTCTCAACCAATATGTCATCATAAAATCATGGCATATGAAATCATGCTATCATACTTTTCATGGCTTAAAATATATACATACACATATTCTAAGACAAGCTAAGCATACATCCATGCATGAAAGAAGGTGGAGAGAGCTACCTTGTACACAATCACACACTTTTCTCTTTGGATTCAAGTTCCTCTTTTCATACACACACACAAAAACTTGTGGAGATGCTTTCTCTTGGCCTAGACACAATTTATGGAAGCCAATTAGGTTTATGAAACAAATTTTTAAGCCACACAACTTGCTTAGACACTAGGTTGTTCTATAATCCCATTATGGTCCATAAATGCACCTAATGAAGCAACACCCTTCAATTAATTTCTAGGCTCCATTCTTTCCTTTCAAATATGATTCTTGACTCCTTTTAAGCCTCTTGGACTCATCACACAATTAAAACAAAGAGCTTAATTACATGTTGCTTCTTTAGGTTATAATATGGAACCTAAAGCACTAACTCACTTTCTATGAGTTCTAAATTTTTCCCAAGGCCTCCACTCATTTTTATTCATCATATATGATTCAAGAATGGGTTTAGAAAAATTTAAAACTCTTCCTAGCTAGGAGAACCCCTTTTGGCCGAGACATAGGGCAATTTTGGCCTTCTTGGAGCTTTCTTTGTTTTCTCAAAGGGAGATGCATGTGAAGAGCCTCTTAGGGATCTTGGGAGTTCATTTAAACTCTTAATTAGACCTAGGAATCATCATATAAAATTATATTTTACAAGGTACACTTGAACCCTAGAATTTGCATCTTGAAATCTAATGATTTTTTGTTAATTTTATTTGCATATTCTTAATCTCCGCATCTTTTTTCCTTAGAATCACCTTGGTTATGCTAAAAATCAACTACTCTTAAGTCTTCTCAAGTGGGGTGAAATGGTGGAGAAAGGGAGCAAAGGGTAGCAACCATGGGAAAAGAAAATACTTTGTTTTCATGGCTTTTCTCACTTGAATCTTATGTTCTTTGAGCTCCTCTCTTCAAATCCAAATTTTCCCCTTAATTTCTCCTTTAAAATAGATCCATATACTTCATTATAATCATAAGAAATAAAAGAGAATGAAGGAGAAGAGGTTTAGAAGAGAAAGAGCATGAAAAACTACTAAATTTCCATACCTTAAGCCTTTGATTTCTCCTCCTCTTTGCCTTCCTCTTGTGTGCCACTCTCCCTAGGGTTTTCCTCTAGTTTTGGGTGGAACTTGGTCGTACAACATGAAGGGAGAAGAAGGGTGCATCATATATAGGTAGGAGGAAGTTACACTCTTCAAAATTTTCCATTTTGCCCTTCATTCTTGGCATTTTCGTTTCTCCTTTGTTTTAGCTCCTTTTTTAGAACTGTCTTTTCCATTATGAAATTTAGATTCCAATTTAGTAAAATACCTTTGGAATCACTCAAATCGGAGCTAAAATCTTCCCGAATGAATTCGTCTAAGTTTAGGTACATTGATGTTGGAAAACATCCATCGGAGAGGCTTTAGCTGTCTCGGGGCTTTCCATGGTTTTTAGGGCCTCTAAGAACCCTGAGGAACTCAAAAATTCCATTTAAAAAACCTCCTATGTGAATTCTAAAATTTGCTCAAAATTATGAAAATGTCATTACGTTTCATGTGCTTTTTGTAAGAAATTGTTTCTTCATTCTAGCTCTATTTTTCTTTCCATCTGAGCTTGGGATTCTCATTTTTAGGAGTCTAGAATGCTTCCCAAATTTTTGGGACCTTAACTACATCATCTTGGGGGACTTCCTTTTATATCCGATGAATTTTATTCGTTTACGGAGAAACCATACGTTATGTTTCTCACGTTTTCTCTCATTTTTAGAAAACTGGATGTTACATTCGTCCTATGGATTTAGTGAGATGTTTGGTTTTGTTTTGAGTCTAGAATAGAGGGGGATAGTTCAAATTTTTGGAGGAGAAGCCAAGCAAGGAGAAGAGCATTCAAGGAAAGCCAAGAAACCAAGGTAATTTACCATTCTTCAAGCTTGATTTCTCTTGTTCTTCCCCTTGTGATTTTTTCCCCATATAAGACCAGTCTTAAGGAGATAAATTTCTAGCCAAACCAAGAGTGAATTTTAGGAAAATGAAGGAGAAGAACAAGAATATGCAAAGGAAATAATCAAATAACCATTAGATTTCAATATAGCAAAGTTAGGGTTTTTAGGGTTCCACTAAAATTCTATTTTGATACAAGAGTCCCTAGGCTAAAATGGATGTTTGTATGAGCTCTACAGATCCCTAAGAAGCTTCCCACATGAATCTTCCATCAAGAAAACAAAGCAAACTCATTTAGTGCTCTTTTGGTCCATAGCCACAACCTAGAGAGGATGAGGCACAAGGGGGTAGTTTTAATACATTCCAAGCTTAATTTGAGTCATATATGATGGAAGAGGATGAGAGGAAGCCTAGGAAAAATTTTAGAAGTCACGGATAGTGAGATGGTATCATACGTTCCATGTTATGGCTTAAAGAAGCAACATCTAGTTAGGCTTCTTGAAATGAAGGTGTGATGGCTCTAAGAGACTTCAATGGAATCAAGAACCTTAGATGGATGGAAAGAATGGAGCCAAGATCATGTTTTCCTAAGATTGCTTCATTGGGTGCATTATGGAACCATAAATAAGTTATAAGAGCCACCTAGCTTTTGAAATGAATATATAGCTTTAGAATTTGTTCCAATAGTGTAATTGGCTTCCATATTATGTGTCTAGACTAAAGGAACCAAGTCCCACCTTCTTATAAGTGTGTGGCTGTAGGAGAGGAACCAAGTTCAAGGAGAAAAGTGTGCAATTGTGACAAAGGTAGCTCTCTCTTCTTTCTTTCATGCATGAATGGATGTTTATCTTGTCTTTGAAATTAAGCCATGAAAGATGTTTCTAGCATATATTTATATGCCATGGTACCATGTTGCTATGTTATGCATTTAAATGATACTTTATGAACATGTGTTGGTTTGCTTAAGTGTAGTGAAACTAAAAGTCCCTTAGCTAGGGTGAAGATGAGCCAAAAGTCTCCAAGAATGGTTAAGACAAAGCCAAAGGCCTCCTAAGAGTAAGGCTTAGTTAAAAGCCTTTAAGAAAATGGTGAGACAAGTGCAAAATCCCCCAAAGAGATTGGGTGAGGCTAAACCACTTGCTTGGCAAGCCTATGTATGTCTTATATGACTTTTTGAATGCTAAAAATATTCCATGAATGATTACATGTTCCATGATGTCCATGCATGCATTTTTAGACTTGGATTACATTCATTATATGGTTGAAAGTGATAAGAGCTATTGGAATTCCTAGAATCTCATCCCTTCCTCTCCATTTTCTTAACATGCTTAGGTGGACCAAGTGAGCCAAGAAATGGAAGCCACCAAGCATAAAGGAAGGAGATTGACAGCAAAGTGTGTGAAAATGTCCATTTTATAGCCATATGAATGGCATATGATGTAATCCAATATTGTATATGATGTATGAGCTTATGAAACATGTAATTACATGAATATTTGTTGTATGAATGAAATTTGATGCCATATATATGATATTCCATGATTTGGACATTGGATGGCAAGAACTAGCTTATGTATTCTTGTGTATACCTTAGGGTGAGAGAGTGAGTTTGTGAAATCTAGGTTTGTACACCTATGAGACATGTTGGGTAGACCATTTTTGAGCTTTCCCACTTGCTCAAGTGGCCATGGATATCTTAGAAGTTGTCTTGGACCATTTGAGACCCATTCAAGACACAAAAATGACCATTTTGGTACTCAACATCAAGATCTGACCAAATGAACAAATTTGCCCTTGAAATCTTGCATACATATAGATCTCATTCAAATATTTTTGGGAAGATAAAGACCAAATTATTTGGAGCTCTGTGGAATTAATTATGATTTTTCAAAATTGCCAAATTTTAGTTTTTCTGATATATTTACTATTCATATGGTTAGTTTCTTATCCTATGTCATTTGAGAGTCAAATGATGTCCAATGTTCATGAAATTTTACAAACATAAACTAGACATGATAAGATTTCTATGGCCACTGAGATCACTGCAATTGGATGTTTGAGCAGGGAGATATGAATTTTTGAAGTTCTATTAGTGCCAAATGACCTTAGTTATTGTTCTATTGATTTCCAGTGGCTAGACATCCTTGTTGTAGTCTAGATTTATTTTTATATAAAGTAGACATCTGTAGCTTTCTAGAATGGTATAGTTTTCTTGATTTTGAGTTTTCTAGAATTAGTTATGATTTGTCAAAGTTCTTGATAGAAAATTGGCACACTAACCTGAGGCTACACTTGAAAAATTTGTGTAAATTTTCCATGAGCTCGAGTTCTTGGCCAATTCTTAAGATGGTTCTTAGTTGTTTTGTGTATTTAAATATAAAAATAAGATGAATAAGTTCATATAGTCTATGAGACACGAAATGGAAAATTTATCTGTGACGTATCATAAAATAATCTATTATTTTAATGTTTTTTCTTGAGTAAGTGTACTAAGGAAAGGAAAGCTAGAATGGTATGAGATGAGTCAAATAAATATGGTGTTACAATCATGATTACATGACATACATACTTGCTTCCATGTACTTGAGTGAACCAATATGTGTAGTTAAATGTTAGATTAGCTGTTGGAATTCTTTGAATCTCACTTTTCCATATCTTCACTAACCATGGCTAGGTGAAAAGCAAAGCAAGGACATGGATATGCAATACAACTAGAAAAAGCTATTATGTTAAGAAATTGGCCTAAAATATGGCATTGTATACATATTTATGTAAACTTATATTTTAATACATTGAAATGTAAACATGTTCAAAAGCATTAGACTATGATATAAAGACCATTTGATCTATGTAAGACTTGATAGAATGTGATTTGGCATATGAGGTTCCTTGATGTCTATGTACATTGTTGCATGTGGGATAGTGATTTTAGTTGCAAGGCAATTTTCACATGATGGATCAGTCATACATGAGGCATTTGTGGATTAAAATTTGCTTATAGTGAGAAATGGCATTTTATAGCTTATTTGGTATTATTTGGAACCAAAATTTTGACCATTTGAGTCATAAAATGTCCTTCTACCCTTAAGAGCCTTAATGACTGAATTTAGGGGTGAAATTGGGCAAGCAATTATAAGAACTTTAGAGTTTTCTATAAAGCTAAAGATCATAATTTTTGGAGCTCTATAGAATATTTGATAAATTTTCAAAATTAGCTCCAAAAAGTTGTCTATAATACTTTAACCTGTTTACCCTTACACAATAGTCCCATAGGCTTTTTCAATCCATGGCATGCATAATGGAGCATAATTGTGAGGAAATATATAATTTGAGCATGAATAATTGTGTTACGTAAGGCTTCATTAATTCCTTTTATGCTCCACAGAACATGTGAATTCATCCATATTATTTTCTATCCATAACAAATCCATACAAGTTATAAACATCATTATTTAACTCATGCATCACGGATTTGGAGCCATACATTCCAAAAAACCAAAATTTGGTCTCAAGTTGGCAAGCCAAATTTCTGATATGAATTTTGAAAATTTATAACTAAGTCTAAAAAAATTGAAATCAAGTTAACCATACCATTATGGAAATCTCTAGATGTTAACTAAAGGCTAAAATTAACTCCAGACCAATGCACTAGCCTTTAACCTATAGAAATTGATATAACAATATCAGAGGTCAAGTTGTATTATTAGTACTATCATGTAATTTCAAAAATTCATTTCTCCCTTTACAAAGCTCCAAAGGAGGTGATCTTGGTGGCTATGGAAAGATTATGATGGCTAGTTTATGATGTAAAATTTTATAAGTATTGGACTTCATTTGCCCTACATATGACACAAAAACATAAACTGACCATATGAACAATGCACATACTATTTCTGCATAAATTGGCCAACTTTGAAAAATCATAATAAATTCTATAGGGCTCCAAATTAAGTGATCTTTGACACTATGAAAAGCTCTAGATGAGACCTACTTGTTGGCAAAATTTCGTGGAAAACCTCACTCATTTGGTTAGACTTTAGTTCAGCACATAAAATAGTCACATTTGAAGTCAAAATGGGTATCTCAAGGCACCAAATGCTCTTCTACTTTCCACAACCACATGAGCAAGTCTAAAAACACAAATACAATATATAAAAGTATGTCAAATGATCCAAATCATCATGGAGCTCATTCTCACCTTGCCACTTGCATACATACACATGGACATAAAGGCAAAAGAGTGGCAAAAGCTCACATTCTCATTCATTTGGCTTCCACATTGATACATATATAATCTATATATACAGTTGAACATATTCAAAGGTTTACATCATATATACATCCCCTGGTTACAAGTCTTGACATCATAATGCAAATGCAAAACTCATTTCTCTATCCATTTGTCAAAGTCTTGCTTTTCATGCTTATTGGCTTCTATTCCTTAGTCCACTTAGCTTATTTAGACATGGTTAGGCATATATGGGGGAAGAGTGAGATTCAAAGAATCCTAATAGCTCTTAACCCTTTCTAGCATATATAATGGACACATTTACATGTCAAAGAATGCATGCATGGCATTCAAGCAACTAGTGAGCATACATAAATCATTTTTCTTGGCACATCAACTCATACATAGCAAACATAAACTCTCAAGGGCGTTGGTTTAGCCTTACCTAACTTTCTTGGGACTTTTGGATTTGCCTCACCCACTTTCAAGGGATTTTTGACTTAGCCTCACTCTTTTTAAGGCTTTTGGCTTTATCTCACCCATTCTTAAGGACTCTTGGCACAACCAAACCTATTCAAGCCATATTGCATACATAAACACATTTCAAAAAGCAAAATGGTACCATAGCTTGTAAGCAATTGCTAGAAACATTTCTCATAGTTCAAACATACATGCAAGCACTCAAAGACAAGTAAACATTCAAGGCATGCATGAGAGAAAGGTTAGAGATTTACACACTTTTTCCTTGGTTATTCCTCCCCCTTTTCAACCATACACTTGTAACTAGGTGGAGCTTGATTCCTTTAGCCTAAACACATCAAATGGGATACAATTACATCATTGAAGCAAGCTCTAGCATCACACACACTCTATGGAAGCTTACTTTGTTCTATGGTTCAATTATGGTTTCATACAATACCTAATGCAAGAAACTATTAGAATTCATGCTCTTAGCTTCATTTTCTCCTTTTATCTAGGTCTCTGGACTGCATTTAGACTCCTTGGAGTCACCACAATTTTATTTCCAAGAGCCTAGATACAAGTTGCTTCTTTAAGTCTCATTGTGGAGCCTATACCTCCATCTCACAAACCAAGGTTTCTAAATTTTTTTAAGGCTTCTTTTGATGTCCTTCCATTATATTTAGTCCCTTTCTAACCTTAAAAGAATTAAAACTCTCCCTAAGTGCTTCTTCTTGCCTAGGCTAAGACTATGCACACCTATGAGTACCTATGGATTTTGAAACTTTGCTTGAAGGAAATGGCATATGTGAGGCTTTCTATCTGTCTCAAGAACCCATATACACTCTTAGATAATTAGAAATACTACTAGAAAGCTCCATACATACCATGGTGCAATAAAATCCCTAGGTTTTGGAAACTTGTTTTCTAATGATTCTTTTTGAATTTCTCTGCATCTACTTATTTCTCATCCTCAAAAACCTAGGTTTCATACTTGATTTAGATTAGAATTTACTCCTTCTTAGGTGTTTTCTAAGTGGCCGAAATTCACCCATGGAAGAGCAAGAAGAAGGAAGCAAGGCAAGCCATGATACATACCTTGATTCAAGCCTTTTCCAAGAGCCTTTTCCTTTGCTATAGGCTTTTCCTTGAATTTCTAATCTCCTCTCTCTGACCTAGACTTAAAATAGTTTCAACTTGCACACCAAAACCATAGAAAGAAAGAGGAGGAGAAGGAGGAGAACAAGTTTGATGAAGGAAGGAGCAAGAAATTCCTTAGTGTTCCTTACCTTTCCTAGGTTTTTATCCTCCCCTGGAGCTCCTTACTGTGCGCCTCCTTTGGCAGAACTTTCCTCTATTTTGAGATGAAATTTAGGTTGGCTAAGTGTGGGGTAGATGTGGAATGCCTCACATATATAGCTAGGGATCCATTTAAGACATTTTAAAATGCCAAATTTGCCCTTTGTTCTTGGTTTCTTCCCTTAAGGCTCATTTCAACTCCTTTTTAAGAACTTTCTTTTCCATCATAAAATTTAGGTCCTCTAACCTATAAATTGCCTTTGGAATCACTTAAGTTGGATCTATAACCTTCCTTAACAAAAAGGTCAAAGTTTAAGTCAACTAATATTCTAAAACGTAAACTGGAGGGGTTTAAACCATTCTAGGGGTTCTTATAGTTTTTAGGGCCTCTGAGAATGCTGAGAAACTCAATTTTTTTCATTTAAAGATCCCTCTTTTGAGTATTGTAAAAGGTGCCTAAAATTACAAAAATGCCATTGCATTTCATCAAATTTTCTTTAGTCACTCCGAATCTAGTTTCTAGGCACCCTAAATCTTGGATCCTCATTTTTTATTATTTAGAATTTTATTTAGCCTCAATTCATTCATTTTAGAGGACTCTCTTTTATATCTGGCCCGTTTCTATTATTTTTATGAAAACCAGTTGTTATACTATCAAATGCAATTATTGTTCATACTAGCTTGGTCTTGGATTTCATGCCTTTTAAGTGAGCAAATGGATTTATTTTGACTAAAATTTTTACAGTAGGAATTTCACATCATAAGCTTTCTAAAAACACCTAATTTACATTAATCGTAGTTATGCAACTTAAGTTATAATTTTTTTAAGTGACCAAATGGCCAATTTGAATAAATGATCATTTTGATAAATTTAATTTTCATATACATGTTATGTTGGTTGTGACAAATTAGTTATGATTGAATTTGTAAATTGGAATGATGAAAATTCAAGTTTAAGCATTATAGAGCCAATTATGGTGTAACAAATTTATTGTGGTTACTATAGTTTTTGGTAACCAAAGTTCTTGCTACTAAAAGTGTGGTTACCATAATTTTGCCATGAATGGATTTATACATATAAAGAGAATACATAATTTATTATGGTGTAACAAATGCCATCCCATTTCCACTCAAGTATCTCTAATTGTTACAACATTCTAGTTGGCTTTTGGTGTTCTATCTTAATCCTTTGACACATCAAACATTTGGACACATACTTGGCTACATCCAGTTTCGTACTAGGCCACCAAAATTGTTTTCTTAAGGTCTTGATACATCTTAATAGTACTTAGATGTATTTATTTACTCTTATAGACTTTAGCTAAAACCTAATCCTTCATATCATCACTCTCAAAGACACACACTCTACCTTAGTAAAGTACCATTCCATCTTCAAAGACATTTTAACTCATGAAATTTACCTAAAGAATTTACTCTCTCATCTTTCTTAAGAATTCATCCTACAACTAGGCACTCCTAATATAATCTCTAAAGTCATTTTGAATCCTAAGTTAACTTAATCAAATGCTTCCTAGATTCACTAAGATGGATAGGTTTAAATCCTTTAATTCCTTAATTAATTGCTATTCTCTAATCACCATCATGGCCATATGGATCAATTTCTTATTCTATCTGTTACCACATTAGTTTTCCTTAGGTGATACTTCAAACCATGGTCATAGCCCATAAGGAATTCTACCCACTTACTATGCCTTATATTTAACTTCCTTTGATTAAAAGGTACTTAAGACTCTTATGGCCAATAACAACTTCAAAGGAGGTGATATCTTCAAATCTTCAATGCAAACATTATGGTAGTTAATTCTAAGTTATAAGTAGGATAATTTTCCTCATGTGGTCTAAATCTCCATGCTCTAAAACCTTTATAACTACCATGCTTAGGTCAGAATTAATCCTCTACTAGAGCCTCCCTATGTTGGCAAAAATGGAAGCCCATGGAGGAACAAGGAGAGGCAAGTTTTCATATTATGCCATATACCATTTGAAAAGGCTTTTCATAGAGGTTATGATGGTGTATTTCATTCTTTTTTGGAGGTCTTTCCTTCATAAATTCAGACCTAGACCTCCATCTTTTAGAAAATTAAAACCATGGGGAGAAAGAGGGGAAAGAGTAGAAGAGAGTTTACAATAGCATCATATTTGAAATCTACACATTTACTTACCTATATGGAGCTTTTCCTTCCTTTGGCTATTCCTCCATCTTCACACCACCATAGGAGCTCCTTTGGTCTGAGCTAGGCCAGTTAGAAGGGGCTAAAGAATGGTGTGACTCAATTATAAGAAGGAAAGGACAATTTATAATAATTTACAAAATTTCCATTTTATCCCTTGCACTTTGACTTCTCCATTTGAGCTCATTTTAATTCTTTTTTGAGAACCTTATTTTTTATCATAAAATTTAGGTCCTCTAATCCATTAAAAGCATTTAGTTCAATTTAATTAGATTAAAAACCTTACTGAACCATTTAGTTAAAATTTAGGTCAATCGACAGTCTAAATTATACACTGAAAGGATTTTAACTATTTTGATAGTTCCTATAGTTTTCAGGGCCTTTGAAAACCCTATTAAGCTTAATTTTATCATTTAAAGCTCTTTCCTTTTGAATTTTCAAAAAGTTGTCTGAAATTATAATTTTACCACTATATTTCGGTTCATTCTGTTTAGTTGTTTTGGCTCCAATTTTAGGTCATTCTTGGTTTCCTAACCTCATTTTTAGATGCACTATTTAGCATTCTAACCTTAATTTTCCTTAATTCATTTTACTTTGGGGCCTTCCTTCATTAACCGTATAGTTTAATTTTATTTTCTATTAACTCAAACTATCCTCCTCTAGGCCCATGACCTTGCTTAAGTACTTTATCCTACTCTCTAAGGACTATTTTAAATGATCAAATCATAAGATATTACATTCTAGAAAGTTCTTTTTGAAGAAGGATGCCCATAATACATTTGAAGTCATATCACTCTTTTTTCTTTTAATAACCTTTCTTCCCGCTTCCACCAATTCTCAGCTGCCTTCTCTAACTTATACATTACTAGTAACACTCTTGCTTCATTAAACCATCATGTTACCTTAAAGATCTTCTCTAACTATCTAATCCTCTGCTTAGCTGTGAGTAGATCAATAGCTCTTATAAATGTCAGGGGATTAATATTTAAAAGCTTCCCAGTTGGCTTCTGATCTAGTTCAACTTACCTTACTGCCTAACCTCTTGCTAGTACTTCTGTAGCAATGGCCTACCTCTTATTAACAACTAGCTCATTCCTTCCTTCTCCTTGAGCTTGTTTTTCCTTCATAATTTCCTCCTTTAACTCCTAGAGTAGATGAGAAATCTTAGATAACATTGTGGCTTGACCATCCAAAGCTATAGCTTGACCTTCCATCCTATTTGCCATCCTTTCTATGGCTTTCCTTATCTCCTGTATGATCTCATTCTGTAATAACTAGTATTTTAGAAACTAAATTGAACCTTTTAAATTAATATTGGAACACCCTAAAGTAATGCAAAATGAGACTACTTCAGATTTGGATGTTAATTAAAACATTTTAAAATATGGATTAAAGCCTAAGGTTAGTCTGAAACTAAAGCTAAAAAGCTCAAACAGAAAGCTATAGAGGCCATTGGCATTTTTGTAATTTTGAGAAACTTTTAAAAAAACTCAAGGAAGGGATCTTTAAATAAAACAATTGAGTTTCTAGGGATTCTCAGAAGCCTTAAAAATCATAGGAAGCCTTAGAATGGTTTAAAACCCTTTCGGTTTGCATTTTAGACTGTCAATTGACCAAAACTTTGACCAATCATTCGATAACGTTTTAAATCTAATTTAGGTGAAACCAAAGGCATTTTAAATTAGAGGACCTAAATTTCATGATGGAAAAGACGATTTTCAAAAAGGAGTTGAAACGAGCCCAAATGGAAAGAACCAAGATGAAAGACTAAATTAGAATTTTGAAAAATTGCATAAACAAACCCCTAGCCACCTTAAATCATGTCCCTCTCTTCTCTAGCCTTTTAACTAACATTCCTCTAGTCCAAAATAGATTCAAGCTCTATCCTAAGAGGCACACCAAATAAGGGAGTAAGGAGAAGAGAAAGAAGCCTTGAAAGTGTAAGAAATTCATAATTTTTTATGCCTTCTCTTTCACCAAATTTCTTCTCCTCTTCTTCCTCTCGCTTCTCATGGTTTTGATGATTTATTTGGACATGTTTTATGAGTAGTTCAATGGAGGAAAGGGAGAGTTTGAAGGGAAGCTTTGAAGCATAAGAAAGTGCTTTGGAAAGGCTGTAAATAAGGTAAGGAAACCATAACCAAAGTGCTTCTTCTTGGCTTTCCTTGGTCTTCATGTTTTGGCTAGATTAGAGATGATATATTAGGGACTTTATTGTGATCCAAACTTGATAGGAGATGGAGTTTTAAAGCATGAGGAATCATATGAAGCAACTAGCATTAAAAACAAACCTTTAGATAACAAGTTATGACATTTAGAGTTTTAGTTGCACATAGGGATTTATGGAGCTTTCTAGTGATGATTTAGATTGTGCAAAACCATGTTTGGGTTATCGAGACATTTAGGAAGCTTTATGAATGGCAAATTCCCTAGAAAAACTAAGAAAACTCTATGGGCTCCTTAAGTATGTGTGCATCCCAGCTAAGAAGGGGATTTCATACCTAGGGAGAGTTTTTCTTAATTCTAAGGATACAAATGGCCTAAAAATAAATAATAGACACCAAAGGAACTATCGATTTGAATTTAGAAATCATATTTTGAAGCTTAGAAGTTTAGGTTTCTTTTAGGTAAAAAGAAGCAACTTAATGTTTGGCTTTTTGGATTGAGTTTGTGATGACTTTAATGATTTTAAATGGAGTTATGTGACTTAGATTAAGTGAGAAATTAAAGCCAAGGTCTTGAATTATATGAGTTGCTTCATTATGCCCTTGTATGGAACTATAAGCATGGCATAAACTAGAAATAGCTTGTGTGGAGTTTATGTGAAGCTAGAGATGGTTTCATTGATATGTTTATGTCTTGTTCGATGTGTCTAGGCCAAGCAAACCAAGCTTCCTCTAAGTGTGTGTATGAGGCCAAACCAAGGGGATAAGCAATCAAGAAAGATATTGTATTTATTGACCAAGGTAGCTTTTCATCCTTTCTTATATGTATTTCTTGGTTGTTCGATTGTCATTGAATGCTTATATGTGTGTTTAAATCATAAGACATGCCTATAGCTATTGGTTTGATGCTATGGTACCATTATGCTTTTTGAATTGTGAGATTGCTCTTTATGGGTGACACTATGCTAAAAGTCACTTGGAATGGGTGAAGAAAAGCTAAAAGTCTTTAAGAATGGGTGAGACGAGTTTAAAGTCTCAATAATGATTGAGGCTAAATCAAAAGTCCCTAAAAAATGGGTAAAGCTAATCTAAACATCCTAAATAATAGGGTGAGGTTAGACCAAAAGTCATTAGAGCTTGATTTTGATCTTGACTTACTTATGTAATCTTGAACATATGATTTGAATGATTTTTGAAAGTGTTTGGTGCATACTTGTATTCTTTGACATGATTATATGTCATGTATACTTATTTGAAAGGGTGAAAGAGTTATTGGAATTCTTTAAATCTTGTAATACCTTATTTTATAACACTTTTCCTACTATAATTGCCTCATAGAAAACTTAGAGGAGTTAATGGAAACCTGAACTAATTAATTTTTTTTCTTTTAAAAGCTTCCTCATACAATTTCACTATTCATTTGGTCATTTTCAATTTCTTATCTAACTTTGAAAATACATAATTAATTATAGAAAAATCGTATGAGGTTGGTTCAGGGCTCTACTTCAAGCTCTCTAAGCCCTTTACAAGAGAAAACTACTTCCTCAGCGGAATGCGTATAAATTAATATTAAAGTGTCCCTACAAAAACTGGATAATTTTACCCTTCACTTGACATATTGTTATTATTATTTTGCCTTTATATATGCAGATGCATTTTTGCATTTTTGGCACACTAGTCATATTCTATTTACTCAAGGGTTGATTATATTTATGACTTTCCATACCTGAGTACCTTACAGTGTCATGGCATAACTCATACATGCAGTAATATAAAATATTTAATTACATAACAAAACGTGGTACATAAAAGTAAGGTCCTCGATTTATGTCTCCAGATTCTTTGCTCTTTCTTTGCTTGAACTCGGACTTAGCATGGGTTATATTTGGGGTGAGATTATAAAATCTCAGAAGTAGTAAACCAATCTCATTCACAAGCAAGCATGTAAGTACATAACATAATGCCAGTCAAGATGCCACATATCACATAGCAATACGAGGAATTTCATACAAAGCCAAGCACAATCTAAGCATACATGTCTCATCTTATAGCATAAATGACAACTTGATATAGCATAACACTCATCATTATACAAACATACAAGCTTAAGGAAAGAGAGAGGAAAACTACTACCTTAGCAAACTTTGCTCCTCAATCTTTAGGATTCGGTTTACTTGCTTTTGGAGTTCCCAAAACAACATCAAACCCTATAATTATAATGATAATTCATTATAATCAACATATAAATCTTAACTTCTAAAATAGGATGACCCCTTTTAAACTTAATGGGACCATTGGAATTGGAAAAATCTAACTCCTTCCCTTCCCATTCACTATGGCCGAATAGTATACATTTCTAAGCCAAAATTTAGGAATTTTATCCCATGAGATTTGGGGGTTTTCCCATAGGTATTCCTAGCTAAAAACACCCTTTTAAATCCATTGGAATGGATAAAATCATCAAATTCCAGCCCTAACATCAAGTTTTGGTCATCACATAATCTAGCTCCGTTTTAGGCTCAAAGTGTATTTCTTTGGTTCTAAACATTTCATAGCCTTTTCCTTTATGTTTTAGGACTTGAAATTTGGTATACATGACTTTAAGACATCAAGAAAACACCATAAAAATTTTGGAAAATTCGGACAGCATCTCCCAATGCTTTCTATTTTCCCAAAAATTATAATCTTTGTGTTTTCTAAACTTTCAACACATAACAACAATAACTAAGCTCATATGGCCTTCATGTTCAACATATAAACTTCATTTCAAGGCTTTCATATTCAACATATAAACTCCATTTCTAATGATTCATATGCTGTCCAAAAATAACTCATAGCTAGGGTTTAACAAAACTAGCTTAAAGTATGTGATTTACAAGTATAAGATGGAGAAAACTTACTCTTTAAGCTTAAGCCTTGCTTCCTTTGCTTTTCTCACACTAAAATCCTTTCTCTTCCCACTTAGAGCAACATTTAACCTTGAAGAAAAGATGAATATGCAGCTGCCCTTTGGGGGAAAAGGTTGGAGGATGGAGAAGATGAAGAAATTTGGTGAAGAATGGTGGTAGTTTTGCTTGGTTTTACTTCATCTTGCACTTTTTCTCCCTCCCTCTCTCTCTTCACGTTTTTCTCTCCTCCTCCCTTGTGTGTGGCATGAAAATGGTGGAATGGAGGTGAAGGAGATGAATTAGGATGAAGTTAAAGGGTCATACTAAATTTGGACCCTTGGATCAACCTTTTCAAGATCAAATCCTAGCCTTCCATTCATTTTTCTTTTGATTTTCTAATTTTATAACTAAATATCTTCTTTCAAAAATCCTTGGCCACAACTTGAATGCCTTTTCTTAGTCCTTAAGTTATGGATAGTAACCATGGTTAATTTCCTTAACTCATCCATGGTCTACTTTTAACTTAACCATAGTTAGTTTCTAACTTAACCATGGTGAATTCTTTAACATAACTAAAATCATTTTCTTCTCTCCCTTTCATTTTATATTTATATTTGGGTTTCATCTTCTCTAAAACCCTAATTATATTTTCTTTTCTCTTTTTAGGCCTTTAGAATCAGCCATTGGGCCTTACCGCAGTCTAACATTGATGTTTAAGCCTAATTAAGGTTTTACGGTACAATACATACTTTTAGACTTTTTAAAATTTATAAATATTATTTCCTCTGCTTTCTGGCCATACTAAGCTTCAAACATGGTTCAAGGGCCCTTAACCTCAATCCTCACAAATTTCAGTGTCAATCGGACACCCGGGTCTATAGGTGTAATTTTCACTGTTTTGTATTATGATTGTGCTATAAACTTTTCATTTACTGCAATTCTGTCCCTGAAACTCCTTCAGGGTTTCTTAACCCTTTAGCTATTTTTATTTCTATATTTGTTACAACTTTCTTTTTTTATTTTACTCATGGCTACTGATCGGAAAAACTAGATCCCAGACCGGATCTCGCCTGGCCATCCAGACAACTTGGCGTCATTAGACCCATCTCATCAAACTGAGTTTAACCGTGGGTCAAGGATTTCTGAGATTCTTGCCCGATTTTATACATTTTGCCTGGCATATAACTTTCCTTTGCATTTTAGTCCCTAGCTCCTTCATACTTGATTTTGGAGGCTCTTTGGGACCTTTTTCTTATCTTTTTTTTTCATCTATTTTAGTCCCAATTTTAGGGTACCTCTGGCTTTGACTCATCATTATTTACAGTCTAGAATTTTATTCTAATTTTATTAGATCTCAATTTATTCTATTTGGGGGACTTCCTTTCATATCCGATGAATTTCGTACGTTGACGGAGAAACCATATGTTACGTTTCTTGCGTTTCCTTATGTTTTCTTGGATTTTCAGAAAATCGGACGTTACAAATCTCACCCTCCCCCACTTTCCATATAACCTTCTTTAGGTGAAGCCTAAGGAGTAAAGAATGAGAACCAAGGAGCATAATTTGTAATATTTTAACAATAGTATAGTTTTTTATATAAATTATTGTCAAAGTATGTATGTAAAAGTTATATATGAGATGTATACCTTTAAAAGTACATAAATATGTTATATGAACCAAATTTGGAACCACTTGTATGAGAATATATGATTTTGACATCCTTGAGCCATGATATCTATGTGTATATATGCCAGTAGGATGGTAAATTGAGCTCCATGGTGATTGGGACCTATTGGGATGCTTTTATATGCTGTGCTTAAGCTTTTGGACATACTCAAATGGTTATGATATGCTTATAAGGCCATTTGGTACCATTTGATGCCAATTTGATCTTAATTTTTGTTAAATTATTGCCCTAAACCAAAAGTAGACCTTATGAACAAATTTTTGCATGAAATTTGGCAAGCATATAGATCTCATCTAGAGCTTTTCACATGGCTAAAGAGCACTATTTTTGGAGCTTTACAAAATTTATTATGATTTTTCAAATTTGGCCATATTATATAGAAATTGTCACTGTTACTGTACATATAGTCAATTTGATTTTTGATGTTGTTTAGGGTCTAAATGAAGCCTAATGCTTATGAAATATCACAATCATATAGTAGACATCATAAGCTTTCCATAGCCACTGAGAGCACCTAATTTGGAGCTTTGTAGAAGGAGATAGGAATTTTTGAATTTTCTAGTTTGCTGTAGAATGTACACTAGACCTAGTTATTGTTCTATTAGATTTTTGTGGGTGAAATGATATTGTTTTGATTTAAAATTTTTTTGGTAGTTAAAGGACATCCTGAGCTTTTTGGAAAGTTATAATTTGCATGATTTGGACTTTTTCTAGAATTAGTTATGAATTCCTAAAGTTCTAGACTGAATATGTAAGCGTGTTCGTGAAATTGAGATGCTTGATCCAAACCCAAATTTCATACTTCAAATTGTGATGTTCAGGTTGAATAAATGTGTTAAAGATGGAAGATGAGAATGGTAAGCCCAAATGGCCCATTTGACCAAAAATGAATAATTTTGGCCTTTGATAATAGTTATTTTCGCTACTAAAAGTGTTAATTTGGTGAAAATGAATGTAATAGCCATTTGTAATATAACTTAAGGGATGTCTTGATATGGTATGACACATTCCACTCTCTCCTAATTGCCATCCTAACATGTGAACATACATATTAGAGCCTTAACAACTAAATTACCTTAAATATCACAAGTATTAACCTTAACACACAGTATACTACAGCCTCAAACAATGTTGGACTATAGAGAGTTCAATAGTTTTACCTAAACATTACTTTAATACCAAATTGTAACACTTATATTTAATACTCTTAAACTAATACAAATAGTGAATAATAATCAATTTTTTTACTAGATGCCTAAAAAAGTATAAACCAAGACTTATGATTTTGAAATGGTTCTTTTTAGTTTTAACATTGAATGGTAATGCTATTATGTCAAATAAACCCCTCTTTCTCTCTTTATAGAGGAGCTAAACTAAGAGATAAAAGTCTAACTTTAATAAAGTTTAGTGAAATTGTGAATAAAATCCTCATTTACTCTACCAAAACTAAAGACAGCTAAAACTTTTTAAAATAACTCAACCCATATGTCTTTATTTAATCCACCTTAATTAATAAGCTGCTAGATTATAGTTCCAAAGATTAGGTAACTTATATAGGAGATATTCACTATTAAATCATACCTATAGTTAACTAGAACATAATTTAGAAAGTTTTCTAAATATACTAAAAAATCTTATCGACAATATTAGGATCTTGTTAATAAGGTCCTGGATCACGGTACAAGACTTAACCAGAATCAAACTCACATCACTCTACAAGGTCTAAAATCTTGCTAACAAGGTTTACAAGTAGTCTACAATATCTTATGGTAGATTTCAAACTTTAATTTTTGGCACACTACAAACCATGCTGACATGGTCTTGATCAAAATAGCTATAACTTTTCAATTTCTTATCAAAACCTTATGAACATACTTAAACCATAATTATAATGAACATAATTTTTGTAAAATGACGAAATGAGCCATATAAAAGCTACTCATCTGAAATGAGCTAGATAATGTCCCAAAAATAAGTGTAACAATTTGTTATAATTTCAGGCTTAGACAGAAAGAAAAATAGAGCTAGGGTGGTGAAACAATTTGTGATGAAAACTAACGAAATGTAATGACATTTTCATAAATAAGTGTAACTTTTGGTAAAACACATAGAAGGGCTTTTCAAATGGGAATTTTGAGTTGTTCAAGGTTCTTAGAGGTCCTAAAAATCATAGGAAGCCTCGAGACTAGTAAAGCCTCTCCGATATACGTTTTCTAATGTCAATGAGCCCGAACTTTGATGAATTCATTCAGGAAGGTTTTAGCTTCAATTTGAATGATTCCAAAGGCATTTTATTAAATTGGGAACCAAAGTTTTATAATGGAAAAGATAGTTCTAAAAAAGGAGCTAAAATGAAGCCAAAACGAAATTGCTGTTATAGAAGGAAGAAATTGAAATTTTTGAAAAAATGAGTTTCTTGAAGCTTCCACACACTTCTCCCTTTTTCTCCCACCTTCTTAAGCATGAATTTTTCTGCCCAAAATATAAAAAATGGAGCAGCTCTTCTAGGTGCACAAGGAGAAGGAGAGAAAGAGGAGAAAAATCAAGAGAAAGGTAAGGAAATCTAAGGAATTTCATGCTCTATCTTCTTCCAATCTTATTCCTCTCCTTCTTAGCTCTCTTTGTATGGTTTTCTTAAGATGATTGGTGTTGTTTTTAGATCAAAACCAAGGGGAAATTTTTGAAAATTGAGAAGAGGACTCAAGCCAAGGAAGAATCATCAAAAGGGAGCTAGAAATCCAAGGTATTTTCTTGTTCTTATGATGCTAGAAATCCTTCCCCTTGCTCCTTAGTTGTGTATGTTTTGGCCAAGAGCAGAACCATATAGGGGAAGGATTTTCTATCCAAAAACAAAAGAGGAACTAGGGATTTAGACAGTGAGGAAGAGAAATATGGCAAGAAATTCCAAGCAAAACCAATATAAATCAAGTTAGGAAAGTGTAGTATTTTCTAGGGTTTTGGAAAATCTAATTTTGTGTGAGTAATTCCCTGGATATTGGAATGTTTCTTTGAGCTCCTAAACCCCTAAAATCCCTCCCAAGTGGCTCTCCCATCAAGAAAAAATCAAGAAGTCCAAGAACCCCATTTATGGTGCTTGTCTTGGCCTAGGCTAGTTCTATGGGCTAGGGAGTGTTTTAAATTGTTCTAGCCTTGGTTTGAGACTTCCTATGATGCTAGAAGATGAGAGAAACCCTTAGAAAAAAATTAGGAGTCATGGATTGGAAGATGGAACAATGGTATCTATAATGGTACCTTATGAAGCAACTTAGTTTTCCAATTGTGCAAGTGAATGTGTGAGGGCTCCAAGAACCTTAAATGAGTCCAAGAAGTCAAAAAATTATAAGAGAATGGAGTCTAGAACTTGAAATGTGAGAGTTGCTTCAATAGGCCAATTATAGAACCATTATGCCACTTGTAGGATTAAGTATACTTTTAAAAGTATCTTTGGTGTCTTGGCTTGTTTCAAGTATGTGATTATGTATTCTTTATGGTGTTTAGGACAAGAGAACATACATCACCTAAGAGTGCTTGTAGGATCAAAAAAGGGAAGGAAAAGGATTAAGAAAAGCTTGCATAAATTCAAGGTAGCTCTCCACCTCATTCTCCTTGCATTCTTTTGTGCATATGTATGTCTTTGTGTGCTCTTGTGATTTGAGAATATACCACTTGATGTCTTGAGATTGCATTGGTGTAACATCCAATTTTCTGAAAATCCAAGAAAACGTAAGGAAACGCGAGAAACGTAACATATGGTTTCTCCATCAACATACGAAATTCGCCAGATCCCAAATAGGATAAATTGAGGTCCAATAAAATTAGAATAGTATTCTAGACCGTAAATAATGATGAGTCAAGGCCAGAGGTGCCCTAAAATTAGGGCTAAAATGGATGAAAAAAAAAGAAATAAAAAAAAGGTCCTGAAGAGCCTCCAAAGTCAAGTATGAAGGAGCCAGGGACTAAAATGTAAAGAAAAGTTATATGCTCAGCAAAATGTATAAATTACCCTAAAGTTCAAGGAACCTTAGTTTCACCCTCCATTCGTGACTTTAAGCACGAATATCAAAAAATTGGGCAAGAATCTTAGAAATCCGTGACCCACAGTTAAACTCAGTTTGATGAGATGGGTCTAATGATACCAAGTTGTCCGGATGGCTGAGTGGGATCCGTCCGGGATCTGGTTATCCTGATCAGTAGTCATGAGCAAAATGGAAAAAAGAAGTTGTAAGAACTATAGAAATAAAAATAGCTAAAGGGCTAAGAAACCTTGAAGGAGTTTCAGGGACAGAATTGCAGTAAATGAAAAGTTTATAGCACAATCATAATACAGAACGGTGAAAATTACACCTATAGACTCAGGTGTCTGATTGACGCCGAAATTTATGAGGATTGAGCTTAAGGGCCCCTGACCCATGTTTGAAGCTTAATATGGCCAGAAAGTAGAGGAAATAATGTTCATAAATTTTGGAAAGTCTAAAGGTATATATTGTACCGTAAAACCTTAATTGGGCTTAGACACTGATTTTTAGACTACTGTAAGGCCCAATAGTTGATTCTAAAGGCGTGATAAGAGAAGAGAAGATATAATTAGGGTTTTAGAGAAGATGAAACCCAAATATAAATATAAAATGAAAGAGAAAAGAAGAAAAAGATTTTAGTTATTTTAAAGAATTAACTATGGTTAAGTTAGAAACTAACTATGGTTGAATTGAGAAATTAACCATGGTTAATCTCCATAACTTAAGGGCTAAGGCAAGGCTTCCAAGTGTGTGGCCAAGAATTTTTGGAAGAAGATATTTAGTTATGAAATTAGAAAATCAAAAGAGAAAAAGGAATGGAAGGTTAAGATTTGATCTTGAAAAGGTTGATCCAAGGGTCCAAATTTAGTATGACCATTTAACTTCATTAAATTCATCTTCTTCACCTCCATTCCACCATTTTCATGCCACACACAAGGAAGAAAGAAAGAAAAAACGTGAAGAGAGAGAGGGAGAGGGAGAAAAAGTGGAAGATGAAGTGAAACCAAGCAAAACTACCACCATTCTTCACCAAATTTCTTCATCTTCTCCATCCTCCAACCTTTTCCTCCAAAGGGCAGCTGCATATTCATCTTTTCTTCAAGGTGAAATGTTGCTCTAAGTGGGAAGAGAAAGGATTTTAGTGTGAGAAAAGCAAAGGAACCAAGGCTTAAGCTTAAAGAGTAAGTTTTCTCTATCTTATACTTGTAAATCACATGCTTTAAGCTAGTTATTTTTGGACAGCATATGAATCATTAGAAATGGAGTTTATATGCTGAATATTAAGGCCTTGAAATGAAGTTTATATGTTGAACATGAAGGCCATATGAGCTTAGTTATTGTTGTTATGTGCTGAGACTTTGGAAAACACAAAGACTGTAATTTTTGGAAAAATAGAAAGCATGGGGAGATGCTGTCCGACTTTTTCCAAAACTTTTATGGTGTTTTATTAATGTCTTAAAGTCATGTATACCAAATTTCAAGTCCTAGAACATAAAGGAAAAGGCTATGGAATTTTTAGAACCAAAGAAATGCACTTTGAGCCTAAAACGGAGCTAGATTATGTGATGACCAAAACGTGATGTTGGGGCTGGAATTTGATGATTTTATCCATTCCAATGGATTCAAGAGGGTCTTTTTAGCTAGGAATACCTATGGGAAAGCCCCTAAAACTCATAGGATAAAATTCCTAAATTTTGGCTAAGAAATGTATATTATTTGGCCATAGTGAATGGGAAATGAAGGAGTTAGATTTTTCCAATTCCAATGGTCCCATTAAGTTTAAAAGGGGTCATCCTATTTTAGAAGTTAAGGTTTATGTGTTGATTATAATGAATTATCATTATGATTATAGCATTTGATGTTGTTTTGGGAACTCCAAAAGCAAGTAAACCGAGTCCTAAGGATTGAGGAACAAAGTTTGCTAAGGTAGTAGTTTTCCTCTCTCTTTCCTTAAACTTGTATGTTTGTATAATGATGAGTGTTATGTTATATCAAGTTGTCATTTATGCTATAAGATGAGACATGTATGCTTAGATTGTCCTTGGCCTTGTATGTAATTCCTTGTATTGCTATGCGATATGTGGCATCTTGACTGGCATTATGTTATGTGCTTACATGCTTGCTTGTGAATGAGATTGGTTTACTACTACTGAGATTTCATAACCTCACCCCAAATATAACCCATGCTAGGTCTGAGTTCAAGCAAATAAAAGAGCAAAGAATGTGGAGACATAAATCGAGGACCTTATTTTTATGCACCACATTTTGTTATGTAATTAAATGTTTTAGATTACTGTGTGTATGAGTTATGTTATGATACTATAAGGTACTCAGTTATGGAATGGAAAGTCATGAATATAATCAACCATTGAGTAAATAGAATATGATTGATGAGCCTAAAATACAAAAATGCATCTGCTTATATAAAGGCAAAATAATAATAATAATAATATAATAATATGACTAATGAGGGATAAAACTGTCCAATTTGTTGTAGGGGCAACTTATATGAATTTATATGCACTCTGCTAAGTAATATTTTCCCCGTGTAAAGGGCTTAGAGAGCTTGAAATAGAGCCCTGAATTAACCCCATACAATTTTTCTATAATTAAGTATGTATTTTCAATGTTAGATAAGAATTTGGAAATGACCAAATGAATAGTGAAATTGTATGAGAAAGTTTTAAAATGAAAAATTTTTATCAGTTCAAGTTTCCGTTGACTTCTCTCAATAATATATGAGGTAATTGTAGTAGGAAAAGGGTTATAAAATAAGGTATGACAATTGGTACCAATATATTGCCTTGAATATCATTGATGGTAAAAATGGTTTATAAGGGTGAGGTGATGCCAAAAATCCCTCAATGAAGGTGAGGAGATGTCAAAAGTCTCTTAGAAGGGTAAGGCTAAGTCAAAAGTCCCTAGGCCAAGAGTGAGGCAAATCCAAAAGTCCTAGAAATGGGGTGAAGCAAAACCAAAAGTCCCTAGAGCATGTTCTTGGTTTGAATGTGAATAAGTGGCATCGAAATTGTAACTTTGCACACTTTATGGTTGTTAAACCTTCCATTCATATGCTTTGATATGTATATGCCATGAATGTGTGTGTGGATTGTAATGCTTGGTTTTCGTTAAACGATGAATACAGATTTGTTTTCAAAGCAAGTCCTCTGAAATAAATTTTTTAAGGTCCCAAAAAATTTAAGTGACATTCTAGACTCCTAAAAATGAGAATGCTAGGTTCAGACGAAAAGAAAATAGAGTTAGAGTGAAGAAATAATTTCTTACAGAAAACTTACGAAACGTAATGGCATTTTCATAATTTGAGCAAATTTTGGAATTCACACCAAAGGGCTTTTTAAATGAAAGTTTTGAGTTCTCTAGGGTTCTTAGAAACCCTGAAAACCATGGGAAGCCCCAGGACAGTTAAATCCCCTCCGGTGGACGTTTTCCAATGTCAGTGTATGCAAACTTTGACAGATTTGTTCGGGAAGGTTTTAGCTCCGATTTGAGTGATTCCAAAGGCATTTTACTAAATTGGAAACCTAAATTTTATAATGGAAAAGACAATTCTCAAAAAGGAGCTAAAATGAAGTAGAAACAAAGAATGCCAAAAATGAAGGGCAAAACAAGAATTTTTGAAAAAGCCATCCTCCTCTGCCCATATATATGAGGTGCCCTACTCTTCCATTCATTTAGTATCATATTTTTCTGCCCCAAACCTCAGAAAAATCTTTAGGAGAGTGGCACACCAAGGGAAAAAGAAGGAGAACAGAAATTAAGGCTTGAAGGTAAGGAATTTTAGTAGTTTTTCATACTTTCTTCCATCCCAACCTCTTCTCCTCCATTCTTCTTTGTTTCCTTTGTTTATAATAAAGTTTATAAATCTGTTTTAAGGGAGAAATTAAGGGAAAAATTCGGATTTGAAGAGAGAAGCTCAAAGAATACAAGATTCAAGTGAGAAAAAGCAAGAAAACAAGGTAATTTCTTCTTCTATGGTTGCTACCCCTTGCTCCTCTTCTGCCCCTATTTTGCCTGACTAAAGAAGTCCTAGGAGGGCTTGGTTTTTAGGTAGAACCAAGGGTGATTCTTAGGAAAAAGGGCGTGGAGATTAAGAATAAGCAAAGAGAATTAACAAAAAACTATGAAAATTCAAGATGTAATTTCTAGGGTTTCAAGTGTTCCTCACAAAATCTGATTTGATCTCTTAATTCCTATGCCTAAATAAGTGTTTGAATGAGCTCCTAAGATCCCTAGAAGTCTCCCCATATGCTTCCTCCATCAAGAAAACAAAGCAAAGTCCATGAACCCTAAAATCAAGCATAGTCTCGACTTAAGGGTGTTGGAATACCTAAGGAGAGTTTTAAATTTTTCTAAGCCCATTTTTAAGTCATATATGATGAATGAATATGAGGGGAAGCCTTGGGAAAATTTAGGAAGCTTAAAGAATAAGTTGGTGCTTTATGTTCCATAATATGGCCTAAGAAGCAACATGTAGTTAGGCTCTTGATCTTGAATGTGTGATGACTCCAAGGGGCTTAAAAGGAGTCAAGAATCATATTTGATAGGAAAGAATAGAGCCTAGAATTTATTTGATGGGTGTTACTTCATTAAGTGCATTTTTGGAACCATAAAGGGATTTATAGGCCAAGATAGAGTTTGAGCAAGTTATGTGGCCTTAGAATTAATTTCATGAACCTAATTAGCTTCCATAAATTGTGTTTAGGCCAAAAGAAATCATTTCCACACCATTGTGTGTGTGAGCCGAGAAAGGGAGCATTGATTCAAGGAAAAAAGTTTGTGTTTCCTTCTAAGGTAGCTCACTCCACCTTTTCTCATGCGTGATTGTTTGCTTTACTTATCTTTGAATGTGTGTATGTGTATTTTAAGCCATGAAAAATGTTCTAGCATGAGCTCTTACTCCATGGTACCATGATGATGCATTATGTTTCTAAATAATGCTTATGATGTTTATTTTGGTTTGCTTGAGTATGGTGAGGCCAAGAACCCTTAGCCATGGTGAAGATGAGCCAAGGACCTTTAAGATTGGTCGAGACAAAGTAAAGAGTCTCCCAAAAGTGAAGTTGAGTCCAAGAACCTCTTAAATAATGGGTAAGGCAAGTCCAAAATCCACAAGTAAATGGAAGAGGCTAATCCACTTGCTTAGCAAGCCTTTGTATGCCATGTATGACTTACTTAAATGTTGGAAATGCTTCTTGAATGTTTACACATGATAACATGCCTATGCATGGATTTATGAGACTTGTTTTACATCTTTTATGTATGATTGAATGGGAGATGAGCTATTGAGATTCTTTGAATCTCATTCCCTCCTCTCCAATGATCTAACATGCTAGGTGGACCAAGAGATCAAGGGAATGGAAGCCAACTACATGAGAATTGAGAGCTTGACATGAAAGTGTATAGATTTTGGTTCTTTAAGGCCATATTGGTGTCTAATGATGTAATTCATTGTTGTATATGGTCTATGACCTCTTAAACATTTATAATTATATTAATATGTGATGTATAAATGAGAGAATCTGTTATATGAATGCTAGAATGTAATTTGAGTATGTAATGGAAAATTGTGCTTCTCGAAAGTTTGATGCAAGTATGTACAAATGCAAGTGGGATGGCCAAATTGAGATGCATGAGGTTTGGGACCATTTGGGTAGTTCATACAAGTCATAATCATGCTTTTAGACTTGCCCAAGAGGTGCTAAAGACCAAGGAAAGCCATTTGGATATTTTAGTATCTTGCATGGACAAAGAATTGACCAATTTAGAACCCTATACCACTTTTTGTCCAAATAAGCTCTTATTGATCTAAGATTTGGCATGTAATTAGAGTTTTTTGGGAAGCTAAAAGAACATAATTTTCGAAAGTCTACAGAATATTTGATGAGTTTTCAAAGTTGGCAAAAATTCTAATTTTGGTATGATACATTGTTCGCTTGGTCCGAATATGATTTCTATCACACAGGGCTCACATGATGCCTAATTACCATAAAATTTTATATGGAGAAACTAAACATTCCTAGTGACTTGTACCAACTAGAATCACCTCATTTAGAGGTCTAGAGAGGGAGATATAAATTTTTAAAGATCCTGTCTAGTATTAGGCCCCCCAACTGACCTCAAGTATTGTTTGGTTAGGTTTCAAGGTCTGAACGTGCCTGAACTAGTCTAAAATTATTTTTTTCCTCTAGCTAACATCTATACCTTTCTAGATTCATATCATTTGCCTGGACTAGATTTTTGTGAAATTAATTGGATATTTTTGAAATTTACTATAGAAACTTGTGATAGTACTAGTGGACCGCCAAACCTCTGGATATTTTTGAATGTCAAATGTCTTTTATGTTGGATATTATTGTCTAGACATATGTTTAGTATCAAGTAGACATGTGTAGCTTTCTAGAATGGACAAGAATTCATAATTTAGATTTTTCTAAAGTTTGTGACAGAAATAACAAAATTCTGACCGAAAATATAAGTATGAGTTTTATGCTTCCCTTTGGTTTTCATGAGTTGTAGGCCATTTTTAATGATGGAAATGAGTTGTGTTTATGTCATTAAATATGAGAATGTGATGTATGATCTCACATGGCCCACGTGACACTAAATGAAATTTTTATATACGACGCAATACTAAAATAATCAATATTTTAATGCCATTTTTCTATTCCCTTTGTGCAATTCATGATGTGAGACTTGGAAATGATAGGAAGCAAGCTAGAAATTATGGTGTTACATTTATTGGTATCAGAGTAAAGGTTCAACCTCTTGAAGTGGGTTGTGTCTTGTGTTTATAAGTTGCCTAGATGTATATGTACTTGTTTATGGATGAATTGAGTGTGTTGATGGTGGAAGTGTTCCCTTTTTCACGTTAAAGTTTGCTATGATGTTTCAACAAGATGGTGAACACTAGGAGAGGCAGCCCTCTAGAGAGCCGAGCATAGTGATCTGATTGCTGGAACCCTACAGTCTATTATGGTTCGATTAGATCAGCAGCAGGCAACAACAGCCCGTTATTATGCAGTTACAGGAATGACTTACTAAGAGAGAGAGAACCAAGGCCCCACACCTCCTCCTCCATAGCCACCTCACCACTCAGATCATCCCAAGCATTCAGAGGAGACTCACCTAGATCCATAGCCACACATACAGATGGTTGCCCCTATTCCACCAGCTTATACACCTCCAGCCCAGGAGCAGCCCTCGACCAAAAAGATCATCACCTAGTTTAGAAAGTTCGGGCCTCCCACCTTTGATGGTGAGATGAATTCAGAAAAAGCTAAGGCATGAGTTATGCAGTTAAAGAAGATCTTCGAGTTGATAGAGTGTATGTCTAAGTATAAAGCTAAGATGGCTGTTTTCTAGTTACAAAAAGAGGCAGATTATTGGTGGAAGGGCACGAAGCTTATTTTGAGGGCGAAGAACCTACATGGGAGACATTCCTTTAGGTATTCCATGAGAAATACTTCCCCAGTTCAGTCAGGAATGAGAAGGAGTCAGAATTCATTCTCTTGAAATAGACAGAGATTATGTTCGTGGACCAGTATGTAATGAAATTTGTAGAGCTCTCCTGATACTCCTCATATTTACAGAGGCATGATGATCGGAGGTGGAGAGCAGATAGATTAGAGACAGGTTTCCTCTCTGAGATTAGAGATAGGGTAGTATCATAAAGAATTAGACACTTTAATACCCTAGTTGAGATATGCAGAGTGACAGAAACCGTAATGTCCAATTTTCGTTTAAATGACAAAAATGGGCGCGTTTTCAAAGCAAGTCCCCTGAAATGGATTAGTTAAGGTCCCAAAAAATTTGAGTAATATTCTAGACTCTTAAAAATGAGAATCCTAGCCTCAGATAGAAGGAAAAATGGAGCTTGAATGAAGAAATAAATTTTCATGAAAAACTTACAAACATAATGGCATTTTTGTAATTTTGAGCAAATTTGGAATTTACATAAGAGGGATTTTTAAATGAAAATTTTGAGTTCTCCAGGGTTCTCAGAGGCCCTAAAAACTATGGGAAGCCCCGAGATAGTTAAATCTCCTCCGATGGACGTTTTCCAACATCAGTGTACCCGAACTTTGACAGATTCATTCAGGAAGGATTTAGCTCCGACTTGAGTGATTCCAAAGGAATTTTATTAAATTGGGAACCTAAATTTCATAATGAAAAATATGGTTTTAAAAAAGGAGCAAAAATGAAAGAGAAACAAAAATGCAAAGAACGAAGGGCAAAATAAAAATTTTTGAAAAAACCATTTTCCTCCCCCTATAAATAAGTGGCGCCTCACTTTCACACTCACATAGCTTCAGAATTATCTACCCAATTTCAGAGAAGAAGGCTAGGGTTTAGGCACACCAAAGTGAGAGAAGAAGAAGGAGAAATCCAAGCTTTAAGGTATGGTTTCTTGGTAATTTTTCATGCTTTTTTCTATCCACACCCCCTTTCCTTCATTCTCCTTTGTTTCCTTTGATTAAAATGAAGTTTACAAATATGATTTAAGAGAGAAACTTAAGGGAAATTTCGGATTTGAAGAGAGGAGCTTGGAGAAAGCAAGATTCAAGTGAGAAAAAGCAAGAAAACAAGGTAATTTCTCCTCCCATGGTTGATACTTTTGGTTTCCCTTCTTCTCCATTTTTCCTAACCTAAGGAACCCTAGGAGAGTTTGATTTTTAGGCAGAACCAAGGATGAATCTAAGAAAAAAGGCTGTGGAGATTAAGAATATGCAAAAGGAATTAACAAAGAGCCATTAGAATTCAAGATGCAAAACCTAGGGTTTCAAGTGCACCTTGTAAAATATGATTTTGTATGATAATTTCTAGGCCTAAATAAGAGTTTAAATGAGCTCCCAAGATCTCTAAGAGGCTCCCCACATGCATTCTCCCTTGAGAAAACAAAGCAAACTCCAAGAAACCTCATTTCCTCCATAGCCTCGGCCTAAAGGGGTTTGTGTGGCTAGGGAGAGTTTTAAATTTTTCTAAACCCATTCTTGAGTCATATTTGATGAATGAAAATGAAGGGAGGCCTTGGAAAAAATTTAGAACCTATAAAAAGTGAGTTAGTGCTTTATGTTCCATATTATGACCTAAAGAAGTAACATGTAGTTAGGCTCTTGGTTTTGATTGTGTGGTAACTCCAAGAGGCTTAAAAGGAGTCAAGAATCATATTTGAAAAGAAAGAATGGAGCCTAGAATTTATTTGAGGGATTTTGCTTCATTAGGTGCAATTATAGAACTATAATGAGGTTATAGACCAAGCTAATGTCTAAGCAAATTTTATGACCTTAGAATTAAGTCCATAAACCTAATTGGCTTTCATAAATTGTGTCTAGGCCAAGAGAAATCTTTCCCACACTTTTGTGTGTGTGTGGCCAAAGCAACGAAGGGAGATTCAAGGGAAAAAGTGTGTAATTGTTTCCAAGGTAGCTCTCTCCACCTTCTCTCATACATGGATGTGTACTTAGCTTGTCTTAGAATGTGTGTATGTGTATTTTTAAGCCATGAAAAGTATGCTAGCATGATTTCATATGCCATGGTTTCATGATGACATATTATGTTTCTAAATAATGTTATGATATTTATTTGGTTTTACTTGAGTATAGAGCGGCCAAAAACTTTTAGCCATGGTAAGAATGAGCCAAGAACCCTTAGAATTGATTGAGACAAAGCAAAGAGTTTTCCAAAAGCAAGATGGACTCCTAAGAACAAGGTTAAGTCCAAGAATCTCTTAAAGAATGGGTGAGGCAAGTCCAAAATCCATGAAGAAAAGGGGTGAGGCCAATCCATCCACTTGGCAAGCCTTTGGATGCCTTGTATGACTTATTCACATGCCAAGCTTGCTTCTTGAACGTTCATGTCATTTATTATAACCATGCATGCATTTTCAAGATTTGCTTTGCATATGTTATGTGTGATTGAAAGGGAGATGAGCTATTAGGATTCTTTGAATCTCTCCTCTCCAATGTTCTAATATGCTAGGTGGACCCAAAGAATAAGGCAATGGGAGCCAACTACATGAGAGATGAAGGAATGACATTAAAATGTGGAATTTGGTTACTTTAAGGCTATAAGAATGGCATATGTTGTAATCCATTAATGTATATGACTTATGAAGTTATGAACATGTGTAATTATATTAATATGTGATGCATAAATGAGAGGATATGATATGTGATTATTAGAATGTAATCTAAGTATGTAAGGCCAAGTTATGCTTCTTGGAAGTTTGATGTAAGTATATATAATTACAAGTGGCATAGCCAAAATAAGATTCATAGAGTTTGGGACCATTTGGGTAGCTCATACAAGTCCTAATTATGCTTTTAGACTGTCCAAGAGGTGCCAAACCCCAAGGAGAGCTATTTAGACCTTTTGATATTCCATATAGAGCCAAAATTGATTATAATGGAACCCTATATCACTTTTTACCCAAATGAGCTCTTCTTGATATAAGATTTGGCATACAATTAGAGCTTGTTGAGAGATTTTTAAGAAGCTAAAAAACATAATTTTCAGAGGTCTACAAAATAATTGATGAATTTTCAAAGTTGGCAAATTTTTTAGTTTTGGTCATGTTATTGTTCACTCAGGTTCGAAAATTAAATCTATCACATAGGGTCCAAATGATGTCCAATTACCACAAAATTTTATACAGAGAAACTAGACATTCTCAATAACTTGTAACTAGAAGCACCTCAGTTGGATGTCTAGAGAGGGAGATATGAATTTTCAAAGAATTTGTCCAGTATCAGGAACTCCACCCGACCTCAATTACTGTTTGATTGAATTTTGGGGCATGGGTATGCCTAAACTGGTCTGGAGTTATTTTTTCCCTCTAGTTAACATCTACATCTTTCTATATTGATATCATTTGCATGAATTGGATATTTTTGGAATTAATTGGACATTTTTGAAGTTTGCTATAGAATTTTATGGTAGCACCAGTGAATAGCTTGACCTCTAGACCATTTTGAATGTCAAACGTCCTATGTGTTGGATGTTATGGTTTGGACATATTTTTACCATAAAGTGGACATGTGTAGCTTTCTAGAATGGCCAAGAATTCATGATTTCTATTTTTTTTTGAATTAGTTATGATTTTCCAAAATTGTGATTGAAATGGAGCAAAATCTAGCCGAAAATGAATATGAATATTTCATGCTTCCCTTTGAGTTCCTTGAGATGTAGGCCACCTTGGATGATGCAAATGAGTTGTATTCATATAATTAAATATGAGAATGTGTTTTATGAACTCATATAGTCCAGTTGACACCGAATGGAATTTTTAGATATGACGCAACACAAAAATAATCATTATTTCTATTGCTTTTTTTCTTGAAAGCTTGTATGATTCTTGGAAATGAAATATCTAAAGGCATAAGATGAGCTAAAAATTATAGTGTTACAGAGATGAACCTTAAGACGATGCAGCCTACCTCCAGTGCTAGACCACCCCTCCCTGAGCTCAAGAGACCTAGAAAGGGATTACAGGCTACAGTTACTAGCCAGAGAGGTGGCAGAGGCCAGTGGAGCCGAAAAGGCAAGAGATGGAGGACTCAGTCTAGCAGAGTTAGCTTCACACTGATCACATGTTGCTAGTGTGGCAAGAACCACAGCACTAGACCATATTATGTGGGGCAAAATGTATGCTTCAAGTGTGGTAGGCTAGGACACATAGCCAAGGATTGCATATAGGTTCCTCCACAGATTACACAGCAGAGGGAGATGGCTCCTGCTCCCAGACCTTAGACCTTGGGTAGAGTCTTTGCCCTATCACAATAGGAGGCTAGCCGGTTCTTGACTCTGATTCAAGGTACTATTAGAATAAATGATTTTTCTATAACTGCATTATTTTATTTGGGTGCTAGTCATTCTTTCATATCAAATGACTATGCTAGGAGGTTGGGTCTAAGTATGCATACACTTCCATATGATTTGCATGTATCCACCCCCATAAGGAATCGAGCCATTACCTTCCATGCTTGTTTGAATTGTGTGATCCAGTTTAATTACTGCCTTACCACCCTTGATTTGATTTGTATGCCCCTTATTGAGATTGATGTGATCATTGGCATGAACTGGATGTCTACAAATAATGCCACATTAGATTGTAGCAACAGATGTATTCTTTACCTAAGTGTGGTACTGTGCTTAGTATGAGGATTGAGTTATCTATTATGACCACCTCCCAGGCAAAGAGATCTCTAGGGCATAGTTGTCAAGAGTACCTAGTTTTCTTTTCAACTCAAGCTAATATAGAAGAGGGTATAGATCAGATCCTAGTAGTGAGGGAGTTCCCAGAGGTATTTCCTAGAGAGATTAGTAGACTTACCCTAGAGAGAGAGATTGAGTTTCCTATAGACATTACACCTGGGGCAGGTCCAGTGTCTAAGGCCCTGTATAGGATGGCTTCCATCGAGCTAGTTGAGCTTAAGATATAGAAAGAAGAGCTTTTAGCAAATGGTTTTATCAGACCCAGTGTTTGCCATGGGGAGCTCTAATTTTATTCGTAAAGAAGAAAGACAAGCGCCTTAGACTATGTATAGATTACAAGGAACTCAATAAGATAACTATTAAGAATAAGTACCCTCTCCCTCACATAGATGACCTCTTCGATCAGTTAGTGGGAGCGTTAGTATTTTTCAAGATAGACCTCAGGTTGGGATATCATTAGCTCAAAATAAAGGTTGAGGATATTCCCAAAATAGCTTTTAAAACTAGATACGGGCATTATGAAATTTTAGTTATGCCCTTTAGGTTGACAAATGCACCCACAATATTCATAGATTATATGAACAGAGTCTTCAGGCTATATTTAGATAGATTTGTAGTTGTCTTCATAGATGACATCCTCATCTACTCAAAAAGTAGAGGGGAACATGAGTAGCATTTGAGATTAGCCTTGGAGACACCGAGAGAGAGACAGTTGTACGCTAAACTTAGTAAATGTGAGTTCTGGCTTACTGAAGTTCAGTTTCTAGGTCATGTAATCTCCCAGGTAGGGGTCGCAGTAGATCCCCATAAAGTAGATGTAGTATTATAGTGGGAGAGACCTAGGATAGTGACAGAGATTAGAAGCTTCCCAACTTTACCAAGTTACTATAGGAGGTTCATTCAAGGCTTTTCTCATATAGTGATGCCACTGACCCGACTTACTATAGAGAATGTGACGTTTATGTGGAATGAGAAACGTGAGAGTAATTTTCAGGAATTTAAGCACAAGTTAACCACGGCCCCAGTATTAGTACCCCCTGACCCTAAAGAGACTTTTGTAGTATACAGTGATGCCTCAAAGAAAGGGTTAGGAAGTGTACTTATGCAGAAAGGCTGAGTGGTAGCTTATGCTTCTAGATAGTTGAAATCTCATAAGGAAAACTACCCCACACATGACCTAGAGTTAGCTGTAGTGGTGTTTACTTTGAAAATATGGAGACACTACTTGTATGGGGTAGCCATAGAAATTTACATCAACCATAAGAGCCTTAAATATTTATTTGAATTGAAAGAACTGAATATGAGATAGCGGAGATGGTTAGAATTTTTGAAAAATTATGCTTTTACATTGAAATACCATCTCGGTAAAGATAATGTGGTAGCTGATGCCTTAAGTAGAAAATCCATGCACATAGCCTGTATGATGATCCAAGAACAAGAATTGATTGAAAGATTCAGAGATATGAGTCTCTCCTATGAGGTGTATTCGAGGAAGTTATTAATGAGTGAAACCTGAATAGAAAATGACCTGAGAGATCAAATAAGAGAGGCCCAGTAAACAAATGACCATGTAAGTAAAATTAGAGTCCAAATAGCCCAGGGTAGCACCCAAGAGTTCAATCTGTTTGAGGATAACATAGTGAGATACAGGGATAGACTGTATATGCCTAGAAATATGAAAATCAAAGAGAAAATATTAGATGAGGCACATAAGAGCAAGTACACCATTCATCCAGGTAGTAATAAAATTTATCAGGACTTAAAGAAAATGTTTTGGTGGCTTAGAATGAAAACAGACATAGCAAAATATGTCTCCCGATGTATAGTATGCCAAAGAGTGAAAAAAGAACACCAGAAACTAGCTAGGTTACTTTAGCCCCTAGATATCTCAGACTGAAAATGGGATAGTATAGCTATGGATTTTGTCATGGGTCTACCCAGGACATCATCGAGGCATGATATAATATGGATAATAATGGATAGGTTAAAAAGTCAACACACTTTTTAGCTATAAAAGCTACTTATACCTTAGATAAATTAGCCTAACTGTACATCAGGGAGATAGTTAGATTACATGGCGTGCATAGAAGCATAGTGTCAGATAGAGATCCTAGATTCACTTTGAATTTCTGGAGATCATTATAGGATGCTCTAGGTACCAAACTCAGATTTAGCACAGCCTATCACCCCCAGACAGATGGTCAGATAGAGAGAACCATCCAAACCCTAGAAGACATGTTGAGGGCATGTGTCTTAGAAATGAAAGGAATTGGGATACATACTTACCTCTAGCAGAGTTTGCCAATAATAATAGCTATCATGCAAGTATACAAATGGCACCGTATGAGGCATTGTGTGGGAGAAAGTGTAGGTCTCCAATGTGTTAGGTTGAGCTAGGAGAGTGGAGCCTTATAGGCCTAGAATTAGTGGACCAGACATTTAGACAGATTGAGACCATCAGAAAAAAAACTCCTGACGAACTAGAGTAGATAGAAAAGTTATGTAGATAAAGGTAGACAACCGTTAGAGTTTGAAATTGGAGACCATGTCTTCATTAGAGTGTCTCTAATCACAGGGATAAGTCAGTCCATTAAAAGTAAAAAGCTTAGTTCAAAATACATAGGTCCTTTCCAGATTCTTGATAAAGTAGGACCAGTGGCCTACAAACTAGCCCTTCCCCTAAACCTGAGCCAAGTACATAATGTATATCATGTTTCACAGCTTAAAAAGCACCAACCCAACCCCTCACATGTCATAGATTATGAGAATATGCAGTTATTGGATAATCTATCATATATAGTATCACCAAATTGGATGATAGACATTAGACTTAAGCAGTTATAGAATAAGACGATATCGCTGGTGAAAGTGGTTTGGAAGAGGTTATCTCTCGAAGAAGCTACCAGGGAGCTAGAGGAACATATGAGGAAGAAATATCCAGAACACTTCCCATAAGGTATCTTATCTAAATTTCAAGGAAGAAATTCTTAAAGGGGGAAGAATTGTAATGTTTGGTTTTCATTAAATGACGAAAATGGATGCATTTTCAAAGCAAGTCCCCCGAAATGAATTAGTTAAGGTCCCAAAAAAATTGAATGACATTCTAGACTCCTAAAAATGAGAATTGTAGGCTTAAACAGAAAGAAAAATAAAGATAGAATGAAGAAACAATTTTTTACGAAAAACTTACGAAAAGTAATGGCATTTTTGTAATTTTGAGCAAATTTTGGAATTCACACAGGAGGGCTTTTAAAATTCATTTAGTCTCATATTTTTCTGCTCTAAACCAGAGAAGAAACCCTAGGAGATTCGCACACCAAGGAAAAAAGAAGGAGAAGAGAAATCAAGGCTTGAAGGTAAGGAATTTTAGTAGTTTTTCATGCTTTCTTCCATACAAACCTCTTCTCCTCCATTCTCCTTTGTTTCCTTTGTTTATAAAGAAGTTTAAAAATCTTTTTTAAGGGAGAAATTAAGAAAAAAATTTGGATTTGAAGAGAGGAGCTTAAAGAAGACAAGATTCAAGTGAGAAAAAGTAAGAAAACAAGGTAATTTTTTCTTCCATAATTGCTATCCCTTGCTCCTCTTCTCCACCCATTTTGCCCCACTCAAGAAGTCCTAGGAGTGCTTGGTATTTAAGCAGAACCAAGGGTGATTCTTAGGCAAAAGGGTGTAGAGATTAAGAATATACAAAGAGAATTAACAAAAAACCATGGAAATTCAAGATGCATTTTTTAGGGTTTCAAGTGTTCCTCATAAAATCTAATTTGATCTCTTAATTCCTATTCTTAAATAAGTGTTTGAATGAGCTCCTAAGATCCCTAGAAGTTTCCCCATATGCTTCCTCCATTAAGAAAACAAAGCAAAGTCCATGAACCCTAAAATTAAGCATAGTCTCGACCTAAAGGTGTTGGAATACCTAGGGAGAGTTTTAAATTTTTTTAAGCCCATTTTTGAGTCATATAGGATGAATGAATATGAGGGGAAGCCTTAGAAAAAATTTAGGAAGCTTAGAGAATGAGTTGGTGCTTTATGTTCAATAATATGGCCTAAAGTAGCAACATGTAGTTAGGCTCTTGATCTTGATTGTGTGATGACTCCAAGAGGCTTAAAAGGAGTCAAGAATCATATTTGAAAGGAAAGAATGGAGCCTAGAATTTATTTGATGGGTGTTGCTTCATTAGGTGCATTTTTAGAACCATAAGGGGGTTTATAGGTTAAGCTAGTATTTAAACAGGTTGTGTGGCATTAGAATTAATTGCATGAACCTAATTAGCTTCCATAAATTATGTTTAGGCCAAGAGAAATCATTCCCTAACCATTTTGTATGTGAGACAGAGAAAGGAAGCATTGATTCAAGGAGAAAAGTGTGTTTGCTTCTAAGGTAGCTCACTCTACCTTCTCTCATGCATGATTGTTTGCTTTACTTATCTTTGAATGTGTGTATGTGTTTTTTAACCTATGAAAAATGTTCTAGTATGAGCTCTTACTCCAAGGTACCATGATGATGCATTATGTTTCTAAATAATGCTTATGATATTTGTTTTGGTTTGCTTGAGCATGGTGAGGCCAAGAACCCTCAGCCATGGTGAGGATGAGCCAAGGACCTTTAAGATTGGTCGAGACAAAGTAAAGAGTCTCCCAAAAGTGAGGTTGAATCCCAAGAGCAAGGTTGAGTCTAAGAAACTCTTAAAAAATGGGTGAGGTAAGTCCAAAATCCACAAGTAAATGGAAGAGGCTAATCCACTAGCTTGACAAGCCTTTGTATGCTATGTATGACTTGCTCAAATGTTGGAAATGCTTCTTGAATGTTCACACATGATAATATGCCCATGCATACGTTTGTGAGACTTGTTTTGCATATTTTATGTATGAATGAATGGGAGATGAGCTATTGGAATTCTTTGAATCTCATTCCCTCCTCTCCAATGATCTAACATGCTAGGTGAACCAAGAGATCAAGGGAATGAAAGCCAACCACATGAGAATTGAGAGCTTGATATCAAAGTGCATAGATTTTGGTTCTTTATGGCCATATTGGTGTCTAGTGATGTAATCCATTGTTGTATATGGCCTATGACCTCTTTAAAACATATAATTATATTAATATGTGAGGTATAAATGGGAGAATATGTTATGTGAATGCTTGAATGTAATTTGAGTATGTAATGGCAAATTATGCTTCTTGAAAGTTTGATGCAAGTATGTACAAATGCAAGAAGGATGGCCAAATTGAGATGCATGAGGTTTGGAACCATTTGGGTAGTTCATACAAGTCATAATCCTGCTTTTAGACTTGCCCAAGAGATGCCAAACACCAAAGAAAGCAATTTAGATATTTTGGTATCTTGCATGGACCAAGAATTGACTAATTTAGAACCCTATAACACTTCTTATTCTCTTCTTGATATGAGATTTGGCATGCAATTAGAGATTTTTGGAGAGCTAAAGAACATAATTTTTGAAGTTCTGGAGAATATTTGATGAATTTTTAAATTTGGCAAAAATTCTGGTTTTGATTCGATACACTGTTCACTTGGTCCGAAAATGATTTCTATCACACAGGGCCCAAATGATATCCAATTGTCACCAAATTTTATATGGAGAAACTAGACATTGCCAGAGACTTGTGCCAACTAAAAGAACCTCATTTGGAGGTCTAGAGAGGGAGATATAAATTTTTAAAAATTCTATTTAGTATTAGGAGCCCCAATTAACCTCAGGTACTGTTTGGTTGAGTTTTGAGATTTGGACATGCCTGAACGGGTCTGGAGTTATTTTTTCCCTCTAGCTAACATCTGTAGCTTTCTGGATTGTATCATTTTCATGGATTGGATTTTTGTGGAATTAATTGAATATTTTTAAAGTTTGCTACAGAAACTTATGACAGTACCAGTGGACAACCAGACATTTATACCTTTTCAAATGTCTGTGTTGGATATTATGGTCTGGACATATTTTTATCATAACATAGACATGTGTAGCTTTTCAAAATGACCAAGAATGCATGATTTATATTTTTTTAAGAATTAGTTATGATTTTCTAAAATTTGTGACAGAAATGGCAAAATTCTGGCCGAAAATATAAGTATGAGTTTTATGTTTCCCTTTGGTTTCCATGAGTAGTAGGCCACTTTTAATGATGGAAATGAGTTGTATTCATGTAATTAAATATGAGAATGTGATTTATGAGCCCACATGGTCCACGTGACACCAAATAGAATTTTTATACGTGACGCAACACTAAAATAATCAATATTTTAATGTCATTTTTCTATTCCATTTGTGCAATTCATTATGTAAGACTTGAAAATGATAGGAAGCAAGCTAAAAATTATGGTGTTACATTTATTGGTATTAGAGCAAAGGTTTGTCTTGATGTGGGTTGTGGCTAGTGTTTATGTAACACCCAAAAATTAATTAAGGTGTTAATTATGGATTTAGATTAATTAAGAATAATTAATATGGAATAATTGGACAAGTTAAGTGAATGGAAATCTTAGAAAGATAAATTATTAATATGGGTTTGAGATTTAATTGAGTTAAAAACTCCATATAAGCCCAAATTAAATTAAATAGGCCAAGGTTATGGACTAATGGAGGCCTAATAATTTTAGGTGCAGACCTAACCTTTTAATATGAGACTTGTCCCAAGAGAGAGCACCTAGTGAGGACCCAATTTGGTTTAGTGAGATACGAGCCCAAGACCCAATTTATATAAGCCCCTATAATTGGCCGAATACCCCTTATGCAGATCTCAACTAAGTGGGCTCTTGAAAACTTGACCCAACCCAACTAAAAGTTTGAATTGTTGAAGTTGGCCTAACAACTTACAACTTCAACCCAACAATTAGTGGGAGTCCAATAAGTCCTTAGGCTAATAGGTTGACCCATAACCCATTTAGAACCCAATTTGATACCCTAAAAACCATTTTGGCCACCCCCATTCTGCAGAAACATAAGAAACAAAAGAGAAATTTAGAGGGGCAAAATGGCAGGCTAGGGTTCTTGACATATTTCCACCATTTCCCACTTCTAGAGCAAGATTCAACCAAGGTAATAGTTGTTTAACTTAATCTCCTTCTCTTTCTCTTCATTTTGGCCTGATTATTTTTTCATTTAGAGCATTTTCACCATACCCAAAATCTAAAATGTGGTTGTTTGAGATTTTCTTGGTGAAATTTCGTAGGCTAGGGATGAGGGTGTTATTGGGTAAGTATAAACTCTTTATTTTGATGCATTTTCTACTGGTTTAAGACCCCTATTGTAGACTTATAGTATGGGCCTTAATTTTGTGCGAATTTTCCCATGGTATGGAGTGATATTTTGATGTTTCTGGTCTAGGGAAGGTAAAACCCGAAATTAGAGGCTCTTGGTGATTGGGTAAGTGTTTCTGAGTAGTTCTATATAGCTTAACTCCTTGAGTAATAGGTTTGCTGATATAAACTGTAATTAGGGATAGTAATGGCTTGGTTTTGTTTCCATAAGTTGAAGTAGCATTAAATTAACTCTTAGAGGATTGGCTACAAGTGAGGTAACCAGGGTTCATGCTTATTCCATGCATATATTTGTTTAATTTTGTATTTGCTGCATGGTTATGATTTTGATACTAAATGAATTGTTAACTATCTATTATATGTGATTGGACTTTGTGAGTCTATGGTGGAGCTGTGGTGCGGCTACCAACTGTGCATGTGCTTCGATCGGGCACCAAGTTATGATTAGACCCTAAATGCACTGAGCCCTGGTTATGCTCAATGGGGAGTAGGTGCCGTGGACGGGCCTCTCCCGGTATTATTGGCCTTTAACATGTGGAATTGTGATTGCTAGTATGGGATAGTAATCATAGATAGCTTAATTATTTCATTTACTAGTATGGCTGGTATGTTTTCTTATGCTTATATGAAATCATGCATATATGTGAATTAAAATGGAATAAATGAATGGAATTTGTCTTGGTTACTAAGATTTGCATTTCACCCCATTTCATGGGATTATACTTTCAGGTGAAGGCCCTTCGGGTAAGGATAAGGGGAAGCAAGTGGATGAAAATCCATGAGCTCCAGCCATGTGTGGGGGAGGCTACACTTGGGCTTATCTGAGTAGAATAGATGCAATTTTGTTATTCGTTTATATAGCATCATCATGTTATCATGTTGCCAAGTGTAGGCATTTATATTTTGATTAGTTGAAATGTATCTATTAAGGAGTTAAGTCTCATTATAGCTTGGTATTGAATGTATGAACTTATAGTATTTGATGTATGAACTTTGCTGAATTCATGATATGGTCTACTATTGGAAATGTCATCATGGGATATATTAGATTGTTGATTTGAATCAGTGATGTGTGGAATCTCTAATGGAATATGTATTGAATGATAATGGTTGATAATTCATGAACTCTTACTATTATTACTCTATGAACTTACTGATATAAGGTAGTTGAAGGAGTAAAAATTAACATTTAAGTCTTGAACTAGTAATGATAGATAAGTTGGGTAAATTAGGCTAGTGAAAGCTATTGGAACCCCACAAATTAAGGTAGAGTGGCCCTAGGGTGTCATTGGAGGGAGAATGGAGAGTATGAGACAAGACTTTAAAAGTTATAGGATCAGAAGGCATTTTGCCATGGCCAAAATATTATTAGCCATGGCCAATAGAGGCGAAGTTGCCTAGGGAGAGTACTAGAGAGCAATTCGTCACAGCCAGAAGTGGAATTAGGCATGGCGAAATATGTGAGGCCACATTGGGAGTCGTCTAGAGGGTAATTCACCATGACTAAATGGGAATTGGCCGTGGCGAACTTTTGTGAAAATGAGTCAAGTATTCTAGAGAGGAATTAGTTATAGCGAAAGGGGGAATTGGTCACGGCCAAGAGTAAGAGGCAAGCGAGATAGGCTCCAAGAGGTTTCCTCGCTACGACGCCATGTAGGTTAGCCGCGGTGAAGCTCCAACTCACCACAATGATACCCAAGAGCAATTGGCTATGGCACAAGGACATTTAGCCATGGCTAACGGTCCCAAACTCTCATTCCAACCTATGAATCTTAATGCTTGACATGGTAACCTCAAAGGATGACATAGAAACATTAAAAGAAGAATTCTTGTGAGTTGGAATTAATGGGTAATAGAATCAAAGGCTTATAAATGAGTGTTTGTTTCCCTTATGTACATGAATGCTTGTAATTATTTGGTTGATGACTCTAATAACATTACGGTTTAAATTTCCTTGCATTTTCCAAATGTAATTAGTCGTGATGTCTTGTAACCCTGATTTATGGTTATTAATCATGTATTTTATCTTAATTACAATGATTAGAAGTTAGGGTCGTCACAGTTTATGAGTTGCCTAGATGTATAAAAACTTGTTTATGGATGAATTGAGTGTGTTAATTGTAACACCATATATTTCTAGCATGCTTCCGATCATTTCTAAGTCTCGCATGATCAATTGAACAAAAAGGAATGGAAAATGACATTAGTACAATTTACCGGGCGTTACATTAATAGTAGAAGTGTTCCCTTTTTCATGTTAAAGTTTGCTATGATGTTTCAACAAGATGGTGAACACTAGGAGAGGTTGGCCCTTTAGAGAGGCTCACCCAGATGCATAGCCACACATACAAATGGTTGCCTCTATTCCACCAGCTCAGGAGTAGCCCTTGATTAGAAAGATCATCACCCAGTTCAGAAAGTTTGGCCTCCCACCTTTGATGGTGAGATGAATTCAGAAAAAGCTGAGGCCTAGGTTATGCAGTTAGAGAAGATCTTCGGGGTGATGGAGTGTACGTCTAAGCAAAAAGCCAAGATGGCTATTTTCCAATTACAAAAAAAGGTAGATTATTAGTGGAAGGGCACCGAGCCTATTTTAAGGGTGAGGAATCTCCCAATTACATAGGAGGCATTCCTTCAGGTATTTCACGAGAAATACTTCCCTAGTTCAATCAAGGATGAGAAGGAGTCAGAATTCATTCTCCTGAAACAGATAGAGGGGATGTCCATGGACCAATATGTAACAAAATTTGTAGAGCTCTCCCGATACTCCTTATATTTACAAAGGCATAATGATGAGAGATGGAGAGCACATAGATTAGAGAAAGGCTTGCTCCCTGAGATTAGAGATGGGATAGTGCCACAAAGAATTAGGCACTTTAATACCCTAGTTGAGATATGTAGAGTGACGGAGATGAACCTCAGGACGATGCAACTTACCTCCAGTGCTAGACCATCCCTCCCTGAGCCCAAGAGACCTAGAGAGGGATCACAGGCTGCAGTTACTAGCCAAAAAGGTGGCAAAGGCCAGTTGAGCTAAAAAGTAAGAGACAGAGGACTCAGTTTAGTAAAGGTAGCTTCACACCAATCATATGTCCCTAGTGTGGCAAGAACCACGACACCAGATAGTGTTATATGGAGCAGAATGTATGCTTCAAGTGTGGTAGGCCAGGACACATGGCCAGATATTACACACAGGCTCCTCCATAGATTACACAACAGAGGGAGATGGCTTTTGCTCCCAGACCTTAGACCCAGGGTAGAGTCTTTGCCCTATCACAGCAGGAGGCTAACCGGTTCCTGAGTCTTATTTAAGGTACTATTAAAATAAATGATTTTTCTGTAATTGCATTATTTTGATTCAGATGCTAGCCATTCTTTCATATCATATGACTGTGCTAGGAGGTTGGGTCTGAGTATGTATACACTCCCATATGATTTACATGTATCCACCCCTATAGGGAATCAAGTGATTACCTCCTATGCTTATTTGAATTGTGTGATCCAGTTTAATCACTGCCTTACCACCCTTGATTTGATTTGTATGCCCCTTATTGAGATTGATGTGATCATTAGCATGAACTAGATGTCTGCAAATAATGCCACATTAAATTATAGCCATAGATGTATTCTTTACCTGAATGTGGGACTGTGCCCAGTATGAGGACTGAGTTATCTGTTATGACCACCTTCTAGGCTAAAAGATCTTTAGGGCATGGTTGTTAAGGGTACCTAGTTATTTTTTCAGTTTAGGTTGATGTAGAAAAGGATATAAATGAGATCCTAGTAGTGAGGGAGTTCCCAGAGGTATTTCCCAAATAGATTAGTGGACTACCCCCAGAGAGAGAGGTTTAGTTTCCTATAGACATTGTACCTGGGGTAGGTCCAGTGTCTAAGGGCCTATATAGGATGGCTCCCATCGAGCTAGTTGAACTTAAGAAAGAGATAAGAGCTTTTAGAGCAGGGTTTTATCAGACCCAGTGTTTTGCCATGGGGAGCTCTAGTTTTATTCGTAAAGAAGAAAGATGGGGGCTTTAAACTATGTATAGATTACAGGGAACTCAATAAGACAACTATTAAGAATAAGTACCTTCTCATTCACATAGATGACCTCTTAGATCAGTTAGTGGGAGTGTTAGTATTTTCTAAGATAATTTTCTGGTCGGGATATCACTAGCTTAGAATAAAGGTTGAAGCTATTCCCAAAATGGCTTTTAAAACTAGATACGGGCATTATGAATTTTTAAGTTATGCCCTTTGGGTTGACGAATGCACCCGCAGTATTCATGGATTATATGAACAAAGTTTTTAGGCCATATTTAGATAGATTTGTAGTTATCTTCATAGATGACATCCTCATCTACTCAAAAAGTAAAGAGGAACATGAGTAGCATCTGAGATTAGCCTTTGAGACCCTGAGAGAGAGACAGTTGTATGCTAAACTTAGAAAATGTGAGTCTTGGCTTACTGAAGTTTAGTTTCTAAGTCATGTAATCTCCTAGGCAAGGATTGTAATAGATCCCCATAAAGTAGAGGTAGTATTACGTTAGGAGAGACCTAGGACAATGACAGAGATCAGAAACTTTCTAGGTATAGCAAGTTACTATGGAAGGTTCATTCAGGGCTTTTCTTAGATAACAATGCCACTGACCCTGCTTACTAGAAAGAATGTGCCATTTGTGTGGATTGAGAAATGTGAGAGTAGTTTGCAGGAATTGAAGTACAAGTTAACCACGACCCCAGTTATAATACTCCCTAACCCTAAAGGGACTTTTATAGTTTACAGTGATGCCTCAAAGAAAGGGTTAGGATATGTGCTTGTGCAGAAAGGCTGAGTGATAGCTTATTCTTTTAGACAGTTAAAATCTCATGAGGAAAACTACCCCACACACGACCTAGAGTTAGCCGCAGTGGTGTTTGCTTTTAAAATATGGAGACGCTACTTGTATAGGGCAGCTATAGAAATTTACATCGACCACAAGAGCCTTAAATATTTATTTGAACAGAAAGAACTAAATATGAGACAGCGGAGATGGTTAGAATGTTTGAAAGACTATGATTTTACATTGAAATATCATCCTGGTAAGGCTAATGTGGTAGCTGATGCCCTAAGTAGAAAATCCATACACATGCCCTGTATGATGATCTGAGAATAAGAATTGATTGAAAGATTCAGAGATATGAGTCTCTCCTGTGAGGTGTATTCAGGGAAGTTATTAATGAGTGAAACCCGAATAGAAAATGACCTGAGAGATCAGATAAGAGAGGCCCAGTAAACTGACGACCATGTAAGTAAAATTAGAGTCCAAATAGCCCAAGGTAGAACCCAAGAGTTCAATCTATCTGAGGATAACATAGTGAGATACAGGGATAGACTGTATGTGCCTAAAAATATGGAAATCAAAGAGAAAATATTTGATGAGGCACATAAGAGCAAGTACACTATTTATCTAGGCAGTAACAAAATGTATCAGGACTTAAAGAAAATATTCTGGTGGCCTGAAATAAAAATAGGCATAGCAGAATATGTCTCCCAATGTTTAGTATGACAAAGAGTGAAAATAGAATACCAAAAACTAGCTAGGTTACTTTAGGCCCTAGATATCTCGTAATGGAAATGGGATAGTACAGTTATGGATTTTGTCATGGGTCTACCCAGGACATCATCGGGGCATGATATAATAATAGTGGAAAGGTTAACAAAGTTAGCATACTTCTTAGCTATGAAAGTTATAATACCATAATCTCTAACTCATTTCATGTTATATCTATGCCTCACATCATGCAACTCATATAAGAGGGAAAATAATGGTATTAAAATAATGAGTATTTTAGCATTACGTCACGTATAAAAATTTCATTCGGTATCTCGTGGACCACGTGAACTCATGTATCATATTCTCATATTTAATTACATAGATACAACTCATTTCCATCACTAAAAGTGGCCTACAACTTGTGGAAAGCAAGAACCACATAAAATCTCATGAAGTAATTTTGGCTAGAATTTCCCTTTCTCTGTCACAAATTTTGAAAAATCATAACTAATTCTAAAAAATTGAATTCATACATTCTTTGCTATTATAGAAAGCTACACATGTATAATTTATACTAAAAATATATCCAGATCATGAAACACAACAAAGAAGACGTTTGATATTCCAAAATGTCCAGAGGTCTGGATGGCTACTGGTACTGTTATAGCTTTCTACTACAAAATTTAAAAATGTTCAATTAATTTCACAAAAATCCAATTTATGTAAATGATACCAATATGGAAAGCTACAGATGTTATATAGGGGAGAAAAATAACTCTAAACCAGTTTAGGCACACCCAGACCTCGAAACTCAATCAAACAATACTTAAAGTCAGTTTGAGCGCCTGATACTAGATAGAATCTTTAAAAATTCATATCTTCATCTCTAGGCATCCAAATAGGATGCTTCTAGTTGGTACTAGTCACTGTAAATGCCTAATTTTTTTGTATAAAATTTCATGGCAATTGGACATCATTTGAGCCTTGGGTGACATAATTTATTTTTAGACCAAATGAATAGTACAGCAAACCAAAACCAGAAAAATTGGCAACTTTGGAAAATTCTCAAATATTCTGTAGACCTTAAAAAATTATGATCTTTAGCTTCCCAAAAAGCTCTTAATGAGACCTAATTGTGTGCCAAATTTCTAACCAAGAATAGCTCATTTAACTAAAAAGTGATATAGGGTTCTATTATGGTCATTTTTGGTTCCATATGGGATACCAAAATTACCAAATAGCTTTCCTTTGATTTTGGCACCTTTTGGGCAAGTCTAAAAGCACATTTAGGATTTATATGAGCTGCCTAAATGGTTCCAAACCCCATACATCTCATTTTGGCCTTTCCACACACATATGCACATTTCCATAAACTCATTATGGAGCTATCCTTGCCATACATCCTCAATTCACATTCCATCATTCACATAACACATACTTTCATTTCTACATCATATAATATCATAATTACATATGTCTCAAGGGTTATAAGTCATTTACAAAACTCATATACATCATTATGGTCATTATAGTTTTAAAAAGGTAAATGCTAAACATATGGATGTCAATCTTCTTCCTTCAATGTTGTTGGCTCCCATTAGCATATCCACTTGGTCCACCTAGCATGTGAGATCATTGGAGAGGAGGGAATAAGATTCAAAGAATCCCAATAGCTCATCTCCTATTCAATTATACATAATATATGCAAAGCAAGCCTTAAAAATGCATGCATGGATATTATGGAAGTCATGAACATTCAAGAAGCAAACTTAGCATGTGAACAAGTCATACAAATCATTCAAGAGCTCACCAAGTATTTGAATTGGCCTCACACTTTTCCTCATGGATTTTAGACTTGCCTCACTCATTCTTTAAGAGTTTTGGACTCAATCATACTCTTGGGAGCCCACCTTGCTTTTAGGAGACTCTTTACTTTGTCTCAACCAATTTCAAGGGTTCCTGGCTCATCCTCACCATGGTGAAGAGTTCTTGGCCTATCTACACTCAAGTAAACTCAACAAACATCATACATTCATTTGAAAACATAACATGACATCATGAAATCATGGCATATAAAATCATGCTAGCATACTTTTCATGGCTTGAAAATACACATACACACATTCTAAGACAAGCTAAACACACATCCATGCATGAGAAAAGGTGGGGAGAGCTACCTTGCACTCAATCACACACTTTTTCCTTGGATTTCAAGCCTCCTCTTTCGGCCACACATACACAAGCTTGTGGAAATGGTTTCTCTTGGCCTAGATACAATTTATGGAAGCCAATTAGATTCATGAAACAATCTCTAAGGCCATACAACTTGCTTAAATACTAGATTGCTCTATAAGTTCCATTATGGTCCATAAATGCACCTAATGAAGCAATACCCTTCAAATAATTTCTAGGCTCCATTCTTTCCTTTCAAATATGATTCTTGACTCCTTTTAAGCCTCTTGGAGTTATCACACCATTAAAATAAAGGGCCTAACATCATGTTGCTTCTTTAGGTCATAATATGGAACCTAAGACACCAAATCACTTTCTATGAGTTCTAAATTTTTTCCAAGGCCTCCCTTCATTTTCATTCATCAAATATGACTCAAGAATGGCCTTAGAAAAATTTAAAACTCTCCCTAGCTATATGAACATGCTTTGCCCGAGATTATGCCTAGGTTAGGGTTCCTTGGAATTTTCTTTGTTTTCTTGAAGGAGGAAGCTTGTGGGAGCATCTTAGGAGTCTCAAGAACTCATTTAAACTCTTAATTAAACCTAGGAACCATCACACAAAATCAGAAATTGGAAGGAACACTTGAAACCTTAGAATTTGCATCTTGAAATCTAATGGCTATTTTGTTGTTTTCTTTGCATATTCTTATTCTTCTCCATCAAATACCTAAGATTCATGCTTGATTGGGATTAAAAATCAGATCCTCCTATAGCTCCTAGGGTTAGGTGAAATGGAGAAGAAGGGTGATGGAAGATATCAACCATAGGATGCAATTTTATCTTGTTTCCTTACTTAGTTTGGCTCGAATCTTGCTTTCTCCAAGCTCCTCTCTTCAAATCCGAAATTTCCCTTGAATTTCTCCCTTGAATTAGATTTATAAACTTCATTTTAATCAAAGGAAATCAAGGAGGATGAAGGAGAGGTAGTGTGGATGGAGAAAAACATGGAAAACAACCATAAAAAACATACCTTTAGCTTGGAATTTCTTCTCCTTCTCCCCTTCTCTTGGTGCACCCAAAACCCTAGCTCTCTCTTCTGAAATTATACAAAATTTTCTGATTCCAAATGGAGAGGAAAGTGGGGTGTCACCTATATATAGGTGTAGGAAAGTGACTTTTTCAAAAATTTTAATTTTGCCCTTTGTACTTTGTATTTTTGTTTCTCCTTCGTTTTAGCTCCTTTTTTAGAACTGTATTTTGCATTATAAAATTTAGGTTCCCAATTAAATAAAATTTCTTTGGAATTACTCAAATCAGAGCTCAAACCTTCCCGAACAGATCTGTCAAAGTTCAGGTACACTGACATTGGAAAACATCTACCGAAGGAGATTTAACTATCTCGGGGCTTCCCATGGGTTTCAAGGCCTCTGAGAACCCCGGAGAATCTAAAATTTTTATTTAAAAAGCCCTCTTGTGTGAATTCCAAAAATTGCTCAAAATTACAAAAATACCATTACGTTTTGTAAGATTTCTGTCAAAATTTATTTCTTCATTCTAGCTTCGTTTTTCCTTCTGTCTAAGGTTAGGATTCTCATTTTTAGGAGTCTAGAATGTTACTCAAGTTTTTTGGGACCTTAACTAATTTATTTCAGGGGACTTGCTTTGAAAATGCACCCGTTTCTATCGTTTAATGAAAACTGGACATTACATATGGTCTCCAACTTCAAACTCTAACAATCTTCTCTTTCTATATACATAACTCTTTTGTCTACTTTGTGCCATTAGGAGTTTCTTTCTAATCAACTCTATCTATTTTGAGATTTGATCGACTATGTTTAGGGTTATGAGGCTTCTCTCTCTAAGCTCAACCTAATACATTGGTGATCTACATTTAGTTCCATGTAAAGCCTCATATGGTGCCATCTAAATACTAAAGTGATAACTATTATTACATGTAAATTTTGCTAATGGCAAGTATGTATCTTAATTCCCTTTCATCTCTAACACACAAGCCTTCAACATATCTTCTAGGGTTTGGATAATTCTTTCTGTTTGGCCATCTGTCTAGGAGTGATAAGCTATGTTAAACTTTAACTTAGCTCTTAGGGAATCTTGTATAATCTCAAGAAGTTTAAGGTAAATCTAGGATTTCTATCTGAAACTATACTCCTTAGTACACCATGAAGCCTTACAATTTCCTTTATATATAGTTGGGCTAGTTTGTCTAAGGTATTTATGGCTCTAATCAGTAAGTAGATTTAGTTAACCTATCCACTATTACCCAAATTACATCATACCATAATGATGTTCTGGGCAAACTCACAATAAAGTCTATGGCAATACTATCACATTCCCATTCAAGAATGTCTAAATTACATCATACTTTAGGATATCTATCACACCATATTTCTTTAGCATTCATTGTATCTCAACATTGGCTAAAAGTAGCAATTTAAATCTATTTTCATAAAAATCACACTTTTAGTTGCAGAAATAACCAACATTATAAGCTAAAATAATTCTTTTTTGGCTTTATAGGCCATATGAGCTTACCATATTTATTTTTCATCCATGACACCTCTGTTCAACGAGAATTAACTTAATTCCAAGCACCAAATTCTAGTCTATGATGTATAAAATGAAATGGCGTCTCACTTGGCAATTTTCCAAGTTTTCCATATTTTGATATAAACTTTGAAAAATCATAATTAATTCTATAAAAGTCAAAATCAAAGAGCATGAATATAGCATAGGGAAGTGTAACATCCAGTCCCTCGAAAATCAAAGAAAATGTAAGGAAATGTGAGAAACGTAACATATGGTTTCTCCGTCAACGTATGAAATTCACTGGATACAGAAGGGAGCCCCCCAAATAGAGTAAATTGAGGTCCAATAAAATTAGAATAATATTCTAAACCGCAAATAATGATGAGTCAAGGCCAGAGGTGCCCTAAAATTGGGGCTAAAATGGATGAAAAAAAGGGGGATTAGAAAAAGGTCCCAAAGAGCCTCTAAAGTCAAGTATGAAGGAGCCAAAGACCAAAATGCAAAGAAAAATTATGAGCAGGGCAAGATGTATAAATTGCCCAAAAATTCAGGGAACTCTAGTTTCACCCTCTATTCATGACTTTAGGCACGAATATCAAAAAATCAGGCAAGAATCTCAGAAATCCATGACCCACGGTTAAACTCAGTTTGATAGACGGGTCCAATGTGCCACATTGTCTAGATGGCCGAGCAGGATTCGGTCTGGGATTTGGTTAGCCCGATCAGTAGCTATGAGCAAAATAGAAAAAAGAAGTTGTAACAATTATAGAAATAAAAATAGCTAAAGGGCTAAGAAACCCTAAAGGGGTTTCAGGGACAGAATTGCAGTAAATGAAAATTTTATAGCACAATCATAATGCAGAACGGTGAAAATTACACCTATAAGACCCAGGTGTTTGATTGACACTGAAATTTATGAGGATTGAGGTTCAGGGCCCCTAATCCACGTTTGAAGCTCAATATGGCCAGAAAGTAAAGGAAATAATATTTATAAATTGTAGAAAGTCTAAAGGTAGGTATTGTATCGTAAAACCTTAATCGGGCCCAGATATCGATTTTAAACAGTTGTAAGGCCCAATAGCCAATTCTAAAGGCCCAATAGCTTATTCTAAAGGCCCAAAAGAGAAGAGAAGATATAATTAGAGTTTTAGAGAAGATGAAACCCAAATATAAATATAGAATAAAAAGGAAAGAAGAAAAGGATTTTAGTTATTTTAAAGAATTAACCATGGTTAAGTTAGAAACTAACTATGGTTGAGTTAAGAAAATTAACTATGGTTACTATTCATAACTTAAGGGCTAAGAAAAGGTGTCCAATGTGTGGCCAAGAATTTTTTGAAGAAGATATTTAGTTATGAAATTAGAAAATCAAAAGAGAAAGGAATGGAATGTTAAGATTTGATTTTGAAAAGGTTGATCCAAGGGTCCAAATTTAGTATGACCATTTAACTTCATCTAAATTCATCTTCTTCACCTCCATTCTACCATTTTCACATCACACACAAGGGAGAAAGAAAGAAAAACGTGAAGAGAGAGAGAGAGGGAGAAAAAGTGAAATCAAGCAAAATTACCACCATTCTTCACCAAATTTCTTCATCTTCTTCATCCTCTAACCATTTTCTCCAAAGGGCAGCTGCACATTCATCTTTTCTTCAAGGTGGAATGTTGATCTAAGTGGGAAGAGAAGGGACTTTAGTGTGATAAAAGAAAAGGATCCAAGGATTAAGCTTAAAGAGTAAGTTTTCTCCACCTTACGCTTGAAAAATCACATGTTTTGAGTTAGTTTTGTTAAACCCTAGCTATGAGTCACTTTTGGACAGCATATGGATGATTAAAAATGAAGTTTATATGTTGAATATGAAATCCTTGAAGTGAAGTATATATGTTGAACATGAAGGCCATAAGAACTTAGTTATTGTTGTTATGTGCTGGGACTTCAAAAAACACAAAGATTGTAATTTTTGGGAAAATGGAAATGTTAGGGAGATGCTGTCCAAATTTTTCCAAAATTTTTATGGTATTTGCTTAATGTCTTAAAGTCATGTATACCAAATTTCAAGCCCTAAAACATAAAGGAAGAGGATATGGAATTTTTAGAACCAAAGAAACTCACTTTTGGGCCTAAAACGGAGCTAGATTATGTTATGATCAAAACGTGTTGTTGGGGCTGGAATTTGATAATTTTATCCTTTTCAATGGATTAAAAAAGGTGTTTTTGGCTAGGAATACCTATAGGAAACCCCCAAAACTCATGGGATAAAATTCCTAAATTTTGGCCAAGTAATGCGTACTATTCGGCTATAGTGCATTGGAAAGGAAGAAGTTAGATTTTTCCAATTTCAATGGTCTCATTAAGTTTAAAAAGGGATATATTACTCTAGTATATTGGGTCTATATATTGATTGTAATGAATTATCATTATGATTATAGGGTTTGATAATTGTTTGGAAACTTTGAGAGCAAGTGAACCGAGCCCTAAAGCTTGAGGAGCCAAATTACTAAGGTAGTAATTTCCCTTTCTCTTTCTTTAAGCTTGTATGTTTGTATAATGATAAGTGTTACATTACATCAAGTTGTCATTTATGCTATAAGATGAGACACGTATGCCTAGATTGTGCTTGGCCTTGTATAAAATTTCTTGTATTGCTACGTGATATGTGGCACCTTGATTGACCTTATCCTATGTATTTACATGCTTGCTTATGAATGAGATTGGTTTACTACTACTAAGATTTTATAATCTCACACCAAACATAACCCATGTTAGGTCCAAGCTCGGGCAAGAAAGGGCAAAAGGTGTGGAGGCATAAACCAAGGACCTTACTCTTATGTAACATATTTTGGTCATGTAATTAAGTATCTTGAATTCTTGTATGTATGAGTTATGGTATGGTGTTGTAAGGTACTCAGGTATGTAATAGAAAGCCATGTATATACTCGACTCTTAAGTAAAGAGAATATGACTAATGTGCCTAAAATGCAAAGATACATGCACTTATGTAGGGACAAATCTATATAAATATAATAATATGTTAAAGGAAGGGTAAAAATCATCCGATTTTTGTAAGGACATTTTTATACGAATTCATATGTATTCTATTGAGTAAGTATTTTTCCCTTGTAAAGGACTTAGAGAGCTTAAATTAGAGCCCTGAACCAACCTCATACACTTTTTCTATAATTAATTGCTTGTTTTCAAAGTTAGACAATATCTTGGGAATGACTAAATGAATAGTAAAATTGTATGAGGAAGCTTTTTGATGAAAAAAAAAAAGAAGAAAAGAAAGTTTTCATCAGTTCAAATTTCCAGTGGCTCTTCTAAGTTCCATATAAGGCATCCGTAGTTGGAGAGGCATCATATAGTGAGGTATGACAGGAAGCATTCCAAATGGTCTAAATCATCATGCATCTCAAAACCACTATCCTAGTTGTCATTATACACAAGTGCATTAGGGCATAAGGATGTCAAACTCATACATAAACATTCATTTGGTTCCAAATTCCATTCATACATGATATTCTCATACTTTTATACATGCTCAAGGGTCTAAATCTCATATACATCATATAGTTATATACTTTGATATCAAAATGCTTAATTTTCTATTCTATTGTCAGAGTCTTGCTCTTTAAGATGTTTAGCTTCCATTTCTTGTTCATTAAGCTTCACCTAAATATAGTTAGACATAATATGGGAAAGACTGAGATTCAAAGAATCCTAATAGCTCTTTTTCCCTTTCAAACATACATGTATGATGTAATTACATGTCAAAGAATGCATGCATGCTATAAACGTTTCTCATGAGCATACATAAATCAATTTCCTTATCATGCGAACTCATACATGTCAAACATATGCTCTAAAGGGTGTTGGTCTAGCCTTACCTAATTTTTTTGGGACTTTCATATTTGCTTCACCTAATTTCAAGGGACTTTTGACATAGCCTCACCCTTCTTTAGACTTTTGGCTTTGTTTTACCTATTCTTAAGGACTTTTAGCATAACTATACCTATTCAAGCTACTTTGCATTTGAAAACACATTTCAAGAAACATAATGGTACCATAACATGAAATCAACAATTAAGAACACATCTTATATTTCAAAGATACACACAAGCATCCAATGACAAGCAAATATCTAAGAAATGCATGTAAGAAAGGTTAGAGAGCTACCTTGAAATAAGAATACAAACTTTTTCTTTTGGTTACTCCTTCCCCTTTTTGGCCACACACCTACACCTAGGAGGATCTTGATTTGCTTGGCCTAGGCACATCAAATAAGGCACAATTCAATCATTGGAATCAATTCTAACTTCACTTAAACTCTATACAACTCACTTTCTCTTGTGACACCATTATGGTTCTATACAAGGCATAATGAAACAAGCCTTAGAATTCATAATTTTGGCTCCAATTTCTCATTCATTCTAGGTCATATGACTCCATTTAAACTCATTAGAGTCATCACCAATTCAATTCAAGGAGCCTAAACTTAAGTTGCTTCTTTATGTCTTAATATGAAGCCTAAACTTTCATTTCTTAAAATGGCTTCTAAATTCAAACCAATGGTTTCCTTGATGTTTAATAGTCATATTTAGGCCACTTCTATCCTTAGAATTAATTAAAACTCTCCTTAGGTGCTTGGATTCATCTTGGCTGAGACATGTAATCATATGAGCACCCATGGCCTTTGCTTGACTTTCTTTAGGGAATTGGCACTTGTAAGGCTTCCTAGATGTCTTATGATCTCTTACATAGGCTAGATTATCATTAGGAAGCTTTAAAATTGGCTAGGTTCAACAAGAATCCTAAATCACACAACTTGATTTCCAATGCTTCTCTTTTAATTCTAATTGCATATTCTTAATTCTTACACTCTAAAACCTTTGTTTCTACCTTGCTAAGATCGGAAATCATCCCCTCCTCTATGGGCCTAGGTTTGGCCAAGACTTTCCAAGAAAAAGACGGCAAAATGAAGCAACACAAGCAATGGTTTCTTACCTTGTTTTCTAGCTTTCTCAAGGTGCTTTCCAAGGCTTCTAATGTCTCTTGCAAATTCTCTTCTCTTCTTGTTGAACCAACCATAAAATGGTCCCAATTCAAACGCCAAAACTATAGAAGAAGAGAGAAAGAAGAGGAGAATAAGTTTGGTAAAGCAAGAAGCATGAAAATTGTCTTGAATTTTTACCTTTTCTACTTGCTTTTCTTCCTCCTTTGCTATCCATTTAGTATGCCCTTTTGAGCTGGTCTCTCATCTGGTTTAGGCTAGAAATAAGGTCAGTTAGGCAGATCAGAGAAGTGGGACAATACATATAAGAGCAAGGCTTTTTAAAACACATTTTGAAAATTCCCATTTTGTCCCATTTTCTTAGTTCTTTCCATTTGGGCTCATTTTAAACCTTTTTTAGAACCATCTTTTCCATCATAAAATTTAGGTCTTTTAATTCATAAAATGCATTTGATTTCACCCAAATTAGATTTAAAACCTTTTCAAATAAATTAGTCAAAGTTTTGGTCAACTAATGCTTTAAAACATAAACCAGGTGAGTTTTAACCATTCTTAGGACCTCTGAGAGCCCCAGGAAACTTAATTTTTTCATTTAAAGATCTCTCTTTTGAGTTTTCTAAAAAGTGCCTAAAATTATAAAAATGCCACTGCTTTCTTTTCCAATTTTTCTTAACTATTCTAGCTTGGGTTTTTAAGCTTCTTAAGTTTTATATTCTCATTTTTTGAGGTTTAAATTATTGTTCTAATTTTGTTTGGCCTTCCATTCAGGGGACTTCCTTTTATAACTAACTAGTTTCAGGCCTTTTTAAAATAGTTGGGTATTACATTATTTGGTCTTTAAACTCTCAAATACTAATCCTCTTTCTGGGCTTTTTTTATTTGGTTTCTCAATTCATTCTTTATTTAAGTTTCATTCATTAATAACTTACCGGAATGCAGTTGACATGAGAGATTCATATTCTTGAATCTCTCCATAAGTTTTTGCTCTCTCATCATTATTAATGCTATATGCATGGACTTTCTACTTAATGGATCTGCAATCACATTAGCCTTACTTAGGTAATACTTAATAGTATATTCATAATCTTTTAAGAACTCTAACCATCTTCTCTGTCTCATGTTTAACTCTTTCTACTTAAAGGGATATTTAAGACTCTTATAGTCACTATAGATCTCTATGGTTGCACTATACAAGAAGTGCCTCTAAGAGCAATGATCACTGCAGCTAGCTCTAAGTCATGAGTGGGATAGTTCTCTTCATGATATTTCAACTATCTAGAGGCATAGGCTACCACTTTAGCTTGCTTCATAAGTACAAATCCTAACCTCTTTTTAAAAGTATCACTATAGACTACAAAAGTCTCTATAGGGTTAGGGATAATTAAGACAAGGCTATGGTTAACCTATGCTTTAGATCCTGGAAACTCTGCTCACACTTTTCATCCTACACAAAAGGTCTATTCTTCCTAGTGAGTTAGGTTAGTGGCATGGCTATTTAAGAAAAGTCTCAAATAAACCTCATGTAATAGTCTACCAAAAACTTATAATCTTTGCCATTGTCCTAGGTTTCTTCTACTAAAGTATTGCCTCCACTTTATAGGGATCTATTATGATCCTGTCTAGGAAATCACATGGCCTAGGAATCTTACCTTTGTGAGCTACGACTCACACTTACTAAGTTTGACATAAAGCTATTTCTCTCTCAAGGTTTCCAAGAGTAATCTTAAGTTGCCCTCATGCCCTTCTTTAATTTTAGAATAGATAAGAATGTCATCTATGAAGACCACAACAAACCTCTCCAAATATGGCCTAAAAACTTTGTTCATGTAGTCCATGAAGACAACAGGTGTATTCATCAACCTAAAGGGTATAATTAAAAACCATAATGCACATATCTTATCCTAAAGGTTGTCTTAGGGATGTCTTTAGCCTTAATTCTCAACTAGTGGTACCCTGATCTAAGGTTTATTTGTGAGAATACTGATGCTCCCACCAATTAATCTAGAAGGTTATCTATTCTAGGTAGACCGTACTTGTTCTTAACTATTACCTTATTTAGCTCTTTATAATCTATGCATAGCATAAACTCCCATCTTTCTTCTTTACAAACAAAATTAGGGCTCCCCATAGAGAAACACTGTAACACCTAGTTTTCTTAAAAATGACAAAGACAAGTACATTATAAAAGAAAGTTCTATAAAATAAATGAGTTGAGGCTAAATAAAATTAGAATAAAATTTTAAATAATAGAAAATGAGGATCCAAGGCTTAAGATGCCTAGAAACTGAAGCTGGAGTGGCTAAATAAAATCTGACAAAAGGCAGTGGCATTTTTGTAATTTTGGGCACATTTTAGAAAACTCAAAGAAGGAATCTTTAAATAAAAAATTGAGTTTCTTGGGGTTCTCAGAGGCCCTAAAACTATAGGAACCCTTAGAATGGTTCAAAACTCTCCGGTTTACATTTTAGAATGTCGGTTGACCCAAACTTTAACCCTTTCATTTGGGAAGATTTTAAATCCGATTTGAGTGATTCCAAAGGCATTTTATAAGTTAGAGGACCTAAATTTTATGATGAAAAATATGTTTCTAAAAAAAGAGTTGAAATGAACTTTAAAAGGAAGAAACCAAAAATGAAGGACAAAATGGGAATTATAAAAAGCTTCTAATGAGTTCCTACCTATATATACCCAATGTCCCTCTTCTCCCTACAGTTAGCCAACCTAATTTTCATCTCAAACTAGGGGAAAGTTCTACCAAGGGAAGCGCACAAGAAGGAGCCAAGAAGGAAAAGAAAAACTAAGAAAATCCTTAGAATTTCATGCTCATTCCTTTAGTAAACTTGTTTTCCTCCTTCTCCTATCTTTTCCTATGATTTTGGTGTGTGATTTAGGATTGTTTTAAGTCTTGTTTAGAGGGAGGAGGTTAGAAATTCAAGGAGAAGCCTATAGCAAAGGAAAGGGCTCTTGGAAAAGGCTTAAATCAAGGTATGTATTATGGTCATTATTGCTTCTCCTTTGTTGTTCTTCAAGAGGTGAATTTCAGCCACCTAGAGAACACCTAAGAGAGAGTGAGTTCTGACCTAAACCAAGCATGAAACCTAGGTTTTTAGGAGTCATAAACAAGTATATGCAAGGAAACTCCAAAAAGAAGCATTAGTTTTCAAGTTACTGAAACTTAGGGATTTTGTTGCATCATAGTATGTATGAAACTTTCTAGTGGTATTTTTTTTTGGTCTAAGGGTGTATATGGGTTCTTGAAACACCTAGAAAGCCTCACATGTATCATTCCCTTCAAAAATGAAGTAAACTCCATAGCTCACTTTCCATGGGGGTGTCTCGGGGCAAGACCACCATGAGCACCAAGGGAGAATTTTAAATTTTTCTAAGGCTAGAAAGGGACTAAATATAATAGAAGAACATCAAAGGAAGCTTTGGAAAAAATTTAGAAACCTTGGTTTGTGAGATAGAGGTATAGGTTCCAAATTAAGACTTAAAGAAGCAACTTATATTTAGGCTCTTAGGAATGAAATTGTGATTACTCCAGGAGGTCTAAATGGAGTCAAAAGACTTAGATAGAAGGAGAAAATGGAGCTAAGTGCATGAATTCTAGTAGATGCTTCATTAGGTATTGTATGAAACCATAATATAATTATATGAGAAAGTGAGCTTCCATAGAGTGTGTGTGATGCTAGAGCTTGCTTCAATGATGTAATTATGTCCCATTTTCCTGTGTTTAGGCCAAAAGAATCAAGCTCCATCTAGTTGCAAGTGTGTAGCTGAGATAGGGGAAGAAAAATCAAGAGAAAAGTGTGTGAATCTTGCGTCAAGGTAGCTCTCTAACCTTTTTCTCATGCATGGCTTGGATATTTATTTGTCTTTGAATACTTGTGTGTATGTTTGAACTATGAGAAATGTTTCTAGCTATTGCTTACAAGCTATGGTACCATTATGCTTCTTGAAATGTGTTTATGTATGCAAAGTGGCTTGAATAGGTATAGTTGTGCTAAAAGTCCCTTAGCATAGGTGAGAATAAGCCAAAAGTCCCAAAGAATCAGTGAGACAAAGTCATAAGTGTCACACCATATTATTTCTAATATTATTATCCTCATTCAAGGGGGATTTCAGATGTTATCAAGAGAAATTCAAGAAAATCTATTAAAAATAATGAGTTTACTTTCGTTATGTCGGGGTTAAAATTCAAAATTCAATCCGTGGACCACTAAAACTTACCAACAACATTATCTAATTATTTTTCATTCATAAAAATCATAAACATTTCAAAATTTCACATGAACCATGGACCAAGAGCTAAAAATCACAAATTTTCATGTTTTGCCTCGGGTTCCATGATGGCAAATTTTTAAGGCAACTTTGAAAAACCATAAATGAATTTAGAAAAATTGAAATCAAGAAAACTATAGATTTTTGGAAAGCTTTAGATGTTAAATTTACATTAAAAATAAGTTCCAGCCATGAAAATTGCATTTGGACCATGTTTGATAATAGAAAAGGTGTAAAGGTCGCACTATTTAGAATTACTAATATAGCTTACTAATATAAATTTTGAAAATTCACAATTAATTTCAAAAAAATCCAATTCATGCAAAATATACCAATTTGGAAAGGTGTGGATGATATCTAAAGGGAAAAAATAGTTTTAAATCAATCCAAGAGCATTCAGACCTCGAAAATTGATGGAATAGTGCTGAGGGTCTTGTTATGTGCTTAGAGCATAACAGAAATTTCAAAAATTCATATCTCCCTCTCTAGACATCCAAATGAGGTGCCTTTAGTTGGCATAGGTCACTGGGAAGGTCTAGTTTCTTTCTGTAAAATTTTACAATTGGACATCATTTGCGCCATGAATGATGGAGATGAAATTTCAGACTATATGAATAGTACTAGTAACAAATTCTGAAATTTCAGCCAACTTCAAAAATTGGCCTAAAATTTTGTAGACCTCCAAATATTACCCACTTTAAATTCTCAAAAAGATCTCAATGACTTCTACATGCATGCCAAATTTTAAACCAAAAAGAGCTCATTTGGATAGTTTACGCCATAGCTCACCAAAGTGGTCAATTTAGCCTCTTATAAGATACCAACTTGGTCCAAATAGCTTCCTCTTGTGTTTGGCTCCCCCTGGGAAAGTTTAAAAGCATGAATATGGCTTATATGAACTGCCCAAGTGGTCCTAGATCTCATGCATTTCATTTTAGCCATTCCACATCCAAGAATACACAATTACATACATGCTATCAAGTGTCAAGATTCCTCATTTACATTGATTTTGTGCTACATATGGTTCATACATCATTCATATATAATATTACATTTGCACTACATATTGGTCAAAGCATAGCTTCTCAAGACCCTTGGCTTACATTTCTTGGTTCTTGAACATCACCTAGACATATTAAGATGAAAGAGGGGAGGGGAGTGAGATTCCTAGAATCTCAATAGCTCACACACCCATTCACACATACATTCATGGTATATACACATCAAAGGCACAAGTATGGAAGTAACACAACTACAAAACAAGTAAAGTCACATTTCCATCCCACCAAATTCACTTTAAATTCAAGGATGAGCTTTAGGGACTTTTGATTTTGCCTCACCCCATTACTAGGACTTTTGGATTTGCCTCACTCTTGGCCTAGGGGCTTTTGACTTTGCCCCACCCGTCCAAGAGACTTTTAGCCTTGTCTCACCCATGCCATGAGACTTTTGGCATCTCTTCACCCACATTAAGGGATTTTCGGCATCATCTCACCTTTATGAGCCATTTCCATAATCAACGACATACAAGACAACACATTGGTATCAATGCAATCTCAAAATATCAAGTGGCATGTTCTCAAGTCACAAAAGCATATACACATGTACACAATGATATATATATAACCAAGAATGCAAAGAAAATAAGGTGGAGAGATACCTTGAACTTATGCAAGCTTTTCTTGGTCTTTTTCCTTCCCCTTTTTGGTTCTGTAACACCATGATTCTATGACTCATCTTATGCCATTTGTAGGTTCAATTCCATGAAGCACATAAATTCTCAAGAAAAAGGCATTAAAAATAATGAATAAATTTGCGTCGCGTAGTGGATAAATTTTTCATTCTGTGTCCCATGGACCATATGGACTTATCCACTTCATTCGCATATTTAATTACACAAATACAACTCATAACCATCTAAGGAAGTGGCCCTAAACTCGTGCAAGTGGATGGAATACACAAGAATACTAGTTGCAGCCTTGGTCAAAATTTCCAACTCTTTGTTACAAATTTTGAAAAATTATAACTAATTCTAAAAAAATTGAAATCATGTATTCTTTATCATTCTAAAAAGATACAATGTCTAATTTATGCTAAAAATATATCTGGGTCTCAACAAGGGCTATTAGCTACTGGAAATTGATAGAATAGTACCAGAGGTTAATTGTCATCCCTAGTACTGACCTCCAATTTGAAAAATTCATATCTCACTACTCAAAGGTCCAATTGGGGTGATCTCGGTGGCCATGAAAATATTATCATGTCTAGTTTATGCTGTAAAATATCATAAGTATTGGACATCATTTGACCCATAAATGACATAGCCCAAGTTTTTGATCATATGAATAGTGTCTGCATCAGTTTAGCAGAAAAATGCTAACTTTGAAAATTCATAATTAATTCCATAGAGCTCCAAATAATCTAGTCTTTAGCTTTCCAAAAAGCTTGGATAAGATCTATATGGTACCAAATTTCATGGGCAAATTCATTTATTTAGTTAGATCTTGACATTTGATTGCAAAATAGCTCATTTTGTGTCACCAAATGGGTGCGAATGGTCGATTTTGAGTTCTAAAGTAACCATAACCACTTGAGCACATGGGAATGCACCAAAATAACATTCTAAACTTGTCTCAATGGTGCATAAACCCAGAAATTAAAAACTCACTCTCTGATCCCATGCCATACACAAGATTACAAATGTTCTACCTTGCCATTCACTACCCAAAATGCATATCTCCATTCATTTGGCACTAAAACTCATACATACATCAAACATTTGGCTAATTACATATGTTCAAATGATATCATAACAATTTGATCATAGGTTTACATCATATGCCATGTGTATGGCTACAAAAGAAGTAAAACTAGGCAAATAGTTGTCAATCTCTTATCTTCCAACTTAATGGCTTCCATTACCTTGCTCACTCGGTCCACCTAGCATGTTAAGATATTGGAGAGGAAGGAATGAGATTCAAAGAATCCCAATAGCTCATTTCCCTTCAATCACATAAAAAAATGCAAAATAAGTCTTGAAAATGTATGCATGAGCATAACGATATGTGTAATCACTCAAGAAGCATTCTTATCATTTGAACAAATTATACAAAGCATACATAGACTTACCAAGAAAGTGGATTAGCCTCACCCATTCTATTGTGGATTTTGGACTTGCCTCATCCACTTTCTCTAAGAGGTTTTGACTCAACCTCACTCTTGGGAGTCAACCTCACTCTTAGGAGACTCTTTACTTTGTCTTAACCAATTTTAAGGATTCTTGGCTCATCCTCACCAATGCTAAGGGTTATTGGTGTCACCACACTCAAGCAAACCTAAGCATACATACTAAGCATCATCTGAAAATATATTACAACATCATGGTACCATAATACATATAAACATGCTAGAACATTTTTCATGGCTTAAAACACACATACACACATTCAAAGATGTAACACCATACTTTCAAGATTCAATTCATGCAATTCCCATACCTCATCTCATATAATTTCTATGGAGAACAACATAATGGCATAGGGGCTATGTCTCAAGATGCATTTCTATATGGGTAAAAATTTTTCTTTCAGAGTCCCGTGGGCCATATGAATTCATCTATCACATTGTCATACTTAAAAACATAAATACAACTCATTTTCATCATCAAATTTGGCCTACAACTCATGGAAAGCAAAGGAACACATAAAACCCATGTTTGCATTTTTGGCCAGAATTTTCTCTTTTTTGTCACAAATTTTGGAAAATCATAACTAATTCTAGAAAAATTAAAATATGTGTTCTTTTCCATTCTAGGAAGCTACACATGTCTAATTTATGTTAAAAATATGACCAACCCATGATACGCCACACAGAAGATGTTTGACATTTGAAGAAGGACAGAGGTCTGGCTATCTACAGGTATTGTCATAGATTTCTACAGCAAACTTCAAAAATATGCAATTAATTCCACAAAAATCTAATTCATGCAAATGATATAGATGTTAATAATTCCACATAGGTTTAGGCATGTCCAAGCATCAAAAACTAATCAAACAGTACATGAGGTCAGTCTGGATGCCTAATACTGGACAGAATCTTTAAAAATTCATATCTCCCTCTCTAGACCTCCAAATGGGAAGCTTCTAGTTGGTACAAGTCACCAAGCGTGTCTAGTTTCTCTTTAAAAAATTTTGTGGCAATTGGATATCATTTGCCAATTAAGTGATAGATTTCATTTTCAGACCTAAGTGAACAGTACACCAGACCAAAACCAAAAAATTTCTCAAGTTTGAAAATTCATCAAATATTCTATAAACCTCTAAAAATCTTGAACTTTAGCTTCCCAAAAAGCTATCAACAAACTCTAGATATATGCCAAATCTCAAATCAAGAAGACCTCATTTGGTCAAAAAGTCACATAGCCTCATGAAATGGTCATTTTTACTCCCTATCAAGAGTCACTTTGGTCCAAATAGCCTCCTTTTGAGTTTGGCACCTCTTAGGCAAATTTAAAAGTATGAATATGACTTATGTGAGCTGCCCCAGTAGTCCCAAACCTCATGCATCTCAATTTGGCTATTCCACTTTCATTTATGCATATATTTCCATAAGGCAAAACTACCATTACATGTCCAAAATAAGCATTTCCATACATACAACCTTAGCTCTCATTCATACATGATATATTAACATAATTATACATGCTCATATGGTTAAATGATAATTTCATCAAAGGATTACATCATATGCCATGTGTATGGCTAAAAAGAAGGTAAAACTAGGCATATTCATATACTTTAATGCCAATCTTCTTCTTCTAAGCTTGGTGGCCTTCAATACTTGCTCAATTGTTTCACCTAGGATGTTAAAACATTGGAATGGAGGGGATGAGATTCAAAGAATCCCAATAGCTCATCTCTCATTCAATCACATATAAAGCATGCAATACAAGTCCCACAAATGTATGCATGGACATATTAACATGTGCAATCATTTAAGAAGCATTTTCAATATTTAAACAAGTCATACATAGCATACAAAGGCTTGCCAAGCAAGTGGATTGGCCTCACCCATTCACTTGTAGATTTTGGACTTGCCTCACCCATTCTTTAAGAGGTTCTTGGACTCAACCTTACTCTTGGACATCAACCTCACTTTTGGGAGACTCTTTAATTTGTCTCAACTAACCTTAAGGGTTCTTAGCTCATCCTTACCATGGCTAGAGGGTTCTTGGCTTTTCCACACTCAAGCAAACCAAAGCAAGAACCTAAAACATTATTTAGAAACATAATGTATTATCATGGCATATAAAATCATGCTAGAATACTTTTTATAGCTTAAAGCATACACACACACATTCAAGACAATGTATGCACACATCTATGCATGAGAGAAGGTGGAGAGAGCTACCTTTCTTGCATTTACACACTTTTTCCTTAAATATTGAATCCTCTTCCTTGACATCATACACCTAAGAAGGTGGAAATCATTCTTCTTGGACTAGACACGTCATATGGAAGCTAATTATACTCTTAAAGCAAAGTTTAAGGCCACATAATTACCAAAAAGGCTAGGTGACTCATAAGGCTCTTTTATGGTTCTATAATGCACTTAATGAAGCAACCTTTGGAAAATGTCATCTTGGCCCCATTCTATGTATTCATTCATGATTCTTGAACCCATTTAAATCTCTTGGAGTCATCACACACTCAATTCTAGGAGCCTAACTAGGTGTTGCTTCTTTAAGCCATATTATGGACATATATAAGGCCATCTTACTTTCTATGGCTTCTAAACTTTTTCCAAGGCTTCCTCTCATACTCTCCCATCATATATGATGCAAAACTAAGCTTAGAAGGAATTAAAACACTCCCTAGGTGCTTGGACTCTCCTTGGCCGAAGCTATGCTTCTATAAGCCACCAATGGAGTTTCCTTGCTTCATTTGATGGAAGAATCATGTAGAAAGCTCTCTTGGTGTCTTAGGAACTCATATGAACTCTTAAATATCATAAAATATGGCTAAGGTTCATGATAGAGTTCAAGCTGCAATCAAAACCTTAACTCTTCTATCTTGCAAATTCATGGTTTTTGCTTGGATTTCTTTGCATATTCTTACTCTCCTCCCTTCAATTCATAGAAATCATCCTTGGTTCTTCTTGAAATTCCAGCCCTCTTGCATCTACATACATGGGGCAAAATAGGGAGAAGGAGGGGGAGGAAGTGGCTACCATGGGATGGAAGATTTACCTTGTTTTTCTTTGTTTTCTTGCTTGATTCTCACTTTCCTTGGCCTCTTCTCTTCAAATCCGAATTTTTCCCCTAATTTCTCCCTTAAAATAGATTTACAAACTTCATTATAATCATAAGAAAGAAAAGGGAATGGAGAAGGAGAGGTTTAGAAAAGAGAAAGTATGAAAAACTACTAAAATTCCATACCTTTTAGCTTGAATTTCTCCTCCTGCTCATCTTCCTCTTGTGCACCACTCTCCCTAAGGTTTTTCTCTGGTTTGAGGCAGAAACATAATGGGCTGAATAAAGGGGAGAGTGGGATGCCTCATATATATAAGTGGAGGAAGGGAGACTTTTCAAAAATTCTCATTTTGCCCTTCGTTCCTGGCATTTTTGTTTCTAACTCGTTTTAGCTCCTTTTTGAGAACCGTCTCTTCCATTATGAAATTTAGGTCCTCAATTTAATAAAATACCTTTGAAATCACTCAAATCAGAGCTGAAACCTTTCCGAACAAATCCATCAAAGTTCGGGTGCACTAATATTAAAAAACATTCACCTGAGGGGTTTTAATTGTCTCGAAGCTTTCCATAGTTTTTAGGGCCTTTAAGAACTTTGGAGAACTTAAAACTTTCATTTAAAAAGTCCTCCATATCCAATTCCATACCATACAAGTTTTAACACATTATATAAGAAGACCTTGTACTTACTGGCAAAAACCTTGTTGACAAGGTCTCAGAATTTGCACTATAGTTTACAAGATCTTGTTGACAAGATCTTGGACCCAAGTGATGAGATGTTATCTCAGCCCTTAAATTAACTTGGTCTGCTGCCCTACTTCATGCTTAATATAAATTCTAATAATCCTATAACATAATCTCTTATTTTCAAGAATTGGATATTATATTTCTCCCCCTTAATTAAATTTCTTCCTTGAAATTTGGGATACATTTTCCTCTTACTCTTTTCTTTTCTGGCTAACTGTTCTTTTCTTTTCCTTCTTTCTGGTTCTTTATGCTTTTCTCAGCAATTTCATTCATTTGAATTTTCTCTCAGCCAGGGGATTTTTATTGCTAGTTCTTAATAAAGGCTTTATTGCTATAGCATACTAGCTAGTTCTTTCTTATGAGGGAAAGAAATTTCTGACTCTAGAGGCCTATCTTGGATGAGCTTACTAATCATATCAGGTTAGCTTTAACTCATTCGCAGGGGTTAACATTTCTTTTAGTGGACTCGTGTATACATCTAGGGAGGTAACTTATTTCTTATCAAGTCTCCCGTATCCTCTCTCAATGGATTCTCATAAAGTCTCTTCTTCTTCTCTGATCATTATAGCCATTAAAGGTTTCTATCTGTTTGTTTACTTATTTACATGTACCGTCCACTATTCACCTCACGTTCTTTCTTACTAGCTCATCCTATGATTGTAATTCACATTTCTTTCTATCATAGGCATCACATCTCGGTTACTTACTAGGATTACAACTCCTTTGAGGAGTTTCTACTTTTAATGATCTCAGTTTTCTATTTATTACTACATCTATCTCTGTAGGCTAGGACTTTTCCTCACTTTCTTCTCTCACTTACAGTGGCATTTTATAGTCCCTCATTTCAACACTGATAGGCCTAACATATGTGTCTCATACTAGCACTGAAGAGCGATTACTATTGACCACTATTGAGCTATAGTGGGATGCTAGCTATTCTTACAATTTTGCTCAATGGAGATATATTGTACCACTTACCTCATGTAAAAAGCTGCACCTGACCCCTTTTTGAATACATAAGCTAGCATATAGGGATTTCTCTATCCCACAGTCAGGGCTATGTCTGTTGGGTAATGGTTCATCTGGTTCTAACTTTGGAAAGTTAATTTCTTACTTTCCTCATCCCATGTACTATGCTTATATCTAGAGAGATCTAGCTAATGGTTTAACTATTTAAGTAAAGCTTTCATATCTTTGTGGCAACGGTCTACCAGACTTAGGAGGTTTTTAGTCTCTGAGACAAAAGCTAGCTGAAATTGTACTGATCTTTGAGACTAACTGCTCTATAAAAACTATCTCAGGCTATCATCTCACTAGAGAATCATCATACTATAGCTGAGGGCTCTCTGTAACTCTATGGGATCTACTGTGACCCTTGGGTCTACTGCGACCTTTCAAAGCCTTGTTAATTCTACTGCAACTCGCTATGCTATGCTAGGATCTACTATGATCCATCTCTAGGAGATGTCAAAGCCTAAGATTACTGCATCTGACAATAAAATATATGCTCACCAAGTCCGATAGCTATCGCCCATAATAGCTGAGGCTAAACTCAGAAGTATATCGGGCTCTTCGTGTGAAGTGGGTTCTGTGTCATCTGATTCTCTAGGATCCCATCATGCTAATACTTAGGAGCATCTTAATTTTCGTTCATCGCTCCTCATGGGATCCTTAGATTCCCACTTCAGTCCCTTTTCACTTGGGCTTTCTTTTCTTACTCTATTGACCTACTTACTTTACGTGTACTCATTCTAACCTTCCTCTCATATCTTGCGTTTTCTAACTATGCCATGTTATGCTTTTAAGTACTTTAGCACTAGAGCATCTCACATTCTGAGTGTGGCTAACATCTCTAGTAAGAGAGAGGCTATGCATTAGTCCCTTCTCATTTCATTTACATGTACTATAAGGGACTCAGGCTATGCATACTGAGCTCATGCTGTCTAAATCTAAACATTCTCTAATGGGAATTCCTCTTTATATGCTTTTCTTTCTATTTTAGTATTCCAAGAAACCCTTTACTTTTCTCTTTTTTGACTTATTTCGCTATCTAGTTAACCAGAATACTATTCTATTATTGAGATACTTTGTTGATTGACGTCGTCATTTACTATGCACTCAAGTCACATTACTATTAGGTTAATCAGGCCCAATATCATGTAACCATTGTTGGAAGCAAACCATAACATCAAACACTAATACATAAGCGCCTCATTACTGAGCTTAAAGCCACTATTGCCTGTATATTACAAGTTTCCCAACAATCTAAAGTATTCCTCTCATATTTCTCTTTATTTGCCCTATTCTCATAGGATACTTGGGAAAAACAAGATTCTTTCTCTACTTCATCCTGAGATTGCTATACATTGCCTGGCTATTTCTTTATGCTTAAGAGCACTTGCATTTTTCCTAAGTTCCTCTACTTGTTCACCTTTTAGAATGTCAAGGGAGTATACTTTTTCGCTCATACTCTTACTTTGCTCTTAACTAGACCATCCCTCAATAAGAAAATTTTATTTCATATAATCTCAGGAATTTCATTCTATGGCACTCTCGGCTTACACCCTTTCTCTGTATAATACAAGACTCACTTTCTTAGGCGGTCTTTAACTTCCTCGAGCTTCCCTGAGGGACTAAGGCACTAATATTTTTCTCAGTTCATTTCTATGTTCAGATCAGATTTAGGCTTTCTCTCTGTTCAACCTCTTTAGTTTTATCCCTAGGAGCACAGTATACTATTTTTAGAGTTTTGATAACCCAATCCAGGACACGTGCTTTCAATGTCCGAACTTTATCTTATTTAAAACTTATGCTCTACGGAGTGCTCTAATCACTCACGTGCCTTAACCCTATATCATTCTCATATTAGGGAGCTCATCTAACTAACTATTGGGCCCCTATATATTTGTCTTTCTGGGCTTAATCTATGCATTTAGTCATTACTAAAGCAAGGGTATCTCTTTTGGGGCTAGTTTCTTAGCTTTTCCTCGCTTCCTTTATCACTACATTTTACAACTTAAGGAGGTCTATCTAGGGGAATTTGTTAACCACTACTGAATGGTCTTCCCGACTTAGAATGTCTCATCTTTTCTTTCTCGATCTAGGAAGAACTTTCACTGAGCCTTTCATTTACATATCTCACCTAGAATAATACTACTGGTCATCTCCCCTAGGCTTTAGCTTATGCTTAGCCTGGGCTAGCCATCTCATCATACCAGTAGCTTACTATAAGCCCTATTAACTCATAGGCTTATGACAACTTAGTGCTTTCTGAACTATCCTTATTTTTTTTTGAGCTTCTATCACTGAGCTACTCATACTTACCTTTAGCTGTTACCTATGAGGTACATTTTTTTAGGCCACTCACTACATACCTCACTGCTAGTAGCCTTACCTTTTGTAAATTTCAAGGCTACGTTAACATCCTGTCAACAGCGTCTAGGATCTTGTCAATAAGGTCTCACATATTGCCTTGAAAAATTCAAGACCCTGTCAACAAGGTTTTCTTAGCAGTGTCTACATGGTTTTAAACTCATCATATTAGCCTGTCATAGTATTCACAGGGTTAACATTCTAGGTTGGAGTCAACGCCTCATAGGCAGGTCTCAATAACCTTACCATCCCTATGTTTAACTTCCTCTAATGCTAAGCTCTTTCTCAGTCTTACTGCTAGGCTTACTAATCATCTGTTACTTACTGACCTTTTGTGGTTATTTACTACTCTTTTCCTCTACTAATACTAGGGGTACTCACTTTTAATGGGTCATTTGACCCCTTATCAGTTCATTTCACAAGTTGCCCTGAATATGACCAATAAGGCATCCATATTGCCATTTGCTATAGCTAACATATCATTCACTGCAGCTAATTAGCCTTGGGTTCACTCTAGTCTTCTGTCTAAATATTGGCCATGGCTAACTTCTCAATTAGTTGTGGTGAGGAACTCTCTGGATTACCTCGCTGCTTCCTGGAAGAATTGGCTACAGCTAATTAGCCTCTAACTGGCTTGCTTTTTCAAGGATTAGATTTTCATCTTTCGCTACTAGCTCATGCCTCATAGCCTCTATATCTAGCCTATTATCAAGCTAGAGGATTCTACCTCTTGCTTTACTCACACATAACTAATTGTCATCTCTGGGTTGCCGAGCTCTAAGGGTGTAGCTTATAACTCGACCTCTGGCCTAAGAGAATTACCTTTTTGGGTTTTGAAACTTATCTAGATATTTTGGTATTATGGCTAGAGGAAAATTCTTTTTCTCATTTCCCTTTTAAACTAGTCCTGTGCAGCCGCAGTCTCATCTCACACCACGTTGCATCACTACTTGTCTCTACATTAAGTAGGACAATGGTCTGAGTATGACTACCAAGGAAAATTAGGTCTCACATGCTTTCTCTAGCAAGCCTCTTCATATTAACGAGACCATTTCTCATTGTTCATACCTAGGGCTTGCTACTGACCCCAGTGAGCTATCATGTCTCATTAAGCTCTAGCTGTTGGATCCCTTAACTCTACTCAAGCTTAGCTTTGCTTAAGTGATTCAAGAGGCCACCCATTCCCAGAGGCCATTAGCTACTTTAAGACCATCATACAACTTACTCATCATGAACATGGCCACAAACTATTTTCACTCACCCAAAATGTCTCATACAAGGCTCTATCTATCCATTCAAGCCTTTACATAACCCTTTTTTCTACATCCTCAAGCCAAATCCAATCCAAGAGAGCTTGGAACTCTACTTTGATAGCAATAAATGTAACACCATACTTTCAAGATTCAATTCATGAAATTCCCATATCTCATCTCATATAATTTCTATGGAGGACAACATAATGGCATAGGGGCTATGTCTCAGGATGCATTTCTATACGCATAAATTTTTTTCTTTTGGCATCTTGTGGGCCATATGAATTCATCTATCACATTCTCATACTTAAATACATAAATACAACTCATTTCCATCATTAAATTTTGCCTATAACTCATGGAAAGCAAAGGAACACATAAAACCCATGTTTGCATTTTCAACCAGAATTTCTTCTTTTCTGTCGCAAATTTGGAAAATCATAACTAATTCTAGAAAAATCGAAATCATGTCTTCTTTTTCATTCTGTGAAGATACACATATCTAATTTATTTTAAAAATATGACCAGGCCATGAAACACCAAACTTCAAAATCTGGCTATCTACTGATACTGTCACAGATTTCTACAACAAACTTCAAAAATGTCCAATTAATTTCAAAAAAATCTAATTTAGTCAAATGATACCAATCAAGAAAGCTAAAAATGTTAGATAGAGGGAAAAAATAACTTCAAACCATTTCAGGCACGTCCAGGCATCAAAAACTAATCAAATAGTACATGAGATTAGTCTGGATGCTTAATACTGGGCAGAATCTTTAAAAATTCATATCTCCCTCTATAGACCTCCAAATGGGGTGCTTCCAGTTGTTAAAAGTCATTGGGAGTATCTAATTTCTCTCGATAAAATTTTGTGGCAATTGGACATTAGTTGCCCCTTGAGTGATAGATTTCATTTTCAGACCTAAGTGAACAATACACCAGACCAAAACTAAAAAATTTCTCAACTTTGAAATTCATCAAATATTCTATAGACCTCCAAAAATCTTGCACTTTAACTTCCCAAAAAGCTCTTAAAAAACTCTAGATATATGCCAAATCTCAAATCAAGAAGAGCTCATTTGGTCAAAAAGTGATATAGCCTCATGAAATGGTCATTTTTACTCCCTATCAAGAGTCACTTTAGTCCAAATGGCCTCCTTTTGAGTTTGGCACCTCTTGGGTAAGTTTAAAGGTATGAATATAACTTATGTAAGCTGCCCAAGTGGTCTCAAGCCTCATGCGTCTCAATTTGGCTATTCCACTTTCATTTATGCATATATTTCCATAAGGCAAAACTACCATTACATGTCCAAAATGAGCATTTCCATACATACAACCTTAGCTCTCATTCATACATGATATATTAACATAATTATACATGATTGACGATTGTGTCGTTCAATCTCAAATAAAACTAGGAAGCGAAATAATTTTTATAGTTAATGGTGCAATCCTAGGTCATCTCCCTTGGAGTTTATACTTGATTTGTTTATGGAAAAGTTATCTTAAGTATTGCTACTGAAACTAAATTTGGGGTTGAAGTACTTGAATTTAAATTGAACTAAATTTAATTGACAAAAATCAAAAGAACTAAATGAGATGAACAATTAAGAGAATATGGTAGCTAGCTTTTCTTTGGACTCCCTAGAATTCAATTATCCTTGCCCTTGATTTAGTTTACCAAAATTGGAATTAATCCCCTGCCTTTTAGTGTATTCCTTAAAAATTCTTGAATAACCATCCAAGGTTCAATTTATTAATCATACAAGGAATTTGCAACCACAAGAATCCTTGAATAACTAATCAATTGAATTAAGAACAAGAATGCACTTTAACCAAATTCAAGCACATGCACAATTTACTTAGGATACTAATTTACCAATTAGTTTAATTAATTCCTCAAAACTTTAATTGTACACAAATTCTAGTTAATTAATCCAATAACCATTGTATCAATTAACCCAAAATCAAGAGGAATTTGAAAAGCAAATTGCACATTAATTCTGGAATTTCTATAAGCATATGATAATCAAAACCAAAATTCCAAAATCAACTTCAATTCGTAAAACAAATTAATAAAATTTCAGCAACTAAATTCCTAAATCAATTAACTAAACCTAGTCAAATTAATCAAAGATTTAATGCTGGAAATTAAAAGAGATGACAAGAAATAATTATCCAATTTTTGTAGGAAAAATAGAGCTCAAATCTTCATCTGGGATTTTCCAACTTTCAGCTAGCAACCATGGTTGGATTAAGCTGCCATGGAGATATTAATTGAAGAAGAATTTATGGACAAAATGCTTCAGGAATCTCGTTCTCCACGTCCAGATTTCTGCGTTCTTCACGTTCAGATTTTTGCTCTCTTAGTTGCCAAACCACGCTCCTCCTTTGATGAATGGATGCATCTATATATAGGTGAGAATTTGTTGAGAGTTTGAGGCGTGTATGGAGCAAAATCTGTTGATAATTCAGAGGCGTGGCTGTGCTGGATTGTGAGAGGCGTGAATGATGTATGAATCCTCATTGGAATGCTTCTGGACGTTTTAATTTGCTGCTGTTCACGTGACTTTTTAATTGATTAACTTAAGTAAGCTTTGCATGCTGAAATCACGTTTCTAATATAATCCCATGCTGCTGCTTTTCCTTATTTATTCTGCACGTGAAAGCCTCTTCATGTGAGCTTCCCACGTCTTCTTCCAGTTTTCTCGCTGCAAAGATTTGTTCGAGATAATGGAGAGCTTTTTCTCGGCGTCCTTACTGAAGTTCAGTACGAAGAAACATATATAAATCAACTTCTTAGCTCTGCAGTTCCCTGAAGCCTCCTTCTTCGCGTTCTGATTCAGCCAACTTAAAGCTTCTGTTGCATGTTCTGTTTCTACGTAAAAAACTGCTCAGCTCAGCTTTGTTTCTTCTTGCGTCTCCAGCGTCGTTCAGCTCATGTTTCTGCATGTTCTGGAGCTTCCGGTGTCAGCGTCTTCAAGCTTCAGCGTTTTCCAGCTCTTCACAGTTTCAGCACCTTCAAACCAGTAACTCTTCATGCTCTGCTTTCAGCGTTGTTCTTATAGCTTCTGTTTGTGGCTCTTTCTTCCATTAATTTAACTCCAGTTTCTGCACGTTTTCTACGTGAATATGCTCTGCACCTTAGCTTCATGCAGCTCCTTAAGTTGCTCGAGTTTTCTGCTGGATGTTGCTGCAATTATTCGTGCTCTGTTCTGCTGTTCAGACCGAAGAGAGTTTTCCCCAGCCTAGTCCAGCGTTTCTTCATTCTTTTCTGCCCAGTTTCTTCACTTCAGCGCTCATGCAAGCTTCTCTCAACTTATTCAACGTTTGTTCCAGCCATGCGAATCTTCTCCTTCTCAAAACAGTAGCTTCTTCTTTCGTGTTTAGCTCATTCCAGCTCATGCATGTTCTTCACGTTCTGGAGCTTCCTTCTATCCAGCTGCTTTTTACGTGAAAAACAAGCTTCTTCCAAGCTTCTTCTTTAAACCAGAAACTCGTGGCTTTTGTTTTCATTCGAACCAGAACCCACGTCATTTTGCTCTGCTCGAGTTTAGCTCGTTTCTTGTATTTGCTTCTTCAGCCATGCTTCAAGCTTCCACGTTCTGATTTCTGCAGCAAAATTCCAGAGCTGCCTCGTCTGCCCAAGAAAGCCAATATATGAAAATATAATTTATTATTAATAAATACAGAATTATCATCCAAGTCTTTATCCTTAAATTCATTTTAATTCAATTGCCCAAAAATTCTGCACAAGATTAATGAATGTTTTTAAGGATTGAAAATATTTAGTCATCAAAAGGTTTTGGAGAATAAAATCTTAGTAATTTTAAATCCAAAAATTCTCTTTATTAATTCAAAATTATATTGTTTTCCAAAATTAACCACAAATTCAAATATTGTATAATAAGTCCATTTAAGCTCAAATTGATCATTAAAATCAATAATAAATGTAGGTAAAAACATATAGAATTTAGTATTTGTCAATGATCATATGGTTACATGATAATTTCATCAAAGGATTACATCATATGCCATGTGTATGGCTAAAAAGAAGGCAAAACTAGGCATATTCATATACTTTATTGCCAATCTTCTTATTCTAAGCTTAATGGCCTCCAATACTTGCTCAATTGTTTCGCCTAGGATGTTAAGACATTGGAGAGGAGGAGATGAGATTCATAGAATTCCAATAGCTCATCCCCCATTCAATCACACATAAAGCATGTAATACAAGTCCCATAAATGCATGCATGGACATATTAACATATACAATCATTTAAGAAGCATTTTCAACATTTAAACAAGTCATACATAGCATACAAAGGCTTACCAAGCAAGTGGATTGGCCTCACCCATTCACTTATAGATTTTGGACTTGCCTCACCTATTCTTTAAAAGGTTCTTGGACTCAACCTTATCTTTGGGCGTGAGCCTCACTTTTGGGAGACTCTTTACTTTGTCTCAACCAATCTTAAGGGTTCTTAGCTCATCCTCACCATGGCTAGAGGATTCTTGGCTTTTTCACACTTAAGCAAACCAAAGCAAGCACATAAAACATCATTTAATAACATAATGCATTATCATGGTACCATGGAATATAAAATCATGCTAGAATACTTTTCATAGCTTAAAACATACATACACACATTCAAGACAATGTATGCACACATCTATGCATGAGAGAAGGTGAAGAGAGCTACCTTTCTTGCATTTACACATTTTTCCCTTAAGTCTTGAATCCTCTCCCTTGACCTCATACACCTAAGAAGGTGAAGATTATTCCTTTTGGCCTAGACACATCATATGAAAGCTAATTATACTCTTGAAGCAAAGTTTAAGGCCACACAATTACTAGAAAGGCTAGGTGACTCATAAGGCTCTTTTATAGTTTCATACTGCACTTAATGAAGCAACCTTTGGAAAACATCATCTTGGCATCATTCTATGTATTCATTCATGATTCTTGAACCCATTTAAAGCTCTTGGAGTCATCACACACTCAATTCTAGGAGCCTAGCTAGGTGTTGCTTCTTTAAGAAAGGCCATCTTACTTTCTATGGCTTCTAAACTTTTTCCAAGGCTTCCTTTCATACTCTCCCATCATATATGATACAAAACTAAGCTTGGAAGGAATTAAAACACTCCCTAGTTGCATGGACTCTCCTTGGCTAAAGCTATGCTTTCATAAGCCACCAATAGAGTTTCCTTGCTTCTTTTGATGGGAGAATCATGTAGGAAGCTTTCTTGGTGTCTTTGAAGTCATATGAACTTTTAAACATCATAAAATATGGCTAGGGTTCATGATAGAGTTCAAGCTGCAATCCAAATGATAACTTTTCTATTTTGCAAATTCATGGTTTTTACTTGGATTTCTTTGCATATTCTTACTCTCCTCCCTTAAATTCATAGAATTCATCCTTGGTTCTCCTTGAAATTCCATCCCTCTTGCGTCTACATGCATGGGGCGAAATAGGGAGAAGGAGGGGGGCAATTAGCTACCATGGGATAGAAGATTTACCTTGTTTTTCTTTGTATTCTTGCTTGATTCTCACTTTCCTTGGCCTCCTCTCTTTAAATTTGAATTTTTCCCTTAATTTCTCCCTTAAAACAGATTTACAAACTTCATTATAATCATAAGAAAGAAAGGAGAATGGAGAAGGAGAGGTTTGGAAATGAGAAAGCATGAAAAACTACCAAAATTCCATACCTTTTAGCTTGAATTTCTCCTCCTCCTCTTCTTCCTCTTGTGCACCACTCTCCTTAAGGTTTTTCTCTAGTTTGAGACAGAAACATAATGGGCTAAACAAAGGGGAGAGGGGGGCGCCTTATATATATAGGTAGAGGAAGGGAGACTTTTCAAAAATTCTCATTTTGCCCTTTGTTCTTGGTATTTTTGTTTCTAATTCGTTTTTGCTCCTTTTTGAGAACCGTCTCTTCCATTGTGAAATTTAAGTCCTCAATTTAGTAAAATTCCTTTAGAATCACTCAAATCAGAGTTGAAAAATTTCTGAACAAATCTGTCAAAGTTCTGGTACACCGACGTTAGAAAACCTCCACTGGAGGGGTTTTAACTGTCTCAGGGCTTTCCATAGTTTTTAGGGACTCTGAGAACCCCAAAGAATTCAAAATTTTCATTTAAAAAGCCCTCCATATCCAATTCCATACCATACAAGCTTTAACATATTATACAAGTAGACCTTGTACTTACTAGCAGAAACCTTGTCAACAAGGTTTCAGAATTTGCACTATTGTTTATAGGATCTTGTCAACAAGATCTTGGACCCAGATGACGAGATGTTATCTTAGCCCTTAAATTAACTTGGTCCACTGCCCTACTTCATGCTTAATATACATTCTAATGGTCCTATAACATAATCTCTCATTTTCAAAGAACTGGATATTAGAAAAGATAAGTCAAGCACACATTCAAGCATGAAAGAAGGAGGAGTGAGCTACCTTTATTGCAATCACACACTTTTTCTCTTGGAAATGCTCACTCTTCCTTGGCCTCACACACACAAAGGTGTGGGAGCCTAAACACAATATATAGAAGCCAATTAGGTTCATGGAGTCATTTATAAAGCCATATATCTTCCTTAAACACTAGCTTGGTTTAATAGCCCTTTTATGGATCCAAAATGCACCTAATGAAGAAACATCCATCAATTGAGTTCTAGGCTTCATTCTTTCCTTTCATTTATGATTTTTGACTCCTTTTAAGCCTCTTAGAGTCATCACCCAATTTAAACAAGGAGCCAAACTAGGTGTTGCTTCTTTAGGTCATATTATGGAACATATAAGGCCATCTCACTTTCTATGATTTCTAAATTTTTTCCAAGGCTTCCTCTCATCTTCACTCATCATATATGACTCAAAAATGAGATTGGAACAAATTAAAACTATCCCTAGGTACCTTAACCCTTCTAGGCCGAGCCTATGCACCTTCTTAGCCTTCATGGAGTTTGCTTTGTTTTCTTAATGGAAGATGCATATGGGGAGCCTTCTAGGGATCTTAGGAACTCATTTAAACATTCATTTAGGCCTTAGAATTATTGTATCAAATCAGATTTTACAAAGGATACTAGAAACCCTAGGTTTGCCATCTTGATTTTCTATGGTTGTTTGTTAATTCTCTTTGCATATTTTTATTCTCCTCCCTTAAATTCCTAAGATTCACCCTTGGTTCTACTCAAAATCTAAGCCCTCTTGAAGCTCCATGAGTGGGATGAACTAAGGAAAAAAAGGGAGCAAGGGATAGCTACCATGGAAGGAAGATTTACCTTGTTTTTCTCATTTTCTTACTTGATTCTTCCTTTCCTTGGCCTCCTCTCTTCAAATCCAAATTTTCCCTTTTGTTCTTCCCTCAAAATAGATCCAAAAACTTCAATAAAATCATAAGAAAGAAGGAGAAATAGAGAAGAAGAGGTTTGCTAAAAAGAAAGTATGAAAAATACAGGAAATTTCATAAAATTTAGGTTCCCAATTTAATTAAATACCTTTGGAATCACTGAAATCGGAGCTAAAATCTTCCCGAACGAATTTGTTAAAGTTCAGGTCAATCGATATTAGAAAACATCCACCGGAGGGGTTTTAATTGTCCTAGGGCTACCCATGGTTTTCAAGGCCTCTGAGAATCCCAAAGAACTCAAAACTTTCATTTAAAAAGACCTCCTATGAGAATTCCAAAATTTGCTCAAAATTACAAAAATGCCATTACGTTTTGTCAACCTTCCATTCAATTTTGTTTCTTCATTCTAGCTCCATTTTTCTTTCTGTTTGAGCCTGGAATTCTCATTTTTAGGAGTCTAGAATGCTACATAAACTTTTTAAGACCTCAAATCACTCTATCTGGGGGATTTCCTTTTGTATCCGGTGAATTTCGTGCATTTATGGAGAAACCGTACATTACGTTTCTCATGTTTTCTCTTATTTTCAAAGAACCAGATATTGCAATTTGCCTAACATGTCTAGGTGGACCAAGTGAGCCAAGGAATGGAAGCCACCAAGCATAAAAGAAGGAGATTAACATAGAATTGTGTAAATTGTCCATTTTGTAGCCATATGAGTGGCTTATTGTAACGTCCAATTTTTTGTAAAACATCAAAATGAGTCAATTTTCAAAGCAAGTCCCTTGAGATGAGTTATTTAAGACCAAAAAAATTAGAATAAAATTCAAAATAATAGAAAATGAGGATCCAATGTCTAAGATACCCGAAAACCCAAGCTAAACGAGCTAGGAAAATTTATGAAAGAAAGTTGGGGCATTTTTGTAATTTTTGAAAAATTTGAAAAACTCTTAGGAGGGCTTTTTAAATAGAAAATTTGAGTTTTCTAGAGTTCTTAGAGGCCTTAAAAATCATGGGAACCCCTAGAATAATTGAAACTTCCCCAGTGAGCGATTTTTTCTGTCAGTTGACTAAATGGTTTGGAATGGTTTTAGATCCTTTTTGAGTGATTCCAGAGGCAACTCTTATGATTAAAAGTCTAAGGAAAATGATGGAAGAGACAGATTTCAAAAAGGAGTTGATTTGAGCCAAAATAATAAGAACAAAGAATAGGGACTAAAATGTAAAATAGCAAAGTGCATAAAGTGGACTCCTTACCTTCTTAAAGCATGTTTCTTTTAGCCTCTAATTAATAGACCTTCTTGCTGCCCAAAATAGAGTGTGAGACAAAGGGAGTGAGACACACCAAGAGAAGCTCCAAGGAGGAAGAAAGAAGCTAAGGAAAGATATGAAATTTTAAGATTTTTCATGGTCTTCCTTTTAGAAACCTTATTCTCCTCTCCTTGCTCTCTCTTTCCATGGTTGTGATAAATGAATTGGGTCTATTTTGGATTGGGTTCAAAGGGAAAAGAGTGGAGTTCCAAAGAGAAGCTTAAACCAAGTGAGAAAGCCTTTGAAGGAGATAAGAACCCAAGGTATGAATGTTAGTTTCATGCACTCTTCTTCCTTTGTTTGGTTCATGTGAGTCTTGGTCAAGAATAGAGCACTCAAGGGGAAGGAGTTTCTGTCCAAGAGCTAATGGGAATTCATTGATTTAGGCTATGGGAACTTGAGAAATGTAAAGAAATTGCAAGGAAAGCTTATGAAATTCAAGTTAAAAAAGTGTAAATTTCTTAAACACTTTGTAAAAACTATTTTGATTCTCAAATTCCCTTACATGTGTGAGTGTTTATTTGACCTCCTAGGACTTCTAAGAAGCCTCCCAAGTGTTTCTCCCATCAAGGAAAAATCAAAAAGCCCATAGACTCTTCCTCCCTCCATCAATTCGGCCAAGATAGAACCATTGCGGTAGGGGCTATTTTAATTTGTTTTAGCCTTGGTTTGGACTTCTTATAATGGTAGAAGGTGGGAGGAACCCTTGGGAAAAATTTAGAAGCCATGAATTGGGAGATGAGACAATGGCTTTCATAATATGACCTTATGAAGCAACTTGTGTCTAGGCTTTTGTAAATGAATATGTAATGGCTTCAAGGGCCTTAAATGAGGTCGAAAGGCCTAGAAATGAGAAAAGAATGGAGCTAAGAACTTGAATCATGATGGTTATTTCAATAGGCCATTTATGGAACCATTATGTGACTTATAGAACCAAGTATGTTTTTAGGAGTAACTTGAATGTTTTGGCTTACTTCAAGAATATAATTGAGTGTTATTCATGATGTTTAGGCCAAGGAAACCAACCCCACCTAAGTGTTCTTGTGGAATTGAAAAAAGGAAGGAGTAAGGCAAAGTAAAGCTTGCATAGATAACAAGGTAGCTCTCTCCTCCTTCTTTCATGCATGCTTGAGTGTTTTTCTTATCTTGAATGTGTGTATGTATGTTTAAAGTCATGAAATATGTTTCTAGCAAGCATTCACATGCCATGGTATCTTGATGCTTTACTTATGTATTGAAATGATGCTTTGATGAATGCCTTTAGTTTGCTTGAACTTGGTGAAGCCAAAAGTCCCTTAGTTAGGGTGAGGATAAGCTAAGAGTCCCTAAGGTTAGGTGAGACAAAGCCAAAAATCTCTAGCAAGAGTGAGACTTAGTCAAAAGTCCTTTGAAAAAAGGTGAGGCAAGTCCAAAAGTCCCAAAAAGAGTGGGTGAGGCTATGTATGTTATCTATGTCCTTATGAATGAAGAGAATGTTTTATGTATGATTGAGAATTTCATGTTAGTATACATGCATCTAGATTTGAAACTTGCATCAAGTATGTGTGTTTGAAAGGGAGATGAGTTATCGAGATTCCTAGAATCTCACTATTCCCTCCCCATTACTTAATATGCCTAGGTAGATCAAGAGAGCAAGGAAATAAGAGCCACTGCACTTAGAAGCAAGAAGATTAGCAATGGAGTTGTAAAATATTTGTATTATAGCTATATGGCTGTCACATGATGTATCTCCATAATGTATATGATGTATGAGCTTATGAATATTTGTAAAAGCATAGGTATGTTGTATATGTATGAGAACTAGACCCATGTGAATGATATTACATGAATTTGACTTAGATATGTCAAGTTATACAAGTATGGCTCTTGTGTATATCTTGGTGTGGATGAGTGAGATTATGGAATATGGGTTATTAGCCCTTTGAGACATATTTGATAGAGGATTTTAATGCTTTCCCACATGCTCATGTAGCCATAAAATGAGAAGAAGCAAAAATAAACCCTTTGAAACCCCATATGAAGCTTAAAAAGGGTATTTTGCAACCCTATCACAAATTAACTAAATGGACAAATTTTCTCAAGAAATTTGGTATGCATGTAGAGCTCATCTAAAGATTTTTAGAAAGCTAAAGTACAGAATTTTTAGATGTCTATGGAATATTTGGTGAATTTTTGAATTTCGGAATATTTCTAGTTTTGGTCAGTGTACTGTTCATTCTGGTCCAAAATGAAATTCTGTGATTCATGGGACAAACAATGTCCAATTGCAATGAAATTTTACATATTGAAACTAAACCTTCCCAATGACTTGTGCCAACTAGAATCACCCCATTTGGATATCTAAAGAGGGAGATATGAATTTTTGAAATGGCTATCCAGTACCACGCATTCAGTCAGACCTATGTCATTGTTTGATTCGTTTTCATGGTCTAAACAAACCTAGAATGGTATGGAATGATATTTCCCTTCTAGCTAACATCCATAGGTTTCTCAATTGATATCATTTACATGGATTAGATTTTTGTGAAATTAATTGGACATTTTTTAAATATATATCAAAAACCTATATCAGGGCCCAGATGCTATGTTCATGACTTGAATTTATTTTTAGTGTAAATCTAACACTCAAAGATTTCTAGAAAGCTATGGTATAGTAGATTTTGATTTTTTCACATTTAATTATGATTTTGCAAAGTTGCCTCAAAATTTGCCACCCCGGAACCCGAGGCAAAACGTGAAAATTTGTGATTTTTGGTTCTTGATCTGTGATTCATGCAAAGTTTTAAGATGTTTATGACTTATATAAATGGAAAATAATTAGAAAATATTGTTGGTAAGTTTCTGGGGGTTCACGAATCAAAATTTGAATCCTTACCCTGACATAATGCCATTAAATCATTATTTTAATGCAAAATCCTTGGGGTTTCCTTGCTACTTTGTGTAATCCCACCTTGATAAAGGAAATTGATGCTGGGAATAATATGGTGTGACATTCTTTTGGTAATCCAAAGTTGTATATGATATATGAGCTTATGAATATTTGTAAATATATGGATATATTGTATATGTCTAAGAACTAGAGCTATATGATTGATGGTATATGATTTAGACGTTGAATGCCAAAGATAAGCTTATGTGTTCTTGTGCATAACTTGGAGTGAGAGTGTGAGTTTGTGAAATTTAGATTTGTGCACCTTTAAGACATGTTTAATAGACCATTTTGGTGCTTTTCCATGTGCTCAAGTGGCCATGGATGTCTTAAAAGTGGATTTGGACCATTTGAGACCCTTATAAGACACAAAAAGTGTCATTTACAACCCTATAAGACAATCTAACCAAATGAATGAATTTATCCATGAAATTTGGCTTGCATATAGATCTCATTTAAAGCTTTTTGTAAAGATAAAGACTAGATTATTTGGAACTCTATGGAATTAATTATGAATTTTCAAAATTGCCAAATTTCAACTATTCTGGTATGGTACTATTTATATGTCAGTTTCATTTCCTATGTCATTTGAGCACCAAATGGTGTCCAATGCTCATGAAATTTTACAAGCATAAACTAAACATAATAATACTTCTATAGCCACTAAGATCACCCAATTGGATGTCTGAGTAGGGAGATATGAAGTTTTAAAGTTTTGTAACAGTACTAGTAGTGCCAGGCAAGTTTGGTTATTGTTCCACCGATTTCTAGTAGCTAAACATCCCCTCTTTAGTCTAGACTTATTTTTAGTATAAAGTAGACATCTGTAGCTTTCTAGAATGGTATAGTGTACTTGATTTCAAATTTTCTAAAATTAGTATGATTTTTCAAAGTTCATGACAGAAAGCTAGCATACTAATCCAAGGCTACACATGCAATTTTTGTATATATGGCTCATGAGTTTGAATTATTGGCCACGTCTTGAGATGGTTTTGAGTTCTATTGTGTAATTAAATATGAGAATAAGATGGATGAGTTCATATGATCCATGGGACATGAAATGAAAAATTTATCCATGACGTAACGCAAAATAATCTAATATTTTAATGCCATTTTCTTGAGAATGTGTACTTAGCTAAGGAAATGCAAGCTATAATGGTGTGAGATAAGGTAAATAAATATAGTGTTACATGTACCATTACATTACATCAAAATATAGATTTACATCATCAAATTCTAGGCTAATCTCTCAATAATTTGACCTTTCTAGTTCTTTGTCTCATCATCCTCCTTGTTTTGCATTTTTACCTAGCCATAGTTAGTACAAAACAATGGGTGAGATTCTAAAGACAATCTCAGTAGTACTTAACATTCCAATACATACAATGGATAACTAAATAATAAAATGCAAGCATGCATGACCATTTTAACATAAAACAATATAAAACATTGAATTGGCATAAAATATCTGAACTTGTATAACCATGGCATAAAACATATTAGCTAGGCTCATCTCTAGGCTAAGGAAGAACCATTACACTTGATTCCCTACCACTCTTACTAAGAGCCAAAGACATATCTTGTACATGCATAAAAACTCATATTAGCATGGCCAACGCAAGCAACTTATAAAACAATCAATATACATAATGCATCTTAACTCAAGTACATCTAAATACATGTAAGGAAGGAAGAATAATCTACCTGATACAAACCAAGAACCTTGACCAAAGAACTATTCCACTTGTTCTTTCTCTTTACTCTTATTGATTTTACACACAGACAATTGTGTGGTTGTACTAGCTTGGCCCAAACACTTCAATTCAGGTATAAAACAACCAATTAGGAAATATCCTATCTCACTTTATCAATAAATGTACATATTAGAATTTAAAGTATGATTTAAGTTACTTTAAGTGTCTTAAATGACTCATTCCATTTGCTACACTTTATGTAGCAATTCCATCATTCATCTATCTCATCTTACTCACTTTTCATGGCTAAACAAGTTTAAAAAACATAGCCATATCTCTTATTTCATTCATAAAGCATATTAGAGTTTTTATGAAACCATAATTTTGATGTCATCAAATCTCATTCTTTTTCCTCAAACCAATAGTTCATCTAGCCTTTATATCACTCATTTAAGTCTCTTATATCATTAAACTAAATTAAAAACTTCCCTAGATGCTTTTTCCTCACCTTGGCCAAGACTCCACCATATTGTCCCAATTTTAAGATTTTGTTTGTTTAAGAAGGAATATAAGGTTTTTAAGATACCCATAATTTATTTCTAGTTCAATTATGGTATTATAGGGATCACATAATCATCCTAGGTTTTGATTATTTTGTATTATCTTTCTTTTTAGGTCAATTTCTTTGCATACCTCAACCTTTTAAACCCTTGGTTGCATCAAGTTTTCACCAAATAAATACACCCTTTCCTCTCTCTCTCTCTCTTGGTAAAACAAACAAGGTGCTAGGGTTCCAAGAATAGTAAATTTTCCTAACTTGAATCATACCTTGTTTTAATGCACTCTTAATGGAGATTTTTTTGGTATAATTGATTTCCTCAAATGAGCTTTTTCATTCAAGGTGATAGGCACAAACTTCTTTTTAGAAACCAAACCCACCATGAAAGAGAACATAAGGAATAGAAAAAGTCTCATAACTAAAACATAACAAATTTTGGAATATTTCCTTACCTTTCTTGGCTTGTTTTCCCTTCTCTCTCTTCCCTCTTTCATGTCACCATAAGAGCTGCAATTTGATGCCAAAAAGTTAGTTTAGATTGGGAAGAAAAAGGAGACGTGATTAGCATTTATAAAAGCTAAGGTTTGTAATTTTTCCAAATTACCATTTTTTCTTTACACTTTAATTCTTCGGTTTGAACTCATTTTTCAATATTTTCATAAACTAACTACTCCATACCAAATTTAAGACTATTTTTTCATTAAAAATATCTACTTAGGAGTTACAATGATTTAAAATAGTCTGGAACAATATAGATTGAAATCTTGCCACCAAAAATCTTAACTTGTACACCATTAAGGATTTAACTAAACCAACACATCTGATTAATCTACTAACCTTATTTTATAATGTTATTATAAGGGATATACATTTCTCAAGTTAATTCTCATGTATTCTAAATTCCTTATTTTTCTCACTTTACGGTTAAACTGGCTTTTTTACCCCTACAATCATTTTTCATCTGTTTAACCTTTATAATGCCATTTTTTAAGGCCATTCTATTTTATACATCATTTAACTTTTTTTCTTTACTCAACAGTAAAAATTCAAAGTCCACAGTGGCTTAAAACAACTCAATTTATACATGTGCCACTAGTTACCTTAGTTTACATACAATCAAAATTTTGACCAATTTTATCAACTTTAGTTAATTTGGTGACATTATTTAGTCATATAATGATGAAAAATATCTTACTTTTTTAATATGTTACTAAATCTTTAAATTCTTGATTTTCCCCTGTTACACTACAAGGACTCTACACTCACCCCTGAACTAGATTTTAACCATTTTTAAGTAAATTTTCTCATCTAATTGGGCTTTTACTTCCTCTCATCACTTCTCATAACCTTATCTCATAATCTAGCCTAGTATAAAAATACTAGATATTACATAAGCTACAATCTAAATCCTATAAGCCTAACCTACCTCAGGTACTCTAATATACTATCAGCTTCAAAGCAGTAAAACCTAGATCCTTGTCTGAACACATCACCAAGTGTAGTGAGAATTTATATTCTCAGTAAGAACACTTAATAAGTTTAGAAACTTAGTGATGGTTCATGTAACACCATATATTTCTTACTCATCTCATGATATTCACATGCTTTAAATCATCAATTCCATGAAAGAGTAAGGAAAAAGCATTAAAAATAATACACTTATTTGCGTTGTGTCATATTTAAAAATTCCATTTGGTGTCACGTGAATCATGTGAGATCACGTAACACATTCTCATATTTAATTACATGAATGCAACTCATTTGAATCATCAAAAGTGGCCTACATCTCAAGAAACTCAAAGGAATGTATGAAATATACATATATAATTTCGGCCATCTTTGTCCTCATTTATGTCACAATTTTGAAAACTCATAACTAATTCTAAAAAAATCTAAATCATGCATTCTTGGCTATTATGGAAAGCTACACATGTCTAATTCATGTTAAAAATATGTCCAGACCATAACATCCAACACTGAGGACATTTGACATGCTAAAATGTACAGAGGTTAGGCTGTCCACTGGTGATATCACAGAATTCTGTAGCAAATTTTAAAAATGTCTAATTAATTTCACAAAAATCTAATCCATACAAATGATACCAATTTGGAAACCTGTGGAGGTTAGATAGAGGATACAAATAATTCAAGACCAGTTCAGGCATGTCCAGACCTCAAAACTCAATTAAACAATAACTAAGGTCGGCTAGAGTTCTTGATACTGAATAGATTCTTTGAAAATTCATATCTCCCTCTCTCAACATCCAAATGAGGTGATTCTAGTTGCCACAAGTCACTAGATATATCTAGTTTCTTTATATACAATTTCGTGGCAATTGGACATCATTTGGGCCCTATTTGATAGATTTCATTTTCGGACCTGAGTGAACAGTGACATGGCCAAAACTAGAAAATTTGCCAACTTTGGAAATTCATCAAATATTCTGTATATCTCCAAAAATTATATTCTTTATCTTTCCAAAAATCTCTCAACAAGCTCTAATTGCATGCCAAATATTAGACTAAGAAAAGCTCATTTGGACAAAAATTAATGTAGAGTTCCATTATAGTCAATTTTGGCTTCATATAGGATACCAAAATGTCCAAATGGCTTTCCTTGGGGTTTGACACCTCTTGGGCAAGTCTAAAAGAATAATTAGGACTTGTTAGGTTGCCCAATTGGTCCCAACCCTCATGCATCTCATTTTAGCCATTTCATTCACACATATGTACAATTCCATAAACTTATTCAAGAAGCCACATTGTCCGTATATACTCAATTTACATTCTAATAGTCACATAATATATTCTCCTATTTAAACATGACATATTATCATAATTACATATGTTCCAAAGGTCATAGACCATTTACAACAATAATTTACATCATTAAACATCATTATGGCTTTAAAACAAGTAAAAACTATGCATATTGGTGTCAAGCTCTTCTCTTCAAGGTTGTTGGCTTCCATTACCTTGTCCACTTGGTCCACCTAGCATGTTAGATCATTGGAAAGGAGGGAATGAGGTTCAAAGAATTCCAATAGCTCATCTCCCATTCAATCATACATAACATATGCAAAGCATGTCTAATAAATGTATGTATGGTCATGTTGACATGTGCAAACATTCAAGAGGCATTTTCATCATTTGAGAAAGTCATACATAGCATACAAAGACTTGCTAAGTAAGTGGATTGGCCTCACCCAATTTCTTGTGGATGTTGGACTTACCTCACCCATTCTTTAAGAGATTCTTAGACTCAACCATGCTCTTGGGAGTCCATCTTGCTTTTTAGAGACTCTTTGTTTTATCTCAACCAATCTTAAGGGTTTTTGGCTCATCCTCACTATGGCTAAGGGTTCTTGGCCTCACCATATTCAAGCAAACCCAAACAAATATCATAATATCATTCAGAAACATAATATGTTATCATGAAATCATGGCATATGAAATCATGCTAGCATACTTTTCATGGCTTGAAAATACACATACATACATTCTAAGACAAGCTAAGCACACATCCATGCATGAGAGAAAATGGAAAGAGCTACCTTGGAAATAATTACACACTTTTTTCCTTGAATCTCCCTTCCTTGCTTCGGCCACACACACATAAAAGTGTGGGGAAGATTTCTCTTGGCCTAAACATAATTTATGGAAGCCAATAGGTTCATGGATTCAATTCTAAGGCCATAAAATTTGCTTACACACTAGCTTGGTCTATAACCTCATTATGGTTACATAATTACACCTAATGAAGCAACAGCCCTCAAATAAATTCTAGGCTCTATTCTTTCTTTTTAAATATGATTCTTGACTCCTTTTAAGCCTCTTGGAGTCATCACGCAATCAAAACCAAGAGTTTAATTACATGTTGCTTCTTTAGGTCATAATATAGAACATAAAGCATCAACTCACTTTCTATAGGTTCTAAATTTTTTCTAAGGCCTCCCCTCATTTTCAATTATCATATATGACTCAAGAATGGGTTTAGAAAAATTTAAAACTCTCCCTAGCTACACAAACCCCTTTAGGCCAAGGCTATGAAGGAAATGGGGTTTCTTAGAGTTTGCTTTGTTTTCTCAAGGGAGGATGCATGTGGGGAGCCTCTTAGGGATGTTGGGAGCTCATTTAAACTCTTATTTAGGCCTAGGAATCATCATACAAAATCAAATTTTACAAGGTGCACTTGAAACCCTAGGTTTTGTATCTTGAAATCTAACGGCTAGTTTGTTGTTTTCTTTGCATATTCTTGTTCTTCTCCCTCAAATTCCTAGGATTCGCCCTTGGTTTGGTTGAAAACTTAACTCCCTAACGCTGACCATATATAGGTCAAAATGCTTACAAGAGAAGGGAGGAAGAAGATCAAGTGGAAGGATTGCATGATACCTTGATTTCCTTAGTTTTTCTTGTTTGTTCTTTGTTTTCCTCAGCTTCCTCCCTTAAATTTCAAAATTTCCCTTATGTTCTTCCTTCAAAACAGCCCTCAAAACTTCAAAAAAATTATGACAAAGAAGAGGGAAAAAGAGGAGAAGAGATTAGCTAAGAGAAAGCATGAAAAATAAGCAAATTTCCATACCTTAAAGCTAGGATTTCTCCTTCTTTTTCTCCTCCCTTGGTGTGCCTAAACCCTAGCCTTCTTCTCTGAAATTGGGAAAAAAATTGTGGGTCTAAATGAAGGAGAGAGTGGGGTGGCACCTATATATAAGAGGAGGAGGAAGCATTTTTCAAAAATTTTCATTTTATCCTTCGTTCTTGGTATTTTTGTTTCTCCTTTGTTTTAGCTCTTTTTTTAGAACCTTCTTTTCTATCATAAAATTTAGGTTCCCAATTTAATAAAATGCTTTTGGAATCACTCAAATCAGAGCTAAAAGATTCCCGAATAAATCCATCAAAATTTGGGTACACCGACGTTAGAAAACATCCACCGAAGGGAATTTAGCTATCTTGGCGCTTCCCATAGTTTTTAGGGCCTTTGAGAACCCCAGAGAAAAATTTTTATTTAAAAAGCCCTCCTATGTGAATTCCAAAATTTGCTCAAAATTACAAAAATGCCATTACATTTCGTAAGATTTTCGTCAAAATTCGTTTCTTCATTTTAGCTCTGCTTTTCCTTCCATCTGAGGCTAGGATTCTCATTTTTAGGAGTCTAGAATGTTACTTAAATTTTTTAGGACCTTAACTAATTCATTTTGAGGGACTTACTTTGAAAACGCTCCCGTTTTCGTCGTTTAACGAAAACTGGATGTTACAATTCAACTGCCATGTGTATAGAAAACTTTTTCTTTTATTTCCCTTTGTCAACAACATATAAAAATAGCAAGCATCTCACAACATACAATTTATATAAACATATAGAAAAAAAATATACATGAGTACATAAAACATTTCAAAGTACTTTAAATGTCATCAGATCAACATAACCAAATAATGAATTCCATTCATATCATAATCGTTTAGTTCATCATGTCTTTAGGGCATATGAATCTAATATATAATGGTTTACTTCATGATTGCATATATAAGACCTCACATTATTCATATATTTGTACTCTAGTGATTAGATTATCATATTAAAGCATTATAGATCATGGCATGGTCAATATATCACATGTGATTGCATTCAGATAACATAAATATGTAATCTAATATTTACATTCAATTAGATCTTTCACAACATCTTTCAAGCAATATCAATTCAATTGAATGATAATGAGCTCAATTCTTCATATCTATATACTCCTTAAATGTCATTAGAGATTATGCATATAACTCATGTTATATTTCTCTTTTAACAACAAGTAGTTATATTCACAATTTTGGCAATTGAATTTTTTGTTATTAAAAACATCAATGACAAAATTTCTACATCACAAGGATTTTGGTCATTTCTTTCCTCATTTTGATATTAAACTAATTTGTTAAGCTTAAAATATCCCAAAGAGAGGTATGAATTTTTTTGGTTTGGACATATGCACATTTTGACCATTATAACACATAATAAGAACCAAACTTTGGAAAAACATAACTTGAGCTATACAACTTCAATTCAGTGCTATGGAAAGCTTATAATGAGAACTATTTACTATAAAAATTTCAGGTCAAAATAAGTCAATTTGGTCCCTTAAAACCCTAGAAATCCAAAATTGATTATATGAACAGTAAATCAAAAATTTTTACACAATTTAGATAACTTTAGAAATTCATAAAATAGTTTATAGAGCTCCAAAAATTATGTTCTTTGGATCTATAGAAAGCTTTCAATGTCTTCTAAAAGCCTGCTAAATTTTAGTCCAAGACTTACTCATTTGGGTTATCAAAGATGCATAAATATATTATGACTCAAAAGAAATGAATTTTAGTTCAACAATATACTAAATGAGCCATATTATGCCATTTCTTTTCATGACCAAGTTTCAATCCACAAATGCTTTTTGTATGGTTAGTCCAATGTGTCATAATCACCATACAACTTAAAATCATCTTTCCACTTGCAATTATACACAAACATAATCGAGAACTCAAGGTGTCAAATTACATAACATCATATATTACAATCCATAAATGGTTTTTACATCATAATCTAGTACTTTTATGTGTGTTGGCATATCATTGTAATGTCCAGATTTTGTTAAACGATGGAAACAAGTGTGTTTTCAAAGCAAGCCCCCCGAAATAAATTAGTTAAGTTCTCAAAAAATTTAAGTAGCATTCTAGACTCCTAAAAATGAGAATCCTAGCCTCAGACGAAAAGAAAAATGAAGCTAGAATGAAGAAACAAAATTGAATGAAAGACTTACGAAACATAATGGCATTTTCGTAATTTTGAGAAAATTTTGGAATTCACATAGGAAGGCTTCTTAAATGAAATTTTTGAGTTCTCTGAAGCTCTCAGAGGCCTTGAAAACCATAAGAAGCCTCAGGACAGTTAAAACCCCTCTAGTGGATGCTTTCAACGTCAATGGACCTAAACTTTGATGGATTCATTCAGGAAGGTTTTAGCTCAGATTTGAGTGATTCCAAAGGCATTTTATTAGATTGGAAACCTAAATTTCATAATGAAAAAGACGATTCTCAAAAAGGAGCTAAAACAAATAGGAAATGAAAATGCCAAGATGAAAGGGTAAATTTGAGATTTTTGAAAAGTATTTCTCAAAATCACCCCTATATATATGGCGCCCCACCTCCTTACTCACTTAGCCATATATGTTTCTACCCTAAACTAGAGGAGGAACCCTAAAAGTGAGGTGCACAAGAGGGAGAGGAAGAGAAGGAGAAAGATAAGGCAAAAGGTATGGATTCTTGGTTGTTTTTCATGCTTTTTCTTTAGCAAACCTCTTCTCCTCCATTTCCCCTTCTTTTCTATGGTTTTATTGAAGTTTACAGATCTATTTTGAAGGAAGAATAGAGGGGAAAATTCGGATTTGAAGAGAGGAGGCCAAAGAAAGGAAGAATCAAGCAAGATACAAGGAAAAATAAAGTAAAACTTCCATCTCATGGTAGCTACTTCTTCTTCCCCTTCTTCCTTGGTTCGTCCCACTCAAGAAGCTACAAGAGGACTTGGATTTTGTATAGAACCAAGGATGAATCTTAGGAATTTAAGGGAGAAGAATAAGGAAATGCAAAAAAAAAAAAAAAATAATAAAACAACCATGGAAATTCAAGATAGCAAACCTAGGGTTTTTAATATTTCTTGAAAAATATGATTTGATACTTTAATTCTTAGGCCTAAATGAATGTTTAAATGAGTTTCTAAGATCCCTAAGAGGCTCGTCATATGCATCTTCCACTAAGAAAACAAAGCAAAGTCCATTGGCGCCCTTATGCTTCATAGTCTCGGCCTAAAAGGAATGAGGTACCTAGGGATAGTTTTAATTTGTTCCAAGACCATTTTTGAGTCATATATAATGAGTGAAGATAAGAAGAAACCTTAGAAAAAATTTAGAAATCATAGGAAGTGAGATAGTCTTATATGTTTCATAATATGACCTAAGGAAGCAACATGTAGTTAGGCTCTTTATTTTAATTGTGTGATGACTCCAAGAGGCTTAAAAGGAGTCAAGAATCATATATGAAAGGAAAGATGGAGCCTAGAACTCATTTGATGGGTGTTGCTTCATTAGGTGCATTTTTGGAGCCATAAAGGGGTTATTAGACCAAGTTAGTGTTTAAGGAAGATATATAGCTTTAGAAATAATTTCATGAACCTAATTGGCTTCCATAAATTGTGTTTAGGCAAAAAGAAACCAATTCCACACCCTTGTATGTGTAAGGTCGAGGAAAAGTATATAGTTGCAACAAAGGTAGTTTACTCCTCCTTCTCTCATGCATGAATGTATGCTTGACTTGTCTTTGAATATGTGTATATGTGTTTTAAGCTATGAAAAGTGTTCTAGATGAGCCCTTATTCCATGGTACCATGACGATGTATTATGTTTTTCAAATGATGTTTATTATGTCTGCTTGGATTTACTTAAGTGTGGAGAAGCCAAGAACTCTTAGCCATGGTGAGGATGGGCCAAGAACCCTTAGAAATGGTTGAGATAAAGCAAAGTATCTCCCAAGAGTGAGGTTGAGCTAAAACCTCCTAGAGAAAATGGGTGAGGCAAGTCCAAAATCTATAAGTGAGGGGATGAAGCTAATCCACTTACTTAGCAAGCCTATATATGTCATGTGTGACTTATTCAAATGGCAAGAATGTTTATTGAATGATCAGGTACCTTATGATGCTCATGCATGCATTTTCAAGACTTGTTTTGTATACTTTATGTGTGATTGAATAGGAGATGAGCTATTGGGATTCTTTGAATCTCATTCCCTCCTCTCCAATGTTCGAGCATGCTAGGTGGACCAAGTGAACAAGGTAATGGAAGCCAACAACTTGGAAGATGAGATTAAGACAATAAAGTGTCTTGATTTTGCTTCTTTATGGCCATATGAGTGGCAAATGTTGTAACTCCTTATTGTCTATAACCTATGACCTCATGAACATATGTAATTATACTAATGTATCATGTACAAATGAGATTTAATGTTATATGAATGGTGTAGTGCATTTTGAGTATGGAATGGCAAGACTGGCATTATGTAACCTTGTGTATGGCATGGGGTGAGAGAGTGAGTTTTTAAATTCTAGGTTTTTGCACCTTTGAGACAAGTTTAGAATGTCATTTTGGTGCATTCCCACATGCTCAAGTGGTCATAGTTGCCTTGGAGCTCAAATTGGATCATTTGGACCCATTATATGGCACAAAAATGACCATTTCACAACCCAATGTCAAGATCTGACCAAATGAATGAATTTGCCCACGAAATTTGGCACACATATATGTAGATCTTATCCAGATCTTTTTGGAAAGCCAAAGACCAGATTATTTGGAGCTTTGTGGAATTAATTATGACTTTTCAAAGTTGGTATTTTTCTGCTGAACTGATACAGGTATTATTCATATGGTCAAAAACTTAAGCTATGTCATTCATGGGTCAAATGATGTCCAATGCTCATGATATTATACAGGTATAAAATAGACATGATAAGCTCTCTATGGCCACCAAGATGACCCTAATTGGACCTCTGAGTAGGGAGATATAAATTTTTTAAATTGGAGATCAGTACCAAGGATGACAGCTGATCTTTGGTATTGTTTCATTGATTTTCGATGGCTAGCAGCCCCTGTTGAGGTCTGGACATATTTTTAGCATAACTTAGCCATATGTTGCTTTCTATAATGGTAAAGAATGAATGATTTTGATATTTTTAGAATTAATTATGATTTTTTAAAATTTGTGACAGAAAGTTGAAATTTTGATCGAGGCTGCACTTTGGTATTTTGTGTGTTTCTTTCACTTGCACAAATTCTAGGCCACTTCCTTAGATGGTTTTGAATTGTATTGGTGTAATTAAATATGAGAATGAGTTTAATGAGTTCATATAGTCCATGGGACACTGAATGAAAAATTTATACGCTACGCAACGCAAAGAAATATATTATTTTAATGTCATTCTTCCTTGCTTCTTCATGAAATACATGGTATGAGACATGGAGATAGCATGAGATAAGTTAGAAATTTATGGTGTTACAATCATACATCAAAATATACAATTACATATTCACATATGCAATAGTATGCCTTAAAACATAATCTATTGTTAAAGTAGCTCTTCATGTGCCTTTTGTTTCTCATTTTTCTTGAGAGTCACCTAACCATGGTTAGTGGAAATAAGGAAAAAGTGAGATTCAAAGAATCCCAATAACTAATTCAATATTCAAGCATACATAGATGGCTCACTTAAGATCTAAGATGCAAGCATGCATGTCATACAATCAAATATAAATCATATTCATACATTAGGAATCCCATGACTCTATCAAGAACAAACTTATACTCTAGGGACTTTTGGTGTAGTCTCCCCCAACATCTAGGGACTTTTGATTTAGCGTCACCCTTTTTTAGGCACATTTGACTTAGCCTTACCTATAATTGGGAATTTTGGGCTAATTTCACCTACATTTAGGGACTTTTAGCTTTACCTCACCCAATTCAAGGGACTTTTGGCATAACTTTACCTATCAAGAGCCAAACCAATTCCAAATGCCATCAAATGTCATATAATTGCACACAATCATCAAACAATCAACAATATACATAATTTGCAACCATTACACCCAAACAATCTAAGAGACTCAAGCAAACCAAGCATATATACATAAAAATTAAGGAAAAGCTACCTTGAAACAAAGAATTCAATGGATTTCCCTTGGCTTCTCTCTTTTGTTCCATGGCCCTACACTTACACTTGAATAGAGATTCACTTGCTTGGTCTTGATACATTAAATAAAGCACAAAATCAACAATGGAACCATGTTTGTGCTCATCCTAACCTTATACAAGTCAATTAGGGCTTTAGGTATACATATGGGTCATTTGAATACCTTATGAAGCAACTCTTATAAATTAATTTCTTGGCTTCAACATCTCACTTTATATGAGTTATATGACTCTATTAGAACTCATTAGAGCCATCATATACTTGATTTAAGAAGTTTAGCACTAAGTTGCTTCTTTAGGCATAATTGAACCTTAAATTTTCACCTTTCAAAATAAAGCTCATAAATTCAAACCAATGGTTCCATTAGTGTATATAATTCATATATAGACCATTTATAATCTTGGAATCATTGAAAACTCTTCCTAGGTACCCTAGATAAGTCTTGGACGAGACATATACTATGATAGGCTTCCATGGAGTTTTTGTTTCACTCTTAAGGAAATTGATACATATGGAGGTTGTAACACCATAATTTCTAACTCATTTCTATCACATTTGCATGCTCATATAGTGCATTACATGAGGGCAAGTAAGAAAATTCATTAAAATAATACATTTCTTTGTGTTACGTCATACATAAAAATTCCATTCAGTGTCACGTAAACTATGTGAGCACATACAACACATTCTCATATTTAATTACAGGAATACATCTCATTTGCATCAAAAAAAGTGGCCTACACCTTAAGAAACTCGAAATGAAGCATAAAATATGAATAATCATTTTCGGCCAACTTGGGCTCATTTCTATCACAAACTTTGAAAAATCATAACTAATTCTAGAAAATTTGAAATTATGCATTCTTGGAATTCTAGAAAGTGAAAAATGTCTACTTCATAATAAAAATATGTCCAAATCATAACATCTATCATAGAGGATGTTTGATGTAACATTTGATTTTCTGAAAATCCAAGAAAACTTAAGGAAACGCGAGAAATGTAACATATGGTTTCTCCGTCAATGTACGAAATTCACCGGATACAAAAGGAAGTTCCCCAAATAGAGTAAATTAAGGTCTAATAAAATTAGAATAATATTCTAGACTACAAATAATGATGATTCAAGGCCAGAGGTGCCCTAAAATTAGGGCTCAAATAGATGAAAAAAAAAAGAATTAGAAAAAAGTCCCAAAGAGCCTTCAAAGTCAAGTATGAAGGAGCTAGGGACCAAATGCAAAGAAAAATTATGAGTAGGGCAAGATGTATAAATTACCCGAAAGTTCAGGGAACCCTAGTTTCACCCTCTATTCGTGGCTTTAAGCACAAATATCAAAAAATCGGGCAAGAATCTTAGAAATCTGTGACCTACAGTTAAACTCAGTTTGATAAGACTGATCCAATGATGCCAAGTTATCCCAATGGCCAGGCGAGATCCGATCCGGGATTTGGTTATCCCGATTAATAGCCATGAGCAAAATAGAAAAAAGAAGTTGTAACAACTATAGAAATAAAAATAACTAGAGGGTTAAGAAACCCTGAAGGAGTTTCAAGGACAGAATTACAGTAAATGAAAATTTTATGGCACAATCATAATACAGAACGATAAAAATTACACCTATAGATTCGAGTGTCCGATTGTAACGACCAGAAAAGAGGAAAGAAAAGAAATGAGAAAAGAGGAAGCTGGGAAATTTTCGAAGAGCTGAAAATTTTCTAAGTCTTCTCGCCATAGCGAGAAATAGAGTCGCCATAGCGAGAATGCCTTCTCGCAATAGCGAAGATGTTCCTAGCTGTAGCGAGTGCGACATTCCATATAAAAACCAGGGAGTTGCTCGCCATAGCGGCGCTATAGCGAAGGCAGAGGTCTGGAACAGGCCGAGCTCACCGTAGCGACGCCATAGCGAAGGCAAAAGTCTGAAACTTGCACGAGCTCGCCGTAGCGAGGATGATGACTCGCTATAGCGAGAGCGGTCCAGAAAAAGCGTGAAAAGAGAGATTTGACTTTTTAAAAGAGTCTAAACTCTTCCTTTCTCTCAGAACCGACTTGAGCTTCGACCAAGGAGAGAGAAAGAGCTGAGGAGAGAGAGAGAGACCTAGAGAAGCAAGGAGATCAAGCAAAGAGGTGAGTAATCTTTAGATTTCCCTAGCTTTTCTCCTTAGCTTGTTGTCTCCTCCTTTTGTTTTCTCTTTCTATAGTTTTAGAAGTTGTTTTGGGTTAGGTTTAGAAGAGGGAAGTGGGAAAACTACTCTAGAAGGAGGGTAGAACGCATTTATCTTCATTTCTTCTTCCATGTTCTCTTCTTTGAGGGCTTGAGAGAGGAAGGAAAATGAGTAGAGTTCTAGAGAGAGAATCCCTAGATCTGTAAGGGTAGTGAGGGTTTAACTTGATGAAGAGTCTCTTTTAGCTTTGTGAGAGTTATTTAAGCTATGAGAGAATAATTTGATGCTCTTGTTATGCCTAGGCTCAAAGGAAGAAACGCCACCTTGTTGTGAGTGTGAAATCAAGGAGGGAGAGGAGAAATTGAAAGGGAAGACTTGTGTAATCTGAGAAGGTAGCTCTCTACTCTATTCTTGTTGCATTCTTGGTTGTGTAATAGTCATTACATGTTGAGTATGTGCTTGTATGTTGAGATATGCTATTGATTTTGCCTTGATGCATTGGTACCAATATGTTTATGATATGATGTGTGGAAATTGCTCGGGTGAGGTGGTGCCGAAAGTCCCTTGAGACGGGTGAGGAGGAGCCAAAAGTCCCTAAACCAAGGGTGAGGCCGATCCAAAAGTCCTAAAGCTCGGTGAGGCTAGACCGAAAGTCCCTAGAGCCTAGTGTTGGCATTGGTTTGATAGCATGGCATGTGTGGTATTATTGTGGCTTGTATGCATGCTTGACTTGTTATATGCCCTGATTGCATCTTGAATGAGTATGAGCTATTGAGATTCTCCCAAATCTCACCCCCTTCCCCTCCCATCCTACTATCCAGGTGGTGTTCAAGGAGAGGCGAGCACACCTCACGGAGCCTAGTGGAGTCCTTTAGAAATGTGTAGTTCTTTTGGTTATTTTGATGTATAAGGTGCCAAAATGAAGATGCACCTCTCATTTTTGAGTTGTAACAATATGAGCACATGTAAATGTATGTACATATGATGTATGGATGATATAAAGGGTTAAAGTAATGAGAATGTATAAGTTGGCCTTTTGAGGCTTATGTAAAATGGTGTATTCTCTTCCATAGCATAGTGAAATTGGAATGTATGATGATTTGGATTTCTTAGATAATTCATATATGCTATGTTTGTACTTTTAAATTTTCCCAATAGAGGTTAGAGCATGTGGGAGGTCATTTAGACCTGTTTTGAACCCCATGTGGTGCTAAAATTGCCATTTAGGTGAGCTCCATCAAAGTATGACCGGATGAGCTCTTCTTGGTATGGAATTTGGCATGCCTCTAGAGCCTATTGAGAGCTTCTTGAGAAGCTAGAGTGGGTAATATTCAGAGGTCTAGAGAATATTTGGTGAATTGTTGAAATTGGGAAATTTCAATGGTTTGGTCATGGTACTGTACATTGGGTCCGAAAATGAAACCATGTCATCCATAGACCAAATGATGTCCAAATGTCATGAAACTTTAGGATCATAAACTAGATATCCACAGTGATCTATACCAACTGGAAGCACCTTAATTGGAGGTCTGTAGAGAGAGAAACGATTTACTGAAGTTCTGTATCAGCATCAGGGAAGTTTCTGACCTTCGTTACTATTTTATTGGTTTTCGAGGTCTTAGAACTCCTGAACTGATCTAAACTTATTTTTTTCCTCTAGTTAACATCTGTAGCTTTCCAAATTGGTATAGTTTTCCCTGATTTTATTTTTGTGGATTTAATTACGAATTTCCGAAGTTCATGACAGTAAACTGCGTCAGTATCAGGGACAGCCAGATATCTATACCTATTTCTATGTCATTGATGGTCTAAACGTTGAGTTGGAAGTTGGGAGTTATTTTTAGTGTGAAGTTAACATCCCACGCTTTCCAGAGAGCTATGATTTGCTTGATTTCCATTTTTCTAGAATTAGTTGTGATTTTCCAAATTTGGAACCAGAAATATGATTTATGGGCCCGTTTGAGAGATGGTGTTTTCTGAGTTTTTGGCTTCATACCCGTGGTTTGTGAGTTGTTTGAGATTATGTACAAGTTGTATAAATGGTGTTTGAGTAGAGAATGTGAATGATGGGTTCACGGGACCCACGGGGCAAAATACGACCGGTTAAACCCCGACTTTAAGTAGTAAAATACCACAGTTTCGGTCAATTTTCTGGGAAATCATATGGAGTCAAGCCTAGAGGGAGATGAACTAGAGTGTAGTCAGTAAGGTGTTACATTTTTGGTATCAGAGCAAAGGTTCAGGCACTTTTGCTCGATGTTGGGCTCTTGAATGGATTGAATTGCTTATGTTTGGTGTGAATTGCCATGGAAATGGTAACATTCATATGCATATGTGTTTGTGCTATGATTGTGAACTGAGGATTGCTACTTCTTTTCAGATATGGTTGAGACTAGACGGGGCAGGGGTAGAGGCAGGCCACCCAGGGCTCAGAGAGTTGAGCCAGAGGTTCCGGTTGGGCCTGAGGATCCTCTGCGAACCATCATGGAGAGATTAGATTGGTTTGAAGCCATGATGGGCCAGCATGAGAAAATGTTAGAACAACAGAGGTATATCGCCCAACAACAACATGATATGATCATGCACCTGCAAGATACCCTGACCAAGCAAGAGGAAGCCAGGAGGGAAGCCCCTGTACCTCAGCCATCTACATCTGGTAACCCACCTGCACATCCCCAAGAGCATGTAGTAGCTCATACCCAGACGCCTATCCAGAAACTGTTGAAGCAGTTTAGGAAAAATAATCCACCCACGTTTGACGGGGAGTTGGATGCAGATAAGGCGGAGGCTTGGGTTAGGGAGCTAGAGAAAATCTTCTCGGTAATGAGTCGTACTACCGAGCAGAAAGCGCAGTTAGCCACGTTTATGTTGAAAAAGGAAGCGGATAGATGGTGGTGTAGCACGCAACCGTTAATGGAGACCAAGGATATACCGATAAACTGGGAAATTTTCTTGGTTGAGTTCTATGAGAAATATTTCCCTAGTTCGGTGAGGAAGAAGAAAGAGATGGAGTTTATGAGTTTGAGACAGACGGATGAGATGACTGTGGACCAGTATGTGGCTAAGTTCATGGAGTTGTCTCGGTATTCCTCTTACCTCCAGAGGTATGATGATGAACCCTGGAGATGTGAGCAGTTCGAGACCGGATTGAAACCTTTGATTAGCGACAGAGTGACCCCACAACGGATCAGGAAGTTTAATACCATTGTGGAGGTCAGCAGGGTGATTGAGACTAACCTGCGGATTATTATGCCAGTGACGGCCATAGCTAGTCAGAAGGAGGTTTCAGAAGTGAAAAGGCTGAGACCGGAAGAGGGTTCTAGTGTGACACCCAGTGCCAAGAAGAGAGGCAAGGGGCCATGGAACCGAAGGCCACAGCGGGGTAAGCCGATGCCGCCTCCTCGGGGCCAGTCATCCTTCCAACAGTCTCCGGTGACTTGCTTCAAATGTGGGAAGCTGGGATACATTGCGAGACACTGTCCTCAGATGGACATAGCGCCTCCTCCCAGGCCACAGACCCAGGGTCGAGTGTTCGCCCTCACTCAACAGGAAGCTAGTGCGTCCCCCAGTATGATCCGAGGTACGCTGATAGTGAATGGCTTTCCTGTAGTTGCTATGTTTGACTCGGGTGCTAGTCACTCGTTTATATCTTATGATTGTGTGAGGCGATTGGGTCTGACTGTGAGTGTCTTGCCATTTGACTTGTCTGTCACTATACCCACTGGAGGTCCCGTGATTACTTCCCATACTTGCTTGAATGTCACTGTTCAGTTTAACCATTGTCATACCACTATTGATTTGATATGTATGCCTTTCCGTGATATTGATATGATTGTTGGTATGAACTGGTTGGCCGCAAATAATGCGATACTTGATTGTGAACATCAAACCATTTCCTTACCTGCTTGTGGGACCATACCTAGGGTAGGAGCTGAGTTATTTTTTTTGACTACTGCCCAGGCTGTGAGGCATTTAGAGTGTGGATGTCAAGGGTTTCTAGTCTTTTTCTCTATTCGGGTTGAGGTAGAGGAAGGGATAGAGGAGATCCCGATTGTTAGGGAGTTCCCAGAAGTTTTCCCTAAAGAGTTTGATTTTAGTGGTCTACCCCCTGAGAGAGAGCTAGAGTTCCCTATAGACATAGTGCCTGGGGCTGGACCGGTGTCCAAGGCTCCTTACAGGATGGCTCCCACCGAGCTTGCAGAGTTGAAAAGGTAGATAGAAGAATTGTTAGAGAAAGGGTTTATCAGCCCTAGTGTATCACCTTGGAGAGCTCCGGTGTTGTTCGTGAGAAAGAAAGATGGTAGCTTGCGTTTATGCATAGATTATAGAGAGTTGAACAAAGTTACCATCAAGAATAAATATCCTCTCCCTAGGATTGATGATCTGTTAGATCAGTTGGCTGGGGCATCTGTGTTTTCTAAGATAGATCTTAGATCTGGGTACTACCAGTTGAGAGTGAGAATTGAAGACGTCTCTAAGACGGCCTTCAGAACGAGATATGGGCACTATGAGTTCCTTGTGATGCCATTCGGATTGACGAATGCGTCGGCTGTGTTCATGGATTACATGAACAGGGTATTCAGACCGTATCTAGATCAGTTTGTGGTAGTTTTTATTGATGATATCCTAGTGTACTCTAGATCTTTTGAAGAGCACGAGAGGCATTTGAGATTAGTCCTAGAAACCTTAAGAGAGAAAAGGTTGTACGCCAAACTTAGTAAATGTGAGTTTTGGCTGACCGAGGTGAGATTCTTAGGTCATGTGATCTCACGAGATGGGGTTGCGGTTGATCCCCATAAAGTTGAGGCTGTGTTACAGTGGGATAGACCTAGAACGATCACTGAGGTCAGGAGTTTCCTAGGTTTGGCAGGGTACTATAGACGATTTATTCAGGGATTTTCTCAGATGGCCTTACCACTGACGAGGCTAACTAGGAAAGAGACACCGTTCGTGTGGAATGATAGTTGTGAGAGAAGTTTCCAAGAGTTGAAACTTCATTTGACCACTGCCCCTGTACTGATTATCCCTGACCCTAGTGAACCATTTGTGGTTTATTGTGATGCTTCGGGCAAAGGGTTAGGATGTGTGTTGATGCAGCAGGGTAGAGTAGTGGCTTATACCTCGAGGCAGTTGAGGCCTCATGAGGAGAATTATCCCACACATGATTTGGAGTTAGCTGCCGTAGTGTTTGCTCTTAAAATCTGGAGACACTATTTGTATGGTGCTACCATAGAGATTTATAGTGATCATAAGAGTCTGAAATACCTGTTTGACCAGAAAGAACTCAATATGAGACAGAGGAGATGGATGGAGTTTCTATAAGATTATGATTATGTGTTGAAATATCATCCGGGCAAGGCCAATGTGGTGGCAGATGCCCTGAGTAGGAAATCCATCCATGTGGCCCATATGATGATTAGAGAGCAAGAGCTCTTAGAGAAGTTCAGAAATTTGAACCTCTCTTGCCAGGTGGTTTCGGGTAGATTGTATTTGAGTGAAACCCGAATTGAGAATGTATTGAGAACTCAGATCTTAGATGCCCAGAGAGAGGATGAGTTCCTGAAACGGATCAGGAATGAGATCTCCCAAGGTAAGACCTCAGATTTTAAGGTGTCTGAGGATGGTATGATAGTCTATCGGGATAGAATCTGTGTGCCTAGTCAAAATGAGTTGAGAGAAGGCATTTTAGAAGAGGCACATAAGAGTAAGTATACTATCCACCCAGGTGCCACTAAGATGTATCAGGATTTGAAACAGATTTTCTGGTGGCCGGGAATGAAAAGTGAGGTGACAGCCTATGTGGCTAGATGCCTAGTGTGTCAGAAGGTGAAAATAGAACATCAAAAACCAGCTGGGTTGTTGCAACCTCTAGATATCCCTGAGTGGAAGTGGGATAGTATAGCCATGGATTTTGTTATGGGGTTACCCAGAACCTCTTCGGGACACGATGCTATTTGGGTAGTTGTGGATAGACTGACGAAGTCTGCACACTTTTTAGCTATTAAGGCTACTTATACACTGGAGAGATTAGCCCAGTTGTATATCAGAGAGATAGTGCGACTTCATGGAGTACCCAATAGCATAGTTTTGGATAGAGACCCCAGGTTCACGTCGAACTTTTGGAGGTCATTGCAGCATGCCTTAGGGACCAGGTTGCGGTTTAGTACTGCATATCACCCCCAGACAGATGGTCAGACTGAGAGGACCATCCAGACCTTAGAAGACATGTTGAGGGCTTGTGTGTTAGAGATGAAGGGTAACTGGGATGTGTATTTGCCCTTAGCAGAGTTTGCTTATAATAACAGTTACCATTCCAGTATCCAAATAGCCCCTTATGAGGCTTTGTATGGGAGAAAGTGCAGATCCCCTCTGTGTTGGGTTGAGCTAGGTGAGAGGAATATAATAGGACCTGAGATTGTGGACCAGACCACCCGACAGATAGAGTTGATTAGAAAGAGACTCCTCACGGCCCAGAGTAGGCAGAAAAGCTATGCCGATAAGAGAAGGAGGCCGTTAGAGTTTGAGATGGGAGACCATGTGTTCATTCGAGTGTCTCCAGTGACGGGAGTAGGTCGGTCAATGAGGGTAAGAAAGCTCAGTCCTAGGTATATTGGTCCGTTTGAAATTCTTGAGAAAATTGGACCCGTGGCTTACCGGATAGCCTTGCCACCTAACCTAGCCCAAATCCACAGTGTTTTTCATGTCTCCCAATTGAAAAAGTATATGCCTGACCCCTCACACGTCATAGAATATGAGCATGTGCAATTGCAGGAAGATCTTTCCTATGTAGTGAAACCGGAGAGAATTGTGGATGCTCAGCTGAAACAGTTGAGGAGCAAGAGCATTCCTCTGGTGAAAGTAATATGGAGAGGTCTGACATCTGAGGAAGCAACCTGGGAGATGGAGGATGAAATGAGGCAAAAACATCCAGAATTATTCCTTTAAGGTATGTATTTAAATTTCGAGGATGAAATTTCTTTTAAGGGGGGTGGAAATGTAACGACCAGAAAAGAGGAAAGAAAAGAAATGAGAAAAGAGGAAGCTGGGAAATTTTCGGAGAGCTGAAAATTTTCTAAGTCTTCTCGCCATAGCGAGAAATAGAGTCACCATAGCGAGAATGCCTTCTCGCAATAGCGAAGCTGTTCCTAGCTGTAGCGAGTGCGACATTCCATATAAAAACCAGGGAGTTGCTCGCCATAGCGGCGCTATAGCGAAGGCAGAGGTCTGGAACAGGCCGAGCTCGCCGTAGCGACGCCATAGCGAAGGCAAAAGTCTGGAACTTGCACGAGCTCGCCGTAGCGAGGATGATGACTCGCTATAGCGAGAGCAGTCCAGAAAAAGCGTGAAAAGAGAGATTTGACTTTTTAAAAGAGTCTAAACTCTTCCTTTCTCTCAGAACCGACTTGAGCTTCGACCAAGGAGAGAGAAAGAGCTGAGGAGAGAGAGAGAGACCTAGAGAAGCAAGGAGATCAAGCAAAGAGGTGAGTAATCTTTAGATTTCCCTAGCTTTTCTCCTTAGCTTGTTGTCTCCTCCTTTTGCTTTCTCTTTCTACGGTTTTAGAAGTTGTTTTGGGTTAGGTTTAGAAGAGGGAAGTGGGAAAACTACTCTAGAAGGAGGGTAGAACGCATTTATCTTCATTTCTTCTTCCATGTTCTCTTCTTTGAGGGCTTGAGAGAGGAAGGAAAATGAGTAGAGTTCTAGAGAGAGAATCCCTAGATCTGTAAGGGTAGTGAGGGTTTAACTTGATGAAGAGTCTCTTTTAGCTTTGTGAGAGTTATTTAAGCTATGAGAGAATGATTTGATGCTCTTGTTATGCCTAGGCTCAAAGGAAGAAACGCCACCTTGTTGTGAGTGTGAAATCAAGGAGGGAGAGGAGAAATTGAAAGGGAAGACTTGTGTAATCTGAGAAGGTAGCTCTCTACTCTATTCTTGTTGCATTCTTGGTTGTGTAATAGTCATTACATGTTGAGTATGTGCTTGTATGTTGAGATATGTCATTGATTTTGCCTTGATGCATTGGTACCAATATGTTTATGATATGATGTGTGGAAATTGCTCGGGTGAGGTGGTGCCGAAAGTCCCTTGAGACGGGTGAGGAGGAGCCAAAAGTCCCTAAACCAAGGGTGAGGCCGATCCAAAAGTCCTAAAGCTCGGTGAGGCTAGACCGAAAGTCCCTAGAGCCTAGTGTTGGCATTGGTTTGATAGCATGGCATGTGTGGTATTATTGTGGCTTGTATGCATGCTTGACTTGTTATATGCCCTGATTGCATCTTGAATGAGTATGAGCTATTGAGATTCTCCCGAATCTCACCCCCTTCCCCTCCCATCCTACTATCCAGGTGGTGTTCAAGGAGAGGCGAGCACACCTCACGGAGCCTAGTGGAGTCCTTTAGAAATGTGTAGTTCTTTTGGTTATTTTGATGTATAAGGTGCCAAAATGAAGATGCACCTCTCATTTTTGAGTTGTAACAATATGAGCACATGTAAATGTATGTACATATGATGTATGGATGATATAAAGGGTTAAAGTAATGAGAATGTATAAGTTGGCCTTTTGAGGCTTATGTAAAATGTTGTATTCTCTTCCATAGCATAGTGAAATTGGAATGTATGATGATTTGGATTTCTTAGATAATTCATATATGCTATGTTTGTACTTTTAAATTTGCCGAATAGAGGTTAGAGCATGTGGGAGGTCATTTAGACCTGTTTTGAACCCCATGTGGTGCTAAAATTGCCATTTGGGTGAGCTCCATCAAAGTATGACCGGATGAGCTCTTCTTGGTATGGAATTTGGCATGCCTCTAGAGCCTATTGAGAGCTTCTTGAGAAGCTAGAGTGGGTAATATTCGGAGGTCTAGAGAATATTTGGTGAATTGTTGAAATTGGGAAATTTCAATGGTTTGGTCATGGTACTGTACATTGGGTCCGAAAATGAAACCATGTCATCCATAGACCAAATGATGTCCAAATGTCATGAAACTTTAGGATCATAAACTAGATATCCACAGTGATCTATATCAACTGGAAGCACCTTAATTGGAGGTCTGTAGAGAGAGAAACGATTTACTGAAGTTCTGTATCAGCATCAGGGAAGTTTCTGACCTTCGTTACTGTTTTATTGGTTTTTGAGGTCTTAGAACTCCTGAACTGATCTGAACTTATTTGTTTTCTCTAGTTAACATCTGTAGCTTTCCAAATTGGTATAGTTTTCCCTGATTGGATTTTTGTGGATTTAATTACGAATTTCTGAAGTTCATGACAGTAAACTGTGTCAGTATCAGGGACAGCCGGATATCTGTACCTATTTCGATGTCATTGATGGTCTAAACGTTGAGATGGAAGTTGGAAGTTATTTTTATGTGAAGTTAACATCCCAAGCTTTCCAGAGAGCTATGATTTGCTTGATTTCCATTTTTCTAGAATTAGTTGTGATTTTCCAAAGTTGGAACCAGAAATATGATTTATGGGCCCGTTTGAGAGATGGTGTTTTCTGAGTTTTTGGCTTCATACCCGTGGTTTGTGAGTTGTTTGAGATTATGTACAAGTTGTATAAATGGTGTTTGAGTAGAGAATGTGAATGATGGGTTCACGGGACCCACGGGGCAAAATACGACCGGTTAAACCCCGACTTTAAGTAGTAAAATACCACGGTTTCGGTCAATTTTCTGGGAAATCATATGGAGTCAAGCCTAGAGGGAGATGAACTAGAGTGTAGTCAGTAAGGTGTTACACCGATTGACCCCAAAATTTATAAGGATTGAGGTTAAGGGTCCCTGAACCATGTTTGAAGCTTAGTATGGCCAGAAAATAGAGGAAATAATATCATAAATTTTAAAAGGTCTAAAGGTATGTATTGTACCGTAAAACCTTAATCGGGCTCGAATACTGATTGTTAGACTGTTGTAAGGCCCAATAGCTTATTCTAAAGGCCCAAAAGAGAAGAGAAGATATAATTAGGGTTTTAGAGAAGATGAAACATAAAGATAAATATAAAATAAAAGGAAAAAAAGAAAAGGATTTTAGTCATGTTAAAGAATTAACCATAGTTAAGTTAGAAACTAACTATGGTTGAGTTAAAAGTTGACCATGGTTGAGTTAAAAAATTAACTATGGTTACTATTCATAACTTAAGGGCTAAGAAAAGGTATCCAAGTGTGTGGCTAAGAATTGTTGGAAGAAGATATTTAGTTATGAAATTAGAAAATTAAAAGAAAAAGGAATGGAAGGTTAAGATTTGATTTTGAAAAGGTTGATCCAAGGGTCCAAATTTAGTATGACCATTTAACTTCATCCAAATTCATCTCCTTCACGTCCATTCCACCATTTTCATGCCACACACAAGAGATGAGGAGAGAAAAACGTGAAGAAAGAGAGAGGGAGGGAGAAAAAGTGAAAGAAGAAGTGAAACCAAGCAAAACTACCATAATTCTTCACCAAATTTCTTCATCTCCTCCATCCTCCAACCATTTCCTCTAAAGGGCAGCTGCATATTCATCTTTTCTTTAAGGTGAAATGTTGCTCTAAGTGGGAAGAGAAAGGATTTTAGTGTGAGAAAAGCAAAGGAAGCAAGGATTAAGCTTAAAGAGTAAGTTTTCTCCATCTTATACTTGCAAATCACATGCTTTAAGCTAGTTTTGTTAAACCCTAGCTATGAGTCATTTTTGGACAGCATTTGAATCATTAGAAATGGAGTTTATATGTTGAATATGAAGGCCTTGAAATGAAGTTTATATGTTGGACATGAAGGCCATATGAACTTAGTTATTGTTGTTATGTGCTGGGACTTTGAAAAACACAAATATTGTAATTTTTGAGAAAATAGAAATCATGGGGAGATTCTGTCCGAATTTTCCCAAAATTTTTATGGTGTTTTCTTGATGTCTTAAAGTCATGTATACTAAATTTCAAGTCCTAAAACATAAAGGAAAAGGCTATGAAATTTTTAGAACCAAAGAAACACACTTTTAAGCCTAAAACGGAGCTAGATTATGTGATGACCGAAACGTGATGTTGGGGCTAGAATTTGATGATATTATCCATTCCAAAAGTTTCAAAAGGGTGTTTTTAGCTAGGAATACCTATGGGAAAGCTCCCAAAACTCATGGGATAAAATTCCAAAATTTTGGCCAAGAAATGCATATTATTCGACCATAGTGAATGGGAAAGGAAGGAGTTAGATTTTTCCGATTCCAATAGTCCCATTAAGTTTAAAAAGGTCATCTTACTTTAGAATTTATGATTTATGTGTTGATTATAATGAATTATCATTATGATTATAGGGTTTGATGTTGTTTTGGGAACTCCAAAAGCAAGTAAACTGAGTCTCAAGGATTGAGGAGCAAAGGTTACTAAGGTAGTAGTTTTCCCCTCTCTTTCCCTAAGCTTGTATGTTTGTATAATTATGAGTGTTATGCTATATCAAGTTGTCATTTATGCTATAAGATGAGATATGTATGCTTAGATTGTGCTTGATCTTGTATGAAATTTCTTGTATTGCTATGCGATATATGGCATCTTGACTGGCATTATTTTATGTACTTACATCTTGCTTGTGAATGAGATTGGTTTACTACTACTGAGATTTCATAATCTCGTGCCAAATATAACCCATGCTAGGTCCGAGTTCAAGCAAAGAAAGAGCAAAGAATGTGGAGACATAAAGCGAGGACCTTATTTTGTGCACCACATTTTGTCATGTAATTAAATATTTTAGATTACTACGTGTATGAGTTATATTATGACACTATAAGGTACTCAGGTATGAAATGGAAAGCCACGTATATACCTAACCCTGAAGTAAAAAGAGTATGACTAGCGTGCCTAAGATACAAGAATGCCTGTGTTTATATAAAGGCAAAATAATAATAATAATAATAATATGACCAATGAGGGGCAAAACTATCTAATTTGTTGTAGAGGTAACTTTATATGAATTTATATGTGCTCTGCTAAGTATGTATTTTTCCCGTGTAAAGGGCTTAGAGAGCTTGAAATAGAGCCCTCAATTAACCTCATACGATTTTTCTATAATTAAGTATGTATTTTCAAAGTTAGATAAGAATTTGGAAATGACCAAATGAATAGTGAAATTGTATGAGGAAGTTTTAAAATGAAAAATTTTTATCAGTTTAGGTTTCTGTTGACTCTTTAAGTTTTATATGAGGTAATTGTAGTAGGAAAAGTGTTATAAAATAAGGTATGACATTTGACATCAGAAAAGGTCCAGAGGTTAAGCTGTCCCCTGATGCTATCACATATTTTTGCAGTAAATTTTTGAAAATGTCCAATTAATTCCAAAAAAATTCAATCCATGCAAATGATACCAATTTGGAAAGCTGTAGATGTTAACTAAAAAGAAAAAATAACTCCAGATCAGCTCAGACACTCTTAGACCTCGAAATCCAATCAAATAGTAACTGAGGTCGGGTGAAGTTCTTGATACTAGATAGAATATTTAAAACTTTATATCTCCTTCTCTAGACCTCCAAATGAGATTTTTCTAATTGGAACAAGTCATTGGGAATGTTTAGTTTCTCTGTATAAAATTTTGTGGCAATTAGACATCATTTGAGCCCTGTGTGACATATTTCATTTTCAAACCTGACTGAATAGTGACATGACCAAAACCAAAAAATTTGCCAACTTTGAAAACTTATCAAATATTCTGTAGACCTTCAAAAATTATGTTCTTTATCTTCCCGAAAAGCTCTCAACAAGATCTAATTGGATGCCAAATCTCAGATCAAGAAGAGTTCATTTGACTAAAAAGTGACTAGGGTTCCATTTAGCTAATTTTAGCTATATATAGGGTACCAAAATGTCCAAATAGTTTTCCTTGAGTTTTGGCACCTTTTGGGTAAGTTTAAAAGCATAATTAGGACTCATGTGAGCTACCCAAATGGTCCCAAATCTCATGCATCTCATTTTGGCCATTTCATCCACACATATGCACACTTACATCAACTTTCCAAGAAACGTAACTTGGCATTACATACTCAATTTACATTCTAGCATTCACACATCATATTCTTTCATTTATGCATCACATATTATCATAATTACACATGTCCAAAAGGTCATAGACCATATACATCAATGGATTACATCATTTGATACAATTATGGCTTCAAGGAGCTAAAATCTTTGCATTTAATGTCATTCTCCCATCCTCAAGGTGGTTGGCTTCCATTACCTTGCCCACTTGGTCCACCTAGCATATTAGATCATTGGAGAGGACAAAATGAGATTCAAAGAATCCCAATAGCTCATCTCCCATTCAATCATACATAATGAATGCAAAGCAAGTCTTGAAAATGCATGCATGGATATAATAGATGTCATGAACATTTAAGAAGCACGCTTGACATGTGGATAAGTCATACAAGACATCCAAGAGCTTGCCAAGTGGATGGATTGGCCTCACCCTTTTTCCTCATGGATTTTGAACTTGCCTCACCCATTCCTTAAGAGATTCTTGGACTCAACCATGCTCTTGGGAGCCCACTTTGCTTTTGGGAGACTCTTTGCTTTATCTTAACTAATCTTAAGGGTTCTTGGCTTATCCTCACCATGGTTAAGAGTTCTTGGCCTCTCCATACTCAAGCAAACTCAAACAAATATCATAACATCAGTTAGAAACATAATATGTCATCATAAAATTATGGCATATAAAATCATGCTAGCATATTTTTCATGGCTTGAAAATACACATACACACATTCTAAGACAAGCTAAACACACATCCATGCATGAGAGAAGGTGGAGAGAGCTACCTTACACACAATCACACACTTTTCCTTTTGAAAGAATGCTCCCTTTTTCGGCCACACACATACAAGAGTGTGGGGATACTTTCTCTTGGCCTAGACACAATTTATGGAAGCCAATTAGGTTCATGAACTCAATTCTAGGTCATACAATTTGCTTAGACACTAGGTTGGCTTATAACCTCATTATGGTTTTATAATTGTACCTAATGAACCAACACCCCTTAAATAACTTCTAGGCTCTATTCTTTCCTTTCAAATATGATTCTTGACTCCTTTTAAGCCTCTTGGAGTCATCACACAATTAAAACAAAGAGCCTAACTACATGTTGCTTCTTTAGGTCATAATATGGAACCTAAACCACCAACTCACTTTCTATGGGTTCTAAATTTTTTCCAAGGCCTCCCCTCATTTTCATTCATCATATATAACTCAAGAATAAGCTTAAAAAAATTAAAACTCTCCTTAGCTAGGAAAGCCCCCTTAGGCCGAGACAAGGAGTAATTTTAGTCTTTTTAGAGCTTTCTTTGTTTTCTCAAGGGAAGAAGCATATGGGGAGCATCTTAGGGATCTTAGGATCTCATTTAAACTTTTAATTAACCCTAGGAATCATCATACAAAATCAAATTTTACAAGGTGCACTTGAAACCCTAGAAATTGTATCTTGAAACCTAATGATTTTTTGTTAATTTCTTTTGCATATTCTTAATCTACACACCCTTTTTCCTTAGATTCACCCTTGGTTCTGCCTAAAAATCAGATCCTCTTATGGTGCCTAGGGTTATGCGAAATGGAGAAGGAGGGAGGATCAATATAGCAACCATAGGAAGAGAAATTACCTAATTTCCTTGCTTATTCTTGCTTGAATCTTACTTTCTCCAAGCTCCTCTCTTCAAATCCGAAATTTCCCCTAAGTTTCTCCCTTAAATCAAATTTGTAAACTTCATTTTAATTAAAGGAAATAAAGGAGCATGAAGGAGAGGAGGTTTGGAAGGAAGAAAACATAAAAAACTACCATGGAAGCATACCTTTAAGCTTGGATTTCTCCTTCTTCTTCCTCTCTTGTGAGCCTAAAAGCCTAGCTCCCTTCTCTGAAATTAGGCAGAAAATTCTAAGTCTAAATGAGGGAGAAGGTGGGGCACCACTTATATATAGGGGAAGGAGGAAACATTTTTCAAAAATTCCCATTTGGCCCTTCGTTCTTTGCATTTTTGTTTCTCCTTCATTTGAGCTCCTTTTTTAGAACCGTCTTTTTCATTATAAAATTTAGGTCCCAATTTAATAAAATGCCTTTGAAATCACTCAAATCGGAGCTAAAACCTTTCCGAACGAATCTATCAAAATTCAGGTACACTGACATTAGAAAACGTCCATCGGAGGGGATTTAACTATCCCGGGGCTTCCCATGGTTTTCAAGGCCTCTGAGAACCCCGAAGAACTCAAAGTTTTCATTTAAAAAGCCCTCTTGTGTGAATTCCAAAATTTGCTTAAAATTACAAAAATGCCATTATGTTTTGTAAGATTTTTTGTCAAAATTTGTTTCTTCATTCTAACTCCATTTTTCCTTCTGTCTGAGGCTAGGATTCTCATTTTTAGGAGTCTAGAATGTTACTCAAATTTTTCAGGACCTTAACTAATTCATTTCAGGAGACTTGCTTTGAAAATGCCTGTTTCTGTCATTTAACAAAAACCGGACATTATAGAGGTTCTTTAGCTTCTTCTTAATTTAATTATTTACATGGCTTAAAATACCTTTCTAAGGTTTTAAACTTCCTAAGGTGAAATAAAAACCCTAAGTATCATATCTTGAATCATATAGCTTCCTAATTAATTCCAATTGTATATGCTTAATCTTTATACTTCAAAACCCCATTTCCCATCATGCTTCAGCCTAAAATTGATTCCCTTTATGATCTATATATCAAGGCTAAACCTAAGGGAGTGAAGAATCCAAAAAAGAAGCATGTTTTCTAAGTCATGTTATATACCATTTGAAAGTGCTTTAAATAGAGATTATCATGGTATAATTAGTTTCCTTTAAAGAGTTTCTTCCTCCATGGATTTAGCCACAAAACTCATTTTTTAGAAAACTAAAACTATAGAAAGAAAGAGGAGAAAGAATATAAAAACTTTTACAAGAGCAAGATAAGCAAAATCTCCATATTTACTTACAATTGGATGACTTCTTTCTCCATTCTCTCTTGGTTCTTCTCCACACCTCCTGGTTTTGTTTTGGAGTAGAAGAAAGTCACTTATGGGAGGGTGAGAGGTGGCGTGGCACTTATAAGGAAGAAAGAAGGTGATTTATAACAATTTTAAAAATTCCTATTACATTCCATAACTTCAATCCCTCTATTTGAGTTCAATTTAATTCTTTTTTTAGAACCATATTTTTCATCATAAGATTTAGGTCCCCTAGTCTATTAAAAATATTAAGTTTCAAATTTATTAGATTCAAAACAATCTCAAATATTCTGGTCAAAGTTTAGATCAACTAATGACCTAAATCATACACCAGAAAGGTTTTAATTATTCTGATAGTTCCTATGGTTTTTAGGGCCTCTAAAAACCCTAATGAGATTAATTTTATCATTTAAAACTTCTTCTTTTGAGTTTCTAAAATTTTGCTTGAAATTATAATTTTGCCACTGCAATTATGGTTTATTATGTTCAACCATTTTGACTCCAATTTCGGGCTATTCCCTCTTTCTTAACCTCATTTCTAAATGCTCTAATTGGCACTTTACTCTTAAATTGCCTTAATTTATTTTACTTTAGGGTCTTTTTCATTAACCCAATGGTTCTAATTTCGATTCCTCTTAGCTCATACTGCTCTTCTCTAGGCCGATAATCTTATTTAAATAATTTATTCTATTCTTTAAGGATTATTTGAGTTGCCAAAAGTATAGAATATTACATTAAATTTGGTACATACTAGCATGCCTTGTCATTTCATTCATAAAGCCATCAGATACTCCAATGAGTACATTCTATTCATACCCTTCTAAGGAGATGTAGATAATCTTACCTTGAAAGTGCTGGTCATAAGGAAATCACTTCCACAAGCCATATATCAAGTGTCTCATACCACTTATATAGGCTTGGATTTTCACAATCATAGGCAACCCACTAACTGTCATACCATATACTTTTTATCATTATCCTCTTCCGTTCAAGGTAATTATGTACATATTCTTAGGAAATGATCAACGAAAAGCTACAAATTCATGTATTTGTATCGCGTTATATCAGGGTTAAATTTTCAATTTGGGTCATGTGGGCCCCATGGATTTTCTAACAATATTCTATAGTCATTTATCACTTATAAAAATCACAAATAATCCAAAACAACACATAATTTATGGATCCAAAATTGAAAATCAAAGATTTTCACTTATTCTTCTCGGACAACATGTGGCAGATTTCAAGGAAAACTTTGAAAAATCATAACTAATTCTAGAAAATTTGAAATGAATCAAACCATAGCTTTCTAAAAAACTCGAGATGTTAACTTTACACTAAAAATAATATCCAACCATGAAAATTTCATCTAGATCATGCTTGATATTAGAAAAGGCACAAATGTCAGGCTGTCCAGAATTCTAATATAACTTACTAATATAAAATTTGAAAATTCTTAATTAATTTCACAAAAATCCAATTCATGTAAACTATACCAAACTAAAGGGAAAAAATAGTCCAGATCAATCCAAGAGTATTCAGATCTTAAAAATTGATGGAACAGTATTGAGGGTCTAGAGGTGACAAAATAGCAACTTCAAAAATTCATACCTTCCTCTCTAGATATCCAAATGATGTGCTTCTAGTTGGTACACATCACTAGAAAGGTCTAGTTTCTCCTTGTAAAATTTCATAGCAATTGGACTTCATTTTCCTTATGAATAATAGAGTTTCGTTTCAAACCAAATGAATAGTAACATTAGCAAATTTTAGTTCTTTAGCCAACTGCAAAAATTTGCCAAAAATTCCACAAACCTCCAAATATTTTGCACTTTAACTTTCTAAAAAGCTCTCGATAAGCTCTAGATGCATGCTAAGTTTCAAACCAAGGAGAGCTCATTTGGACAAAAAGTAACACAGTCTCACAAATTGGCCAATTTTGGCTCCCATATGCATCAACTTGGTTCAAATGGCTTCTATTATAGTTTGGCACCTCTTGGATAAGTTTAAAAGCTTGAATACAACTTGTAGTTACTACCCAAGTAGTCCCAAATACCATGCATCTCAATTTGGCTATCACACATCCATTATTACACTAACACATTGATGAAGGTGATTTTTATATATTTTAATTCTTCTAACTTAAGCATTTTAATAATTAAATAAGGTTTAATGGACTTTATTAGGTGGATTAATTGAGTTTATTAGCCATTATTTTCACTTTAGAAATTTATTTACAAATTTTTGAATTTTAATGCATAAATTTTTAAATTAAAGATGAATTGATGGCATATGGAAGGCTCTTTAGGAGGCACAAGTCATCAAACACAAAGCCATGAGTTTGATGGAAGGATGAAGCAAGAACAAGAAGTTGCCATGGGTTGCCACATTCACTTTCATCTACATGTAGCCCACACACTTACATGAAGTCACGTTGCCATCCACCATCTACATGTTGGAAGTTATATATGGTTCATTCTTTCCATTCACACTCCATGTAAACATGAAGTAACACATAGGTTCGAGTTCGTGAGAAGAAAAGGAGGCTGTACATCCCAATCATACTGCACTTTCACTTCATTCCCATGTTCACTCACATAGCAGCTAGTAATGGCTGCAGTGTGCAGTAAAACACATGGGAAGCTATAAGTTTTTAGAGCTAAAAGCAGCACATGGTGAGCTTTGGTGAATGGAGAAGAAACTATAGGTTTAGAAAGCTGAAAAGAGCCATGGGTTGCACGTGAACAGTAGAGAATGAGCTGAAAATGAAGGAGCAATGTGGGATGTTGTGAAGAGAAGAAGTATAAGGGAGAAATAGGGAAGGAGGAACAAACACGAAGAGCTCAAACACACACATGCAGAAACAGAGGGAAGGAATGAGCAAAATGTAGAAAAGTAGAGGATGATGCCATGGGTTCTAGGGTACTGAAGAGCTAAAATGAAACAGATGTGGAACAAAGCTAAAGATTTAGAACCACGTGAGAAGGAGCCAAAGCACAAAGCATACAACTTGAATCGAAGGAGAAACATTGAAGAAGTGAATGGAGCAAAAGCTACAGGCTAAACTTCTCTTAACTTCACACATCAGTTCGCGTGGAGAGAAGAAACACATGAAAAGAACGTGAGAAGCAATGGGTTTAAAAGATTATGAGAAAGAAACATGGAAAATGAAGAAGCTTGTAAGGAGGCTCGAGTTTTATGTGCATGTGAGCAGAAGCATAGGGAGAATGTAATCACAAGATGAATGAGCAGAAGAAAAAGCTACATTCTAGATTCGAAGAGAAGCTTAAAAGGAAGCTAGGGCTGAAGTTTAAATGAAGGAGCTGACATGCATGAAAATCCTATGATCTTTAGTATGGTTTAATAGAGACTCAAGTTTGGGCTAATGTGAATGCATGGAAGATACTCATGTGGAGCTGGATAGACTCTGATTAAAGTGCATGAAAGAGTTGAAGCATAGAATCATATAAACAATAGGGCCCACACTCATATACATAAGAGGAGGCACGTGATTCATATAAAAAGAAAAAAGAAAGAAGCTACGAATAATTAAAACAAGGAAAGAGAAGAGGCTGGAATAAAGAAAAAGGAAGCACGTGAATCATTAAAAAAAGAAGAAGAGGAGCATGTGAAAGGAGGCTGGGGGCAATAGCTAAAAAGAGGATTCACATATATCAAGAGAGGAATCCATCAAATAAATCAACACTCCATTCACTCCACCCCCATTGATGCTGTAGCCATTCCTCATCCCGTTTCCTCCATTATTCCACCTCCAATGAAACATTAATTCTCATCTTATGGCTAGCTTAGAAGAAGACTCTTGGATAAGTTTGAATCCATGGATTAGCAAAGGAATTTTGGCTAAGATTTTCCTAATTTTCTACACTTTTTCTTTTTCTTTTACATGCTTAGTTGAGATGTATTTGATTAAGTTGGTGTAGTTGTAATTAGTGGCTAGTTAGATATAATTATGATACTTTTTGACTAATTATTTGATTGAGTTTAGTGCTAAATTTGATTCTCTAATTTCCCATGTATTCAATCAAGATATTCAATAAAATGCATGAGTGAGATTGTGTGCTTAATTATTTTATTTAAGGATTCCTTAGAGTTTGATTGGTTAATTAAACATTCCAGGGTAATAATTCAGAGGCTAATTGATCAATTAATCAATCAAATTAAGTGTTCATTAATCCCAATGACAAGAGTTAGTGATTTGATGCAGAGTTAAGGTTTTAATTCAACATTAATTTATTAATCTCTTAATTCTTGGGTGGTAACTCAAGATACATTGTTATGAACACAATTAGGGACTCTTAGACCAGAATTGGTGACAATTGGATTAGGATAAGGATAGTGCATACTAAGGGACAAATCCAAAGCTAGTCACAAGACCATTACTTGCCTCATTAGTTCATGCAATTAGGTAGTGATTAGGACTTTAATTCAATTAGGTAGTTCTAGGATCCTTATACACTTAGAAAATCCAATTAAACATTGAATTTCATTTCCTACAGAGACAATCTAAGTTGTACAACCTAGTTTTATTTTAAAGGTTGCGCAACACAACCATCACACACCAAGCCATCAAAGGGGCACTTTGCATAATTCATTCACTTTGTTACCATCTAATATTCATACAATATCCATACATCATTTTACATTTGTTCAAGGTCTTACATCTCAAAAATAACATGTACAAGCTTATATTAACATTCAACTACAATTAGAATTACATAATTAACAAAGTATGATATATTAAGCTCCTTAGCTTTCATTCCTTTGATCTTGAGCACTACCTAGACATTTTAAGAAGGAAGAGGGAAGGGGAATGAAATTCATGGAATCTCAATAGCTCACACACCCATTCATACATACATTCAAGGCATATACACATCAAAGCACAAGTGTGGAAAGTGAGACAATCATAAAGTATGCAAGATCATAATTTTTATGCCACCAATTCACACTAAGTCAAGAACATGCTCTAAGGACTTTTGGTTTTACCTTACCCCATTCTTAAGACTTTTGGATTTGCCTTACTCTTAGCCTAGGGACTTTTGACTTAGCCTCACCCATCCAAGAGACTTTTGGCCTTGTCTCACCCATGCCATGAGACTTTTGGCATCTCCTCATCTTCATTAAGAGATTTTTGGCATCATCTCACCCTTATGAGTCATTTTCACAATCAATGATATTTAAGATAATACATTGGTGCTAATGTAATCTCAAGACATCAAGTGACATGTTCTCAAGTCACAAGAGCACACATAAGCATATAATAACATACATATGTATACAAGAATGCAAGGAGAATAAGGTGGAGAGCTACCTTGAATCTTAGATAAGCTTTAATTTGTTTGTTCCTTCCCCTTTTCGGTCTCACAAGTGCACTTAGGTGGGATGGGATTCTCTTGACCTAAACACCATAAACAATACACAATTACACACTTGAAGCAAGCTAAGATACCAATTTTATTCTTAAATGCACACTTAGTTCTATAAGTGGCATAATGGTTCTATAAGTAGCCCATTGATGCAAGTCTCATCATTCAAGCTCTAGGCTCCATTCTCTTTTCATTGCTAGGCCTCTTGCCCTTATTTAAGTCCTTGGAGCTATCACACATTCCTTTACACAAGTGTAAATCTAAGTTGCTTCATAAGGCACCATTATGGACACCATTATCCCATCTCCCAACCCATGGATCCTAAATTTTCCTCAATAGTTCCTCCCATCTTCTAACATCATATGAAGTCCCAAACCAAGACTAGAACAATTTAAAACACTTCCTAGGCTTCTCTTCCTAGCTTGGCCGAGGCATGTTTCAAGAAAAGGATTCAAGGAGCTTTTGATTTTTCCTTGATAGGAGAGCCACTTGGGGAGGTTTCTAGGGGTCTTTATGGAACATTTAAATGGCCAAGAAAAACACACACAAAATTAGATTTCACAAAACCCTAAAGGATCCTACACTTTCCTAACTTGATTTTCATGGGTTTTTCTTGTAATTTCTTAGCATATTCCACTTCTCTATGGTCTAAAACTTTAGTTCCTCTCTTATTTTTGGATAGAACTCCCTCCCCTCTCATGGTTTTGGTTTGGCTGAAAATAGGATAAAGAAGAACAAGAGAAGAAAGCAACCAAAGCAAGAGTTTACCTTAGATTCAAGCTTGGTTTCAAGAGTCTTTATCCTTGGTTTTCTTCTCCTTAAGAAACTCAAACTGTCCCCTCTTGTTCTGGACTCAAAACAGAACCATTTCATTCAAATAAACCATAGAAAAAAAGTATGGAAGGAGACGAACAAGATTGGAAAAAGAAAGAGTATGAAATTCCTTAGATTTCCTTACCTTTTCTTTGATTTTTCCCCCTTCTCTCCTTCTCTTGGTGGGCCTCAAGGTGCTACTTCTATTTTTGTTTTTGGGCAGTAGGTGTCAACCTAAAGAAAGGAGGAAAAGTGTAACATCTAGTTCTCTAAAAACAATAAAAAACGTGGGAAATATAACGTACGATTTCTCCGTAAATGAACGAAACTCACCGGATACAAAAGGAAGTCCTGTAAAATAATGCAGTTAAGGTCCCAAAAAATTTAAGAAGCATTCTAGACTCCTAAAAATAAGAATCTCAGGCTCAGACAAAAAGAAAAATGGAGCCAAAATGAAGAAATAATTTCTTATGGAAAACTTACAAAACATAATGGCATTTTCATAATTTTGAGCAAATTTTGGAATTCACATACGAGGGCTTTTTAAATAAAAGTTTTAAATTTTTCAGGGTTCTCAGAGGCCCTAAAAACCATGGGAAGGCCCAAGACAACTAAAGCCCCTCTAGTAGAAGTTTTCTAATGTCAGTGTACCTAAACTTTGATGGATTCATTCAAAAAGGTTTTTAGCGCTGATTTGAGTGATTCCAAAGGCATTTTACTAAATTAGAAACCTAAATTTCATAATGGAAAAGATGGTTCTCAAAAGGGAGCTAAAACAAAGGAGAAACAAAAATGCTAAGAATGAAAGGCAAAATGGAAATTTTTTAAAAGTGTAACTTCCTCCCACCTATATATATGATGTTCCCTTCTTCTCCCTTCATGTTGCACGACCAAGTTCTGCCCAAAACCAGAAGAAAACCCTAGGAAGAGTGGCGCACAAGAGGAAGGCAAAGAGGAGGAGAAATCAAAGGCTTAAGGTATGGAAATTTAGTAGTTTTTCATGCTCTTTCTCTTCTAAACCTCTTCTCCTTCATTCTCCTTTATTTCCTATGATTATAATGAAGTATATGGATCTATTTTAAAGGATAAATTGAGGGAAAAATTCGGATTTGAAGAGAGGAGCTCAAAGAACACAAGATTCAAGTGAGAAAAAGCAAGAAAATAAGGTAAATCTTACATCCCATGGCAGCTACTCCTCCCCCCCTTCTTCTCCATATTTTGCCCCATGTATGTAGATGCTAGAGGGCTTAAATTTTGAGGGGAACCAAGGATGAATTCCATGAATTTAAGGGAGGAGAGTAAGAATATGCAAAGAAATTCAAGAAAAAGCCATGGATTTTCAAGGTAGCAAACCTAGGGTTTCATGGGTTTCCTTGAAAATGTGATTTGATATAATTATTCCTAGGCCTAAATGAATGTTTAAATGAGTTCCTAAGATCCCTAGGAGTCTCCCCATATGCATCTTCCATGTAGAAAACAAAGCAAACTCCATAGAGGCCAAAAGGAGACATAGGCTCGGCCTAAAGGGGATGAGACACCTAGGGAGAGTTTTAAATTTTTTCAAGCCCATTTTTGAGTCATATATGATGAATGAAAATGAGGGGAGGCCTTAGAAAAAATTTAGAACTCATAGAAAGTGAGTTGGTGCTTTATGTTCCATATTATGACTTAAAGAAGCAACATGTAGTTAGGCTCTTGGTTTTAATTGTGTGACGCCTCCAAGAGGCTTAAAAGGAGTCAAGAATTATATTTGAAAGGAAAGAATGGAGCCTAGAATTTATTTGAGGGGTTTTGCTTCATTAGATACAATTATGGAACCATAATGAGGTTATAAGCTAACATAGTGTCTAAGCAAATTGTATGGCTTTAGAATTAAATTCATGAACCTAATTAGCTTCCATAAATTGTGTTTAGGCCAAGAGAAAACTCCCCCACACTTTTGTGTGTGTGTAGCTGAAAAGGGAAGCTTGGATTCAAAGGAAAAAGTGTGTAATTGTGTATAAGGTAACTCTCTCCACCTTCTCTCATGCATGGATGTGTGCTTAGCTTATCTTAGAATATGTGTATGTGTATTTTCAAGCCATGAAAAGTATGCTAGCATGATTTTATACGCTATGGTTTCATGATGACATATTATGTTTCTTAATGATGTTATGATGTGTGCTTAGGTTTGCATGAGTGTGGTGGGGCCAAGAACCCTTAGCTATGTGAGGATGAGCCAAAAACCCTTAAAATTGGTTAAGACAAAGTAAAGAGTCTCCCAAAAGTAAAGTGGGCACCCAAGAGCATGGTTGAGTCCAAAAATCTCTTAAAGAATAGGTGAGGCAAGTCCAATATCCACAAGAAATTAGGTAAGGCCAATCTACTTGGCAAGCCTTTGTATGCTATGTGTGACTTTTTCAAATGCTAAGAATGCTCCTTGAATGATTGCACATGTCCACATGCTATGCATGCATTTATGAGACTTATTTGCATCCATTATGTATGATTGAATAGGAGATAAGCTATTGAGATTCTTTGAATCTCATTCCCTCCTCTCCAATAATTTAACATGCTAGGTGGACTAAGTGGACAAGATAATGGAAGCCAACCACCTTAAAGAGAAGAGATTGACACCAATATGTATGGTTTTTGTTTTTTGAAGCCATAATGATGCCTAATGATGTAAATTATTGTTGTAAATGGTCTATGGCCTTTGGAACATATGTAATTATGATAATATGTTATATTTAAATGGGAGAATGTATTATGTGACCACTAGTATGCAAATTGAGTATGTATGGGCAATGTAGCTTCTTGAATTAGTTTATGGAATTATGCATATGTGTGGATGAGATGGCCAAAATGAAATACATGAGGGTTGGGACCATTTGGGCAGCTCATACAAGTCCTAATTATGCTTTTGGACTTGCCCAAGAGGTGCCAAATCCCAAGGAAAGCCATTTGGACATTTTGGTATCCCATATAAAGCTAAAATTGACTATAATAATACCCTATATCACTTTTTATCCAAATGAGCTCTTCTTGATCTAAGATTTGGCTTGAAATTATAACTTGTTAAGAGATTTTTGAGAAGATAAAGAACAAAATTTTCATAGATCTACAGAATATTTGATGAATTTCTAAAGTTGGCAAATTTTCTGGTTTTGGTCATATCCTTATTCATACTGGTCCGAAAATAAAATCTGTCACACAGGGCTCAAATGATGTCCAATTACCATGAAATTTTATACAGAGAAAACTAGACATTCATAGTGACTTGTGTCAACTAGAAGCACCTCATTTGGAGTCTAGAGAGGGAGATATGAATTTTTAAAAAATCTGTTCAGTATTAAGAATTCTAGCCAACCTCTATTACTATTTGATTAGATTTTGAGCTCTGGACTTACCTGAACTGGTCTAAAGTTATTTTTTTCCTCTAGCTAACATCCACATCTTTCTAGATTAGTATCATTTGCATAGATTGGATTTTTTTCGAATTAATTGGACATTTTCAAAATTTGCTACAAAAATCTGTGATAGCACCAGTGGATAGCTTGACCCTCTGGACCTTTTTGGATGTCAAACGTCCTCTATGTTGGATGTTATGGTCTAGACATATTTTTAATATGAATTATACATCTTTGGCTTTCCAGAATGGCCAAGAATGCATGATTTCTATTTTTCTAGATTTAGTTATGAGTTTTCAAAATTGTGACAGAAATGAGGACAAAGCTGACCAAAATTATATATGTGAATTTCATGCATTCCTTCGAGTTTCTTGAGATGTAGGCCACTTTTGATTATTCAAATGAGTTGTATCCATGTAATTAAATATGGGAATGTGTTGTATGAGTTCACACGGTCCACGTGATATCGAATGACATTTTTATACACGACGCAACGCAAAAATATTCATTATTTTATTACCTTTTTCATTGGAAATTCATATGATTCATGGAATTGAGTTAATTAAATGCATAAGATGAGCTAGAAATTATGGTGTTACAAGAAGTGGCATGAAAGTGGTAGAATTTTCAAGAAGCAAACTTTTTTAAAAATTTCAATTTTGTCCTTCCATAATGGTAATTTTGTTTTTAGCCTCGTTTTAGCTTCTTTTTTAGAACCATCTCTTCCATTATAAAATTTAGGTTCCAATTTAATAAAATGTCTTTGGAATCACTCAATTTAGGACTAAAACTTTCCCAAACGAATCCGTTAAAGTTTGGGTTATCAACATTTGAAAACGTACACCAGAGGGGGCTTTACCAGTCCTAGGACTTCCCATAGTTTTTAGGGCATCTGAGAACCCTAAGAAACTCAAATTTTCCATTTAAAAGAGGCTTTCTATGTGGTTTTCCAAAAATTGCAGATATTTAAAAAAATACTACTACATTTCATCAGTTTTCATCACAATTTGTTTCACTATTCTAGCTCCATTTTTTTTCTGTCTGAGCCTAGGATTATTATTTTTAGGGGCCTAGGACTATGCCTAAATTTTCCTAGACATTTTCTAGCTCATTCCAATAGGCTTGCTTTTATAAGGCTCATTTCGTCATTTTATGAAAATTATGTTTGTTACACTAACCATCCCATACTACTTAATGTAAGGCTTAGGGTTTTGTGCCATTAAGGAAGAAGGACTATTCTCCTTAGTCATTATGATCAACAGAATCCCTATTTGATGAGAGTAAATATAACTAGGGTATCCTCTAGAGTGGATCCACAACCTCAACCTAAAACTTGAAAGCCACGTGTAAGGCTTCCCAACCTTTCTATGACTGGAGTAACCTTGTCCTTAAAAGAATGAGACTTCAAACAATAAGGAACTTTAACCTTAGATGATCACACCTCTCCTTAGACAAAAATTCATCTTTTAGAATTTTATCCCTTGAGAACAACTTTGTCTTACGGAAAGTTATTATAAAATTGGGAATTCCTAAAATCCCATCTCTGAAAAACCTCTTATAAGGAATCCCTTCCTCAAGGACTCTACCTTCTTTTTTTACCTTCCCTTAGTTGCATATTCAACTTCTTGTGTCATACTATCACATGTTATACATTCATACCATATTACATATATATTCATTGGTGGCAATTTATGATAACCAACCATTTAGCAATGGAACTTATGGTTACTAAAAGTGTCAATCAGCTCCATAATGCTATTATATGAATTTTACCATTTCATCTCATAAATTAATGCAAGACAAATTTGCTACATTCAAGAAAACATATAAATAAGAACCAAAACCCATGGAATTAGTCATTTGAGCCAATTGACCATAGAACACCTAATTATGTCTAAATTTTGAAAATTTATAACTTGAGCTACACAACTCCAAATGATACAAACTAAGTGTCCTTGAAAGCTTATGATATGAACTTGCTACTATAAAAATTTCAAGCTAAAATGAATCCATTTGGCCCCTTAAAGAGTATGAAACCCAAAACTAGTACATAGTAAACAATAATTGCACAATTTATGATTGCTATACCAGATTACAAAATTTACCGAATATTCTATAGAGCTCCAAAAAATACAAACCTTACGTTGTTAGAAAGCTCTATATGTCCTCTAATTTCTTGCCAAATTTCAACCCCAAACTAGGTCATTTGGGTTATTTAAGGGGTAAAAAGGGACAGTTTATGCCTCAAAAGGATTAAATTTTGGTTCCAAATGGTACCAATTAAGCTTTAAAATGTCATTTCTCATTTTGAGCAAATTCTAAAACCACAAATGCATCATGTAAGACTGATCCATCATGTAAATATTGGCTTGCAACTAAAAATCACTATCCCACATGCAAGACACACATATGCCTCATGGATTCTCATATACCAAATCATGTTCTATAATGTCATACATCCATCCATTAGTCATATAAGTATGGTCTAATATTTTTAAACATGTTTCTATTGCATTTCATCAAAATATATGAATACATATCTATATACAACAACTTTTTCTAGGCTAATTCCATTGCCAAACATGGTTTCTCTAAGCCTTTTGCTCATCATGCTCTCTTCCTTGAGTTTTACCTAGCCATGGTTAATGGAGATAGAGGAAAGTGAGATTCTAAGAATCTCAGTAGCTAATCAAACATTCAAATACACATATGGTTCACTCAAAATCCATATATGCAAATATGCATGTCATATAATCATAACCAAAACTAATTCATGCTCTAGGGATCCCATAACTCAATCAAGAGCAAATCCATACTCTAAGGTCTTTTAAACCTAGCCTCACCCAATATTTAGGGACTTTTGGTTTAGTTTCACCCACTATTAGGGACTTTTGGCCTAATCTCACCCATATTTGAAGACTTTGGCCTAACCTCACCCATTTTCAAGGGACTTTTAGCATAGTTTCACCCATTAAAAGCCAATCCAATCTCAAATGTAATGAATGTCATGCAATTGTATATTATACTAAAAAAATCAATAATTTGAATAATTTGAAAACAATATATACAAGCAACTACTCAAGCAAACCACCACACATATATAAGAATGAATCATTTCTCATTCAATTATGGAATTAGAAGGCTTAATTAACTCTCCTAAGATTTTTGAATTTCTTAAGAACAATACCAAAACCTAAGTAAAGCTACATGGCATTCTAATGGTTTTTTACAATTCTAATAACATATTCTTATTTTTCACCCTTCAAAACCTTTAGTTTCACCATGGTTTCATCAAGCTCAAACTTTTTTCTCTTATCTCCTTTCTCAACCGAACCTAGCTTAGTTAAGGATTTTAAAATTATACAATTTTCCAGCCTAACCATGCACCATTTGAAACTGCTCTTAATGGAGAATATTTTGGTGCAATTGGTTTTCTTAAAGGAGCTTCTTCATCTAAGAGTTTAGCCATAAAACTCACTCTTTTTGGAAATCAAAACCACCGAGGGAAAGAGGAGAAAGAGTAGGAAAATGTTTTATACTAACTCATAGGCAATTATGGCATGTAAACTTACCTATTTAGAGTTTCTTTCCTCCCTTCTTCCTTGGTGCTTCTCACGCCACCTTGGTCTAGTTTTTGGCACTATTTAAGTCCCCTAAGGGAAGGAGAAGAAGGGTGGCTTCTTATTTATATAAGAGAGTTAGGGTTTACAATTTTTTTAAAATTTTAATTTTGGCTTTACACTTTAATTCCACCATTTAAGCTCATTTCTTCGTATTTTTGGAAGCTAACAGCTCATAATAAATTAAGGACTCTCCTCTTCATTGAAAACATCTATTTTAAGGTTATGATAAGAGATATTCATTTCTCAAGCCAATTCATATGTTTCCTAAAACCTGAATTTTTCATCAGTTATGCCTATATTGGTCCCTTTTAATTCTGATTGGCCTTTCCTGACCTTGTGACCCTTTTTTAATTAATTCATTCCATTCTTTGTGGACTATATTGGTTAGCAAAACATAGCATAGTCATATATATTCCTTATATTCTAGGTTATCTAGGTTATGTTTCAAGGCCAATATTTAATTATTCATTTAAACCTAAATAAACAATACATTAGCAAACAACATGATTACAAACCACAAATAATTGCATTATATAAAGCATAATCTATAAAGATATAACATTTTTCATAACCAAGGTGCTTTATGTAATATCTGGTTCTCTGAAATGAGAGAAAACGCGAGAAATATAACGTATGGTTTCTTCTTAAACGCATGAAATTCACCGTTTACAAAAGAAAGTCCCCCCAAATAGAGTGATTTGATGTCCAATAAAGTTAGAATAATATTGTAGACTTTAAATAATAGTGATTCAAGGCTAGAGGTGCCTTGAAACTGCAGCCAGAATAGCTAGACAGATTTTTATGAAAAGGCAACAAAATGTAATGGCATTTTCGTAATTTTAAAAAAATTTAGAATCCTCACAGGAGGGTTTTTTAAATAAAATTTTTAAGTTCTCCAGGGTTCTCAGAGGCCCTGAAAAATCATGAAAAGCCCCAGGATAGTTAAAGCCCCTCCGGTAGACGTTTTCTCACAACGGTGAGCCTGAACTTTGACCTATTTGCTCAGGAAGGTTTTACCTCCAATTTGAGTGATTTCAAAGACATTTTATAAAATTGAGAACCTAAATTTTATGATGGAAAAGACTGTTCTAAAAAATGAGCTAAAACGAATTAGAAACAAAAATGCCAAGAACAAAGGACAAAATTAAAATTTTTAAGAAAGTGGAAGCTTCTTGAATACTCTTTAAGTTTCATATTTCTTCTCCTCAATATTTGTATGACTTGTTCTGCCTAAAAACTAGAAAAATGCTATCTCTCTTAGGCGCACCAAGGAGGAGAAGAAAGGAGGAGAAAAAGCAAGAAAAAGGTAAGGAATGTCATGGATTTTCATGCTCCTTCTTCTTCCAAACTTATTCCACTCATCTCAAGCTTTGTAACACCATAAATTATAGCTCATCTCATCATGTACACATGCCTTACATCATTCTTTTCATGGAAGTATAAGGAAAATGGGGATAAATCTTGACATTCTTTGCATTGCGTTGTACTTAAAAATTGCAATCAATGTCACGTGAACCGTGTGAGCTCATACTATATATTCTCATATTTAATTACATCAAAACTACTCATTTGCATCACAATATCATGTCCACAACTCATAGAAACAGAAATGGGCTTGTTTAACTTCGGCCAGATTTGCCCCCTATTCTGTCCAAACTTTAGAAAATCATAACTAAATCTAGAAAAATCAAAATCATATAATATTAGTCATTATGGGAAGCTATGGATGTCTACTTCATAATAAAAATATGTCCAGACCATAACATTCATCACAAAGAATGTTTAATATCCAAAATGGTCTAAAGTTTAGACTGCATCTTGGAATTGATATAGAATTCTGTAAAAAATTTTGAAAATATCCAATTAATTCCAAAAAAAATCAAATCCATACAAATGATACCAATATAGAAATATAGGGATGTTAACTAGAGAGGAAAAATATTTCCAGACCAATTTATCAAGCTCAGACCTCGAAATTTAATGGAACAATACCTCTGGTCGGGCAAAATTTCTAATACTGGATAGAATGTTCAAAAATTCATATCTCCCACTCTAAACCTCCAAATGAGGTGCTTCTAGTTGGCACGAATCACTGTGATTGTTTAGTTTCTTTGTATAAAATTTCATGGCAATTGGACATCGTTTGAGCCTTGTGTGAGAGAATTCATTTTCTGACCAAATGAATAGTGCAGCAGACCAAAACCATGAAAATTGCCAACTTTGAAAAATCATCAAATATTCTGTAAACCTCCAAAAATTATGATCTTTAGCTTCTCAAAAATCTCTTAATGAGACCTAATTGCATGCCAAATCTCAAATCAAGACTAACTCATTTGGCTAAAAAGTGACATAGGATTTCATTATGGTCAATTTTGTCTCCATATAAGGTACCAAAGTTACCAAATGGATTTTCCTTGATCTTGGCACCTTTTGGGCAAGTCTAAAAGTACATTTAAAACTTATATAAGCTGCCCAAATGGTCCCAAATGTCATGCATCTCATTTTGGCCATTCAACCCACACTTATACACATTTACATCAAACTTCCAAATTGCATACTTGGGCATTACATACTCAAAATATATGCTAGAGCTCATACATCATATCCATACATTTAAACATCACATAATGTTATATTTACACATGTCTCAAGAGTCATAGACCATTTACAACATCATATACATTGTGAAGCATCATTATGGATTCAAAAAGAATAAAATTGAGCATATGGTTGTCAATCTTCCTTCTTGATTGTTGTTGGCTCCCATTGCCATAGCTACTTAGTCCACCTAGCATATTAGATCATTGTAGAGAAGGGAATGAGATTCAAAGAATCCAAATAGCTCATTTCCCATTCAATCATACATAATACGTGCAAAGCAAGCTTTACAAATGCATGCATGGAGAAAATGAAAGTCATGGACATTTAAAAAGCAAGCTTAGTGTATGAACAAATCATACAAGACATTCAAGAGCTCACCAAGTGTTTGGATTGGCCTCACGCTTCTCCTCATAGCTTTTGGACTTGCCTCACCCATTCTTTAAGAGCTTTGGAGTCAACCATACTCTTGGGAGCCCACTTTGCTTTTGGGAGACTCTTTGCTATGTCTCAACCAAGCTCAAGGGTTTTTGGCTCATCCTCACCATGGTGAAGAGTTCTTGACCTCTCCACACTCAAGCAAACTCAAACAAACATCATGTATTCATTTGGAAACATAATATAGCATCAAGAATCATAGCATATAAAGGCATGCTAGCATACTTTCATAGCTTGAAAATACACATACACACATTCTAAAATAAGCTAAACACACATCCATGTATGAGAGAAGGTAGAGAGAGCTACTTTGTATACAATCACACACTTTTTCCTTTGGATTCAAGCCTCCTCTTTGGGTCACACACTCACAATTTGGTGGAGATAGTTTCTCTTGGCCTAGATAAAATTTATGAGAGCCAATTAGGTTCATGAAATAATTTTTAGGGCCATGCAACTTAAATACTAGTTTGCTCTATAACCCCCATTATGGTTCATAAATGCACCTAATGAAGCAACACCCTTCAAATGATTTCTAGGCTTCATTCTTTCCTTTCAAATATGATTCTTGACTCCTTTTAAGCCTCTTGGAGTCATCACGCCATTAAAACAAAAGGCCTAACATCATGTTACTTCTTTAGGTCAAAATCAATTTCTATGAGTTTTAAAATTTTTCAAGGCCTCCCTTCATTTTCATTCATCAAATATGACTGAAGAATGGCCTTAGAAAAATGTAAAACTCTCCTTAGCACCATGAACATGGTTTGGCCGAGATATAGCATGGTTTTAAGCTTCTTGGAGATTTCTTTGTTTTCTTGAAGGAAGAAGCTTGTGGGGAGCATCTTAGGTGTCTCAAGAACTTATATAAACTCTTAATTAAATCTAGGAATCATCACATAAGGTCAGATTTTACAAGGTGCACACAAAACCCTAGAATTTGCATCTTGAAATCTAATAGTTTTTTGATAATTCTCTTTGCATATTCTTAATCTCCACTCCCTTTTTCCTTAGATTCATGCTTGGTTCTACCTAAAAATCATCTCCTCATAGGGTTTTCTCGAGTGGGGCAAAATGGTGGAGAAGGGAACCAACAATGACAACCATAGAAAGATAAATTACCTTATTTTCTTGCTTTTTTTCACTTGAATCTCGTGTTCTTTGAGCTCCTCTCTTCAAATCCGAATTTTCCCCTCAATTTCCCCCTTAAAACATATTTGTGAACTTCATTTTAATCATAGGAAACAAAGAAGAATGGAGAAAAGGAGGTTTGGATGGAAGAAGGCATAGAAAACTACCAAGAATCCAAACGTTTTTCTTGATTTTTCTCCTCCTTTTCTTCCCCTTCTTGTGAGCCTAAGAGAGCAGATCATATTCTATATTTTGGGCAGAAATTTCGTGCTTAAGAAGATGGGAGAAGAAAGGGGAAGTGTGTGAGAGCTTCTAGAAATACACTTTTTCAAAAATTTCAATTTTATCCTTCCTTAATGGCAATTTTGTTTTGGCTTTGTTTTAGCCCCTTTTTTAGAACCGTCTTTTCCATTATAAAATTTAGATTCCTAATTTAATAAAATACCTTTGGAATCACTCAATTTGGAGCTAAAACTTTACCGAACGAATTGATCAAAGTTCAGGTCAACTGACATTGGAAAACGTCCATCGAAAGGGATTTAACTATCTCATGGCTTTCTATGGTTTTCATGGCCTCTGAGAACCCCGGAGAACTCAAAAATTTGATTTAAAAAGCCCTCCTATGTGAATTCCAAAATTTACTCAAAATTACGAAAATGCTATTACGTTTCGTAAGCTTTTCATAAGAAATTGTTTCTTCATTCTAGCTCCATTTTTCTTTCTGTCTAAGTATGGGATTCTCATTTTTAAGAGTTTAGAATGCTTCCCAAATTTTTTTCAGAATCTTAACTATATCATCTTAGGGGACTTCCTTTTGTATCCGGTGAGTTTTTTTTCGTTAATGAAGAAATTGTACGTTACGTTTCTCATGTTTTCTCTGGTTTTAGGAGAACCGAATATTACAAGTTTCCTTTCCATGGTTTTAATGAGGAGTTTGGTTCTATTTTGAGGTCAAAACAAAGAGAGAAATTTTGTGTTGAAGGAAAAGAAGCCAACCAAGTGAAGAACAAGCAAGAAAAAGCAAGAAAATAAGGTATTTTGTCACTCCTACACTTGATTCTCCTTGTTCCTTCTATAGTGCATGTTTCACCCTTTGTGAGTCTAGCCAAGAGGGGTTGGATTTCTAGTTAAATCAAGGGTGAATCTTAGAAAAATGAGGGAGGAGAACAAGAATATACAAAGGAAATAATCAAATAATCATTAGATTTCAAGATAGCAAAGTTAGGGTTTCAAGTGTTCCACCAAAAATTTAATTTGATACAATAATTCCTAGGTCTAAATGAGTGTTTGGATGAGCTCTTGAGATCCCTAGAAGGCTCCTCATATGCATCTTCCATCAAGAAAATGAAGCAAATCCACTTGGTACTCACATGGAGCATAGTTTCGACCTAGGCTAGAAAGAGTACCAAGGGGAAGTTTTAATTTGTTTCAAGCTTATTTTTGAGTCATATGTGATGGAAGAGGATAAGAGGAAGCCTTGAAAAAATTTTAGAAGCCATAGATAGTAAGATGGCATCATAGGTTCCATATTATGGCTTAAAGAATCAACACCTACCTAGCTCCTTGATTTGATTGTGTGATGACTCCAAGAGATTTAAATGGAGTCAAGAATCATAAATGGATGGAGAGAATGGAGCCAAGATGATGTTCTCTTAAGATTGCTTCATTAAGTGCATTATGGAACCATAAAAGAGCCATATGAACTACCTAGCTTTTTCTAGTGAATGTATGGCTTTAGAATTTGATTCAAGAGTATAATTGGCTTCTGTATGATGTGCCTAGGCCAAGAGAAATAATTTCCACCTTCTTGTGTGTGGGGCCAAGGAAGAGCAACCAAAGTCAAAAGGAAAAGTTTAGAATAACAACAAAGGTAGCTCTCTCCTCCTTCTTTCATGCATGAATATATGCTTGCCTTGTCTTTGAATGTGTGTATGTGTGTTTCAAGCCATGAAAAGTGTTCTAGCATATGCCTATGTCCCATGGTACCATGATGTCATATTATGTTTTCAAATGGTGCTTAGTATGTTTACTTGGGTTTGTTTGAGTGTGGTGAAGCTAAAAACCCTCTAGCCATGGTGAGGATGAGCCAAGAACCCTTAAGAATGGTTGAGACAGAGTCTAGAGTCTCCCAGGAGTAAAACTTAGTTCAAGGCCTTTAAGAAATTGGGTGAGGCAAGTCCAAAATCCATAAAGAGAATGGGTGAGGCTAAACCACTTGCTTGGCAAGTCTATGTATGCTTCGTATGACTTCTTGAATGCTAAAGATGCTTCTTGAATGATCATATAATTTCAAATGTTCATACTTTTAGGCAATGGATTTGCATTCTTTATGTGTGATTGAAAGGGAGAAGAGCTATTGGGATTCCTGAAATCTCATTCCTTCCTCCCCACATGTTTAACATGTCTAGGTGGACCAAGGGAGTCAAAGAGTGAGAGCCACCAAGCTAGAAGGAGAAAGTATGACAATCAAGTGTGTAAAAATGTAAATTTGTAGCCATATGAGTTGCACATGATGTAATCTCTTATCATATATGTTGTATGATCTTATGAACACATGTAAATATGTAAATATATCATGTATGTATGAGATTTAATGTCATATGTATGATATAGTGCATTTTAGGCATTGGATGGCAAGCTTTGACATCCATGCTCTTGTGTATGGCATGGGGTGAGAGAGTGAGTTTTCAATTTCTGGGGTTATGCACCTTTGAGACAAGTTTATAAAGTCATTTTAGTGCATTCCCACATACTCAAGTGGTCATGGTTGCCTTAGAACTCCAAATGAACCATTTGGACCCTTTATATGATACAAAATGAGCCATTTTGCAACCCAATATCAAGATCTAACAAAATGAACAAATTTGCCTATGATATTTGGCACACATATAGATCTTATCAAGATCTTTTTGGGAAGCTAAAGATCATATTATTTGGAGCTCTATGGAATTAATTATGATTTTTCAAAATTGGTATTTTTCTGCTAAACTGATGCAAACACTATTCATATGGTTAGAAACTTGGGTTATGTCATTCATGGCCAAATGATGTCCAATGCTCATGAAATTTAATAAGCATAAACTAGACATGATAATATTTTCATGGCCACCAAGATCACCCTAATTGGACATCTGAGCAAGGAGATATGAATTTTTGAAATTGGAAGATAATACCAGTAATAACAATCGACCTCTGGTACTATTTCATAAATTTCTGATAGCTAACAGCCTCTGTTTGGCATGGATTTATTTTTCATATAAAGTAGACATCTTTAGCTTTCTAGAATGGTAAATTATACATGATTTCAATTTTTTTAGAATTATTTATGATTTTACAAAATTTATAACAATAAGCTAAAAATTCTGGTCGAGGCTACACCTAGTGTTTTTATGTATTCCATCCATTTGCACAAATTCTAGGCCACTTCTTGGGATGGTTATGAGTTGTATATATGTAATTAAATATGAGAATGAGAAGGATTGATCCATATGGCCTATAGAGAACCAAATGAAAATTTTATCCATGACATAACACAAATTTATTCATTATTTTTAATACCATTCTTTTGCCTTTTTGTGAAATGCATGGGATAAGGCATGGAAATAGCATGAGATAAGTTAGAAATTTATGGTGTTACACTTTAACAATATCAATTATACCCATTAAACATACACAACCTGTAATATCTAGTCTCTAGAACTGGACCAAAATCAATGAGTTATTAAAGGAAGACCTCAAAACCAAAGAAATAGAGGCTAAATAAAATTAGAATAATAATCTAGACATCTAAAAATGAGGACACAAAACTAAAGATGCTCTAAAACCGAAGCTAGGATAGCTAAATAAAATTATCTAAAAACATAGTGGCATTTTCATAATTTTGAGAAACTTTTTTGAAAACTCAAAGGAGGAAGTTTTAAATGATAAAATTGAGTTTCTCAAGGTTTTCAGAGATTCCAAAAATCATAAAAATCCTTAAAATAGTAAAATCCCCTCCAGTGTAAGATTTAGGATTTCAATTTATGCAAGCTTTGATCAGATGGTTCAGTAAGATTTTAAATCCAATTTCGGTGAAACTAAAGGCATTTTATGAATTTGAGGATCTAAATTTTTATATGGAAAAGATAGTTCTAAAAAAAGGAGCTAAAATAAGCAAAAATTGGAAAGATGAAGTTGAAGTGCAAAACCAGAATTATAAAAATGTTATAACTCAACCCCTTCCTTCTTAATTTTGTCTTACATGACCTAAACCTCTCAAAACAAAACCTAGACCATCTGAACCAAAGGAGAGAGGCACACCAAGGAGAGAAGGAAGAAGAAGAAAAGAAGGCCAAGAAAAGGTAAGAAAATGACACTTTTTCATGCTCTTGCCTTCACCAACTTGGTTCTTCTCCTTGAGCTCTTTCTTTTGGTGGTTTTGGATTTTAGAAAGAAGCATTTTTATGGCTGGTTTGTTGGAGGAAGAAGAGAGTTTGAAGAAACTAAGCTAACCATTAAAATTTCTCTCTTGAAAGACATTAGAACAAGGTATGTTTCATGGTATAATTATGCTCCACCTTGCCTCCTCCTTGTCCATAGGTTTTGGCCAGACTTAGGACCATATGTGAGTGGATGAGTTTCGCGCTATAGCAAGGTAGGAACAAGGGTTTTAGAGCATGAGAAATAAGAATATGCAATTAGAACCAAAGAAAAAGCTTTAGATTTTAAGATATAGGAGTTAGGGTTTTAGTTGCACTCTAGAAATTATGGGATCATTGGAAGATATTTGGAGCTATATGAAATCATGTCTAAGATGTAAAGAAGCCAAGGATTTTGGGTATGCATCAAATTCCTAGCAAAAACAACAAAAGTCCATGTTTGTTTCTCTTATTATAGTGTCTCAACCAAGCTATGGAAGAGGCACTTAGGGAGTATTTCTTTGAATTCTAATGAATTTAGAGACTTATACATGATGAATAAATAACTATGGAAACATTGGATTGAAATTAGGAGGCCTAGGATGAAAGTTGAAATTTTAAAAGCCTAAATGAGGTTAATGAAGAAAGTTAGTTCTAAACCCTTCAAACCAAGTATGTAATGATTCAAATAAGTTTCTTAAGAGTTATAAGACATGTAAAAAGCAAGATTTTAGGTTTTAGAAAGCAAGAACCAAGGGTAGCTTCATTATGGACCTAAAACTAGCCTTATGTAGCATATTGAGTTCCAATGAGATTCAAGAAAGATAATAAAGCCTAGAATAAGTCCTATGGGATTAACTTGTCTTGAAATTGCTATGTGTAGGTCCATCTAGTTCAAACACTTCTAAGTGTAAGTGTCAAGAAAAGCTATAGTCAAGTGGGTTAGTGGCTAATTGAATTCTTACAAGTTTCAAGGTAGCTTTCTCTCCACTTCTTGCATGTAATTGAGTGCTTGAATGATTATGTGTGTTGTTGCTTGATACTTTCATGAAGTATGACCTATTATGTTTTCATATGAGCTTTATGGGCACTTTATGTTCATGAAAGTTTATGTGATGGCTCCTAACTCCCCATGGTATGGAATTGAGTGTAGTAACTCTTTCTTAGCCCCAAGTTGAGATTGGTAGAACCCAGCTAGTTTTATGATATTGTCATAGCTAGAAATGAATGAATTTTCCATGTTATATAATGTATATGAATTATATGATGCATGTGCATAGCATTCTTACATCACGTACATTGCATTCACTCATGCCATTCTTGTTTGCATTGATTTAGATGAGTTGTGCTACTAAGATTCTCTTGAATCTCACCCCTATGATCCCACTAACCATTTCAAGTTTACCAAGTCAAAGCCAAGATCAAGAGAGAGCTTAGATATTAGAAAATTGTTATATTAGCCATCATGTTGTAATATATTATGTTATATATGTGTATATGATGCTTTACAAGTACTATGATAGACCTATGATGTATATGATGATAATATGCCATGCCTTTTGATGGAACCATGTGTAAAAGTTGAAGAATAGCAATATATGTCAATTTATGGCAATGTACTTGTATTATGGTAGAGTTTGATATATGAGATAACATGATGGATGCATGTAATCTTGGGTATCAAGGATCAAATCTTAATCCAATTATGTTGGCATGCTATGGAATGATTAGAAATGTCATATAGGATGAAAGAAATGTGCTCAAAGTGGAAGAAGACCAATTGGATCCCAAATGGTCCAAATTGGAGCTAAAGTTGGTCTCAAAAATTTTATAAAAAACTTCTATGTCAAAAGTGGCCTAAATGATCTAGTTTGAGCCTAAGATTTGGCATCCCTCCTAGAATAATTTGTCAAGCCAAGAACCATACTTTTTGGAGTTATACATAATATTTTACAAATTTTTAAAATTAGACAAAAATTTGAATTAGGTCCTGTCATTGTTCACATAGAATAGCTTTGGAATTTTATGTCCTTTAAGGATCAAATGAAGTTTAATACTACTACAACAGCCACTAATACGTATTGTCTTTCATGGCCCAAATGTATTTAGATGCTCTTGAAATTTTTATAGCAATTAGGTCTCATCTCAAGTCTTCTATGGCCATGGAGAGTACCTAATTTGGAGTTGTGTAGCTCAAGATATGCAATTTTAAATTTTAGGTTTGCTACATGCCTCCATTTCTTACCTGTGTTATTGTTCCATCATATTTGACCAATAAAATGAATTCATTTTTGCTTGAAATTTTTACAACATGTGGTTCACATCCTAAGATTTCCATAGACACCTAATTTGTATGATTTGGAGTTGTATAGCCCAAGTTCTGAATTTTCAAAGTTAGTGCAAATTTTTTGTGTTTACTGTCATTTCGGGTTCCATGGGAAATTCATGTGTTACACAAGCTAACTAAGGTAAAATAGACACAAACAAACTTGTTTATGATGAAAATGAATTAAAGAAAGGAAAGAATCAAGTTGGGACCCCTATAGCTCAAAATGACCTGTAAATGACCCAATTTTGGTGTTAAAAAGCTTATAGATGAATGTGTCACTTATGTATAACTTTATATTTGCCATGTATAAGATAGTGAAAGCTAGGTATGACATAACCTGATGTCATTACATAAAGATGTGATTACATGTAAATAGTGTATAACTTAAATCTATATGCTAGGTCATATTTATTAGGCATAGATAATCTTTCTCCAAATGGTATTAAATCCTCACAAATACTCGTGTCATGAGTCATGCATACAAATATACACATATGTATTAAAAATGAGGCATATAGGTAGACATACAAATATATATAGCTGACATGTATACATATATCATATATGTAATTGCACATACATATGAATTAAATATAGATACAAGCATACATATGCTTGTTTTTATATCCTATACAAGATACAAATATTAGTAGATGTCTATATAATTTTGATGGAACCCTATGTCCCTATTATTGTGCCTTTTAGTTTTTCAATATCTTAATTAGGTCTATATCAAGGTAATCTAGTACTAATGTCATCTATGCATGAAAATAGTCTAGAATTTAGTCATTCATGCATAAGAATCAAAGTGTCTTAGTATCACAGTCTTCCATGCATAGGTATAATGTGGGGTGAGTCATCCATGCATGGGTAATTAATTTATTCCTTGCATAGGGAGTTAAGTGAGATATCAATGTATATTAAACTTTTAGGCTCTAGGAGAATTTAATTAAGCTACTAAATAATCAAGTATGCAAGGCAACTAAATATTCAATTATGCAAAAGCACAAAGCATGAGTATCTATAATTAACCCTTCATACATAACATGATTCAATTTATTTATTATAAAAATTCCATTGTTATCACTTATTTGAGGATCACATGGCCCATGTGATTTCAAATGACCAAATCGTGCACTTTTAAAGCTAAAACCAGGGCCAAAACATTAAAAATACATAGCCCCATTGATATTTACATGGCCAAGTCATGCAAATCTTAAGTGGTAAGGCTTTTAAAGTCATACGATCTCGTGTAGATTTGCAAAAGGGGCATGCATTTTTCTAAAACATGATTTATGAGCACAACCCATGTGTTTTTACATGCTAAGTCGTGCATGACACCCTTATCTTGGAAAACTTAATGTAATCCATCCAAAAACATGCTATTTTGCCATTTCATGCATCCCTAACTATCTTAGTATGATTATAGTTATGTAAAAGCCTCATAAGCAAACACAAAGCGAACTAAAAACACACGAATGCATTCCATGATTCTTCTTAAATTCAACCCAAAGTTTGGAGGAGAAGGATGAGATGGAGGAAAGTGTAATACATTAACCTCTTTACCCTCACTACAAAGGTCCCATGGTCTATCCCAATCCATTTCAAGCATATTGGACAACATTTATGTAACACCATAATTTCTAACTTGCTTCCTATCATTTCCAAGTTCATAACCTTAAGGTTTCAATAATTTAACTCCTTCCTCTTGGCTGTCAGTAAGGGTTGGGTTTCTTGGTGGTTTGCAAGGTGAGTGTACAATTGTGGGCATCATTAACCTTAGGTAAGCTTTTTTTCTTTTCCTCTCATTTTACTTTGCCCCCATTTAGGATTCAAATAATAATAATAATAAAATTATTTTGTGGTAAGTTATATGTGGAGCTTGGAATGAAATAGGCAATTTATAGACCTAATTTGTTAAGCTTAAATGAAGTATTTGTGGATCTATAATAAGTTGTGTGAATTGATCATTAGAGAGTACTGTAGGCAAATTTACAACTTAATTTAGGCAAGGTAGGAAATAATCCTAAATGAAAATTTTTAAGAATTAGCTAATAAACGAAGCCAAGGCTTGTGCTAGCAACATGATTAATAAGATAGTAACGTAGTCAAATTAATTTATTAAGAAGCAAGTTAAATTAAAAATAAAAATAAAAAGATGAGTTGGTGTTGCTATTAGGAATAAAGGTTTATTAATTGGTAACTAAACTAAAGTAAGCTAAGTTTTAAGCTAGAGCTAGCACTAGGATTGGAAACTTAATAAAATAGTAAGTTAAGTGGACTAAGTGATGTAATAAACCATAATAAAATGCCTTCTTACTAAATTTCACAACCTTGACACTTTAAAAGGTAAACTCTAAGATCAGTGTGAATATCATAATTAAACTAATTAATAATTTAAGATAATGTTAGTTCTAGGAATAGATATGAATTAGGCAGTAAACTAATTTAGCTAAGGGAAGTTAACATTAGCAATAAAAATTATGGTAGGTAATATCACATAAGTCAAGTACTAAATGAGAGCAAATATTTGAGTAATGATTTATCTGCCAAAATTTAATAAGTTAAGTAAGGAAATAAGTTGAACTGTAGCTAGAATAACGATTGACTTAACATACAATATGTAAAAAATGATTAAGTATAATGGACCTAAAGAAATTAAGTGAAATGTTATAATTGTGTTTTAGGAAACATTTCAAGCATTCCCGTCAGAAGGTTTTGGTAGTGGTTCAATGTTAAAGGGACCATAACCATTCGGCATTCATTGTGAAGTATAATACATTTTTAACCTTCTTCCAATTTTTACTTTCACTATTTCTTGTTTGTTTCTATGTGACCTTAGAACTAGGTAGTATCATCTTATATGTGGGAATATTTTAGGTATTAAATCTTCCAGATTATATTATGCTAAATATAATTGTATTATTAAGTTGGCTATAAAATTGTATGTTGTCTAAAGTGTTATTTCAAAAAATGGAAACATTGAAATTTATCTCGATATATTTATATGAAAATTGCTCAAATGATCTATGGTTATGAAAATGGAGTATACTTTTAATTATTAAGTGGTAGGATTGTGCAAAATGCTAGTTGCTAATAGCAATTATGTTAGTTCTTGCTACACTTAGGATGTCTCCATATGGATTTATAGCTAAGTACCTGATGAGTACTAATTTAGATGCTCTCGAATATTTAAGAGCTATAAGGATGGTGGTAAGTAATGATGGTGGTGGGCAAAGATGGTGGTAATAGTGCCACTTGTAATTCCTACCTGCAATTTCCGCCAATAATGTTATAATATGGAATATGTAGTTATTTACCCTCATAAGCTATGTACCTCTGTTAGTACTTAAAAAATTAGAATTCTACATGAAAATTCTAATAGAAATATTTTTATGCAATTATTTTTGTAGCAATATTTAATTAATTTTCAATACTTAATTTCAAAATGGGTAAATTGATCATATTTAACTTCACTTTATTGTTTTAAAACCAATAATATAACTTATATGGGATTATGTATCTATATGCAATTTGATATCTATATATATAAATGTTTCTTATCATAGATGATTTAACTCTCATAAGAAACTTTTTTTTACATTTTTTTAACTTTACCTCTTGATTGAATTTAATATCTTCATGTAAATCTTCTTAACAAATTAATTAATTTCTTGTAATTGCACTTTTTATATATGTTTACTCTTTTTCTATTATGGTATCACTAATAAATTTCACAACAATATTCTTAATGAGCTCCTTATATTATTATTAAAATTTTATTCTTATCTAAACTAAAATCCTCCTTAATTCTCTTTTAAACTTTTGTTGTAGAATATTCTTACAAAACTTACTTTTATTAGAAAAACTTAGTGACCAATTCTCCCTTTTGTTATCATACTTTATTATCTATTTACTAAATATAATAGCTCATTTTGTTATTTATCATTGCAAATAATAAAAGTATGTCTGAACATTTCCCATTCTAGCTCAGAAGTATAGCTAATGATAAGCCAGCGATCAATTTATTTAGAATTACTAGTTATCGTCCTTTGCGTATATGTTTGAAGTTTAGAGCCACTTTATAGACTACAAGCAAGATTCTTACCATGTTCATCATATTTGGCTGTTGATTAAAAGACGATAGAAGAACTCTCATTTGTTATTTTTGACTTGTTAGTGGTTATAGATAATTTTAGATGTCCTATATTATAGAGAGTATTTTGTTGAATTTTTTACAAATGAAGTATTACTAGAATATTTACATATGTAAACAAACTTGGATATATGAGTAAAAAGAGAAATTATTTAAAAGATATCATTATATTAAAATGTTAGCTTATGCTTATTTTTCATAAGATTTAATTGGTATGATAAGAGATTGACATGATATATATTAGTTAAACTTACAGATGCAATATTATCTCATACTCCTTGCTGATTATGTCTCCGTTTGGGGCGTGACATAATTTATCAAGAGGACATCTTTTAACATCTTAAGATGCAAACAAATTCATATATATGTTGGGTGGGAATAATTGAAAAGTTATGCTGATTATTTCTTGTACACATATTCTAATTCAACTTTAGAGTCTTTGAAAAACCGAGTAGATCAAAAATTACTACATATGGGGTAATCTGAAACACATTATTGTCGTCACCTCCAAACGAAAGTATATTGGATATTTATTCGAGTCTCCCTATGATTCAATTCGTGGTATGCCTCAAGCCACTGATTGTATTTTCTCAAATCTATGACAGCTTTCCAATACGCAGATAAACCCCATAGACGGGGACCAATTACCAACGGGCCTCTGGAAGCCCACTGGTTGATGCCGAAATTGATGAGTAGGATACAAATCACATGGTCATAATGGATGAGAACGGCTGACTCACCCCCGACAACCCGTGCAATTAATTACCGATAACACATAATATATTGAAGAAAGAGACTTCTTCTGCCCCCCCCCCCCCCCCCAACCCAATAACTGTATAATATTAATATGTAAATGAAGGGTGAACGACTCAATAATATGCAAATGAAGGGAGAACGACTCAAAATGTATATGGATTCTATTTTCTCACTTTCACACATATTTTCTCTTCCCTTTTCATCACACTCCAAACTATGCAGTCACTGGTTGACTGCAAAGGATCGTATTGCTTATAAATAAATATCAAACACTCCGCAGCGATCAGCCAGAAGCCCTGTAGGTCGCATTAATTTCTGTGTTTCATATAGCTTTGAGAAGGGGAGAGAGAGAGGTAGAGTAGCAGGGAGCAAATAAGTACAGGTGGGATGTCACGTGATGGTCATGGGGGAGAAGAGAATATGGCTGCTTGGCTTGTTGGTATAAATACCCTCAAGATTCAACCTTTCAATCTTCCTACTCTGGGTATCAATTTTCCCTCACTCAAGTAACTCTTTGATTTCTTTTGAGAATAATATTTTTTTGTAGATCAATCTTCACTTACCAGTGAATTCCTAGCCAATTTCATTGCCTTACTTCTCACTGTATTATGGAAGGCCCCCATGATGTCAAAATTAGAATGAAAGCTGTTGGTATCTGTGGCAGTGATGTTCACTACCTCAAGGTAAACATTTTTCCATTGCATCTGAGTTATGTTCAATGAAAAGGATATAAGAATTATCCTTGCTTGCGTCAGAAAATATCCCCTGCATTTATCTATAGTCTCTCCAGTGATGAGTTCAAATTTTTATCTATTTGCAGACAATGAAAAATGCACATTTTATAATGAAAGAACCAATGGTAATTGGCCATGAGTGTGCAGGGATCATAGAAGAAGTTGGTAGTGAGGTAAAGAATGTGGTACCTGGTGACCATGTGGCAATTGAGCCTGGGATTAGTTGCCGGCGTTGTCATCTCTGTAAAGAAGGTCGATATAATTTATGCCCCGATATGAAGTTCTTTGCTAGTCCACCAATTCACGGTTCTCTTGCTAATCAGGTTGAAAGAATTTGCAGCTTCTCAAATTATAGTTCTTTCAATAATGTTAATGTGCCTCATCATTTCCGATTATAAAAGACATACTTAGATGATTATATGCCTACTAGAGACAAAGTCCATTATGTCTAGTTATCTATTAGATTTGTACGTGATGGTGGACCCTTGAATCTCTTATGTTCTGATCTCATGTCCCTATTAATGGTAGCCGTGTGTCACTTGATTCTGTTTATAGTTCTTTGTAAGTACAAATAGGTGAAAAGAGGTTGTCTTGAATTCAATCAAGGACCTTTAGACCATAGGAAACTCTTCCATGTTACCCAATATTAACATTTCTTTTCCATATCCTGAGATGAAGAAATGTTAGTGTCTGGCTGTCTGCTGCAAAATCTCTAATGACTAGAATATTTTGACAAATGAAAATCAAAGGATAACTTCATTTTTAGACCATAGGAAACTCTTCCATGTTACCCAATATTAACATTTCTTTTCCATATCCTGAGATGAAGAAATGTTAGTGTCTGGCTGTCTGCTGCAAAATCTCTAATGACTAGAATATTTTGACAAATGAAAATCAAAGGATAACTTCATTCAAAATAGAGTCAATAATGATGCATTTAATGATCTAATAGCTATGATCTTTACATAAGTGTTATTGGATTTCCTGGTTTCGTACCATAAAATGCTTCTACCATCAAATCACTTATCTGTGGAAACGCTACAACTTGGTGAATGATGGGCTTAAAAAGAATTTTATTAATTGCTCACGTCTGATTTATAAGTTGTATAAGATTACTTGAAGAGTAATAATGATTCTGTCACAACGTAGGGACACAAAAGACACAATCGTGCCTTTACAGATCACTAATGTGGAAAGCAATTACTCATCCAGTGGTTAGTGTCAAGTGTGTTTATTTGGGGCTTTTTGGTTGTGATAGTTGTTAGCCCCAGAAAAGTCCAAGAGCGGGTGAATTAGACTTTTTAATAAATTATCCCCCTTTTCAAATTCTTAATGAAACTTTTTTGTTCCTCTAAAACTATCTAAAAACGAGGCTTCCTGAGATATTTTGTGAATGCTAAAATCATGATTTTCCAGAAACACAATTATAATTTGAAACACTTTATGTAATTGATTTTCTTTTCAATTCTTTCAAATGTGAATGATTGAAAACAGAGTAAGGAGAAAATCGTTTCTTGAGAAAAACCAGCTTTCTAAATTTCTTTGTGAAAACAGTAAAACTTAGGAAGCATGGGTTCCTAAAAACAACCTGACATATGAATGAAATCTTGAATTTCTAATAAAGAAGAAATTACATATTTGAAATCACAAATTCCAACAAGACTTTTGAGATCTGAAAAATAGTTTTCTAAATATCTTAGTAAATAAGGAACCTTAATTGAAAACTTTAGGTTCTTGCAAAGTTATGTGAAAGTCATCTTTCTAAAAATTTGTGTGATCTTCAAAACATTGTTGTGAATAGAAACTCTTTGTGAACTTTTTCCAAAATGTAGAATGTACAAGAACCAAAAAATGTAAGTGTGTAAGGCAAAGAGAAAATCAGACCACAACATTTATAGTGGTGTAGACCAAGGTAGTCCTATATCTGCTCTCTAAGTACAAAGCAAGGGAATTTTATAAGGGAATCACAGTTACAACAAGCAAACTATTGCAAAGGATGAAGTCAAGGACTTTTACTTCCTAATTGTCAAGGAAACCTCACGAGATCACACACTTGTGTTTTACCACCTAAGCACTTCAAGACAACCTACACTCGAGATCTATCCCTTGCCTTTTACCACCTAATTGTTTGGGTAACCCAATACATAGGCTCACCCGCTTAGGATTTTACGATCTCTCAACCCAGTAGGGTTATCACAAGTTCTCACCAACCCAAAACACTAGGATCTTCTCATGTTCCTAACTACCCAAGTGAAGTATAACATGGTGTGTAGAATGAAAGCCCAAGCTCACACAAAGCACTACAGAGCATGAGAATGCTAGCTTGATTATTTATTCACTCATAGTATATCCCACATTGAAGCACAACAAGCAAGTAGCCAAATAGATGAAGAGTATAACCCTATGAATGCATTGTGTATTTTCCACTCTCTCTTCATTACCTTGTTTTTCAAAGCTCTTCCCTTTAAATAGTCAATCCTTTGCAAATAACCATTAATGGAAAGGCATTCTTTCTATGTCTCAAAATTTTTCCAGTGGCTAGTAGAGTCTTCATTAAATGCTTGGAGACATTGCAGCTTCTTTAACATTCAACTAGAGCTTCTCTCTTCCATTAATGTTGTATCTTCTTTCTTTTGTTTCGATCTCTCTCTCTTTGTGAATATGAACCAATGATAGAGCCAAATGAGAGATAAACTTTCTTGTATTCAAGCCTTTTGAATTCCTCTCTCTTGTATTGCATTTGGTGAGGATAAGACACATGTTCAACAGCTTTTCTGCATCTTTCACCTTTCATGCTGACCACTATATTTCACTGCTTGAAGAGAATGAACCTTTTTCCCATTTGCCAATTTCACACTTTGCTTCTTGGGTTATTTCTTGGGGGCATAAGAAGAGATGTCAAGAGGCTGTCTAGTCTTATGACCGTTGGATATTGCATGATGGACTTTTGCACATAAGACAAATTTGAAATTCAAATTTGGCAATTTAAAATTTCAAAGGCCTTGAACATATTTGTTCAAAAGCTACTTTGGCCCATTAAAACATTTTGCCCTAATTTGATTTTTCTCAAAAATGCTTGTGGGCCAAACTTGTGGAAAAATATTTTTGCCTAGTCTAGAAAAGCTTTTTGGTCCAATATTGATTTTTCTCAAAATGCATTTGGTCCAAGATGATTAAAACATTTTTCTTTTAAACTTCTTTGGCCTAATGAGGATTTTTATCGAGAAAGATTCAGAAAAGCTCTTTAAGGAAAAGATGTTTAAAATGCATTTGATTCAAAACATTTTCCTTGAAATCCTTTTGGCCTATTTAAAAACATTTTTGGCCAAAAATAGTATTTGTGCTATGAAAAGCTTTTTGGCCCAAACACTTTTCGATAAAATCTTCTTTGGCTAAGATTAGGACTTGCATCAAAATATATATGCCCAATTTGATTTTCCAAAATATCCTTTTTCCTGTCCACAAATTATATTGCTTGGCATAATTAAAACTCTTTTAAAAATCATTTGGATTTTTTTACATCAACAATAGTATTATTACTTTTACTTAAGAAGATATGTAAATACATATCTCTAGGCTTATGTATGTAACAATAACAACAACAAAGTTTTTTTCCACTAAGTGGGGTGAGTTACATGGATTAATCGACCCTATAAGCACCTATCATAAATCATATTTTTAGACAAATTATTTAAATCTAAATCTCTCTTAATAATTTCTTTTATAATTTTTCTTGGTCTTCCTCTACCTCTAATTATTGGACTATTCTTCATCTCATCTACTCTCTTAATTGGGGCTTCTATAGGTCTCCTCCCCACATAACCAAACTATTTTAGTCTCGATTGTATAATATTTTCAACAATAGGTGCGACTTCCACCTTCTCTCTAATGCATTTATTTCTAATCCTATCTCGTCTAGTGTATCCACTCATTTAACGCAACATTCTCATTTTTGTAACATTGAACTTATTTTCTTATTAATTTTTTGTTACCCAATACTCAATTCCATACAGCATTGCAAGTCTTGTAACTGTGCGGTAGAATTTGCCCTTAAGTTTGAGTGGTACTCTTTTATCACAAATAACACCCGAAGCACTCCTCCATTTCATCCATTCCGCTTGAATCCTATGTTTTACATCTTCTTCTATTTTCCCGTTATGTTGTATGATGGATCCAAGATATTTAAATCATGTGACTTGTAGTAGAATATGTTCTCTAATTTTCACTTCTATGCTAGAAGTGGTGTGTCTCTTACTAAACTTACATGCCATATACTTCATTTTACTTCTACTTAAATGAAATCCATGAGCTTCCAAAGCTAATCTCCATCTCTCTAACTTGTCATTCATTTCCTCTCTCGATTCTCCAACTAGGACAATATCATCTGCAAAAAGCATGCACTGTGGCACCGACTCTTAGATATATTTCGTAAGCACATCAAGACTAAAGTAAAAAGATAAGGGCTCAGAGTTGACCCTTGATGTAGACCAATAGTTATTGAAAAATCTTCCGTAAGTCTACCTTTTGTCACTATACTAGTTGTAACCGTATCATACATATCTTAGATTGCCTGAATATAAGCTATACAAACTCTTTTTTTCTCCAAAGCCTTCTATAGAACCTCTCTTGGCACTCTATCATATGCTTTTTCCAAATTGATAAACACCATGTGTAAATTTCTTTGATTCTCTCGATATCTCTCCATTAATCTTTGCAACAAGTATATTGCTTCCATAGTTTACTTTCTTGGCATAAAACCAAATTAATTCTCCATAACTTAAATCTCTTTTCTTAACCTTCCCTCAATTATTCTTTCCCATAATTTCATAGTGTGGCTTATGAGCTTGATTCCTCTATAATTTGTACAATTTTGAATGTCCCCCTTACTCTTATAACTAGGGATTAAAGTACTTCTCATCCACTCATTCGGCATTCTCTTAGATCTTATAATTTCATTAAATAACTTTATGAGCCAACTTATGCCTCTCACTCCTAAACCTTTTCATATTTCAATGGGTATATTATCCAGTCTAAATGCTCTGCCATTCTCCATTCTCTTTAATATTTTTTTACCTCTCTCACTAATTCTATAATAAAAAGTATAATTTTGATTATCTTCTCTAGTGTCTAACCTATCTGATTGCAATAAAATCCCGTGCCCTTTATAAGTCTATGAAAATAACTCTTTCACCGTTTTCTGATATCTTGTTCCATGATCAATATTTTCCCTTCTTCATCCTTGATACATTTCACTTGGTTCACATCTCTTGTTTTTCTTTTCCTACTTTTAGCTAACTTGTAAATACTTTTTTCTCCAATTTTAATATCTAAAGATTGGTATAAACTATCAAATGCCCTCGCTCTCGCTTTACTCACTACTTTTTTAGTGTCTTTCTTAGCTACCTTATATTTTTCCCAATTTTTATTACTCTTACATAATGACCACATTTTATAACACTCCCTTTTAACTTTAACCTTATCCTGCACGCTTACATCCCACTACCAAGATTCTTTATCCCTAGGTCAAAAACTTTTTGATTCACCTAATATTTCCTTTACTACCTTCTTAATCTCTTTAGCCATTCCATTTCACATATCATTAGCACTTTCTTGTATTTTCCAAGGTCCTTCCTTTACAATCCGTCTCTGCAAATTCTTTTCTTTATCTCCCTTTAATTGCCACTACTTAGTCCTTAATACCCTATTTTCACCTTTACTTTTTACTCTCCTTTTAACTCTTACATCTATAACCAAAACTCTATGCTGAGTAGTTAAACTCTATCCAAGTATAATTTTGCAATCTATGCAAAGTATTCTATCCAATTTCTTTATAAGAAAGAAATTAATTTGAGAACATACCCTTCCCCTTTTATATGTGATAAGATGTTCTTCATGCTTTCTAAAATAAATGTTAGCTAATATAAGATCAAATGCTAATAAAAAGTCTAGAATAGTTTTACTCTCTGCATTTGCTTCTCCTATGTCATGTCCTCCATGAACACCCTCGTAACCTGAAGATACACTTCCCACATGACCATTTAGATCTCCTCTTAGAAGAATATTTTCTCCTAATGGTATTTCATGAACTAAACATTCTAAATCCTCTCAAAACTTTACCTTGTGATATTCTTCTAACCCTACTTGTAGTGCATAAGCACTAATAACATTAAAGATTTCCTTTTCCACTACAAACTTTAATGCAATGATTCTATTTCCTAACTTTTCTACATCCACTACAGCATTTTTTCAAAACTTATCTACAATTATACCTACCCCATTTCTAAATTTAGCCTTACCAGTGTACCAAAGTTTAAAACCTGAAGTATCTTAATTCTTTTGTTTTTTCTCCTATCCATTTAGTTTCTTGTAAACACATAAAATCAATCCTCCTCCTAATCATAATATCTACTATTTCTATTGACTTACCTGTAAGTGTACCTATATTCCAAGTTTCAAAATGAATCCTACTCTCATGAACTAGCTTCTTTACCCACATCCGTTCCCGAAAATGTGAGAACCCTTACTTTTTTTTTACTATACCCTAGCGTCGATGTAGCGGCTCTTGCTCATTTGTCACTATACTCGAATTATACAGCGCATTACTTTCGGGCAACGACCTAGCATTACGTCTAATATACCGATTATCCATGTCATAAAGATTCGACAAAGTTTTACATTGGTTGTCGACTACCTAACACAACCCTCCTCTTTTTTCGAGGTTTGGGACTGGCTATGAAAATAATGATCTACATCAAAACTCATCATAGGCAAAGTTTTCTCTGGGCTTATGTATACAGGAGTCAAAACAATATGCTAGCAGGGTTAAACTGTCACATTTGTTTTTTTAATCGATTGTATGATTTTCTTCTCTTTGATTTCATCATTGGAAGTACTTCGTTATTTAAAACTGAAATTGGTTAAATTCATAGTCACATTTGTACAGTATCATATGATGGTTGTATTAGCTTGTGGTTAATAACTTAGTGCATCTTTATTCCATATCTTTAGGAGGCAAAACAACTTTTACTAAAAAAAAGTAGTAGTTTATTTCAAACGTATTGCAAAACTTTTATTGTTTGACTTTTGGCATATGTCAAAGTACTTTTTAGGAAGCTAACAGAAAGAGTGCTTTGTATCTATGTATAAGTAACTAATTTGAAAATGGAATATACAATGAGAAGAACTTCTTCCTTCCAATCAGTTTTTGCTGCTGTTCTTCATTTTTCTTTCTGCTTCTTAGCTTACCAATGGTATCAGAGCTTCACTGATTTTAGAAGAACTTGTGAGCAGAAGCAAGAACCAACCACTAAAACCTCCACTTAATTGCAAATATCTTCCTTGCTCCACCAGACCATGGCATTTAGAAGTTTTGGTGTGAGATCAACTCCAATGTTTGATAAGCAAAACTACTAGCTTTAGGTCATGAAGATGAAGGCATATCTCAGAGAATTAGACTTGTGGGATGTTATAGAAAAAGATATTGATCCTCCTCCACTAGCAAACAACCACACAATAACTCAAATGAAGCATCATTCTAAGGAATGCGCCAAGAAGTTCAAGGCATTGTCACTTATTCATGTTGTTGTGTCTAAACCATCTTTACAGGGATCATGGCATGTGAAACTAGAAAGGAAGCATGGGACATGTTAAGGGATGAGTTTCAAAGAAGTGAGAAAACCAAACAAATGCAAGTGTTAAATCTAAGGAGAGAGTTTGAACTTCTTAGATTGAAGGATGCAGATCCAGTCAAGGAGTATATAGACAAGCTTATGAAGACTGTGAATCAAATTTGGCTATTTAATGAAAACCTTCCTGAAAAACATGTGGTGGAGAAAGTACTGGTCAACCTTCCAAAAAAATTTGAAGCAAAGATTTCCTCTTTGAAAGACTAAAGAGACATTTCTCAGCTCACTTTGGCTGAGTTGGTGAAGTCTTTTCAAGAAATGGAGTAGAGAAAAGCATTTAAGTGTTAAGGAACCAAGTCAAACTACCTTTTTAGCAAACCAAAGAGGAAGGAACCAATCAAACTCGAGATCAAAAAGGTGCAAGTAAGAAGAACAAGGAAAAGAAAAGTGAGCGAGGAAACAAATCCAAAGAAAAGAAGGAAGTTTCAGCCTTGCTCTCACTGCCACAAGAAAGGTCATCTTGAAAAATATTGTTGGTTCAAATCTGGAGTGCAATGCAGATTTTGCAAGTAGATAAGACACATGGAAAAGATGTGTAAGGCTAAGGCAAAGCAACAACCTCAAAAAGCCCAAGTGACTAAAAATTTTGACCTAAGGAGGGTTGTGCATTCATGATTCTCCAAGCTAAAGAACTCTATCATTTCAACTCACAGTGTGAAATATGGTTGATTGACAATGGCTTCACTCACCATAAGACTTCCAGGACAGAGTTATTCAAGTTCCTAGACAGAGTGTACACATCAAGGGTGAAGATAGGTGACAAAAGCTTTGTGAAAGTACAAGGCAAATGAAATGTTGCTATTAAGACTACCTTAGGTATAAAAGTTATTCATGATGTGTTATGTGTGCCTGAAATTATCTGTGGCCTCCTAAGTACAGGATGCATTTTCATGGTAACATGTGTGATATATTTGATAATATTGGTGCCAAAGTTTTAAGTGTGAGAATGGTAGCTAAAGGCTTTCCCATTAAGTGGGATCAACTTGAAATGCAAGCCTATGTAGCACAATTTGTGGCATGCTAGACTAAGTCACTATAATTATTCTACACTAAAACAATTAACAAAAAGGAACTTGGTAGGTGATCTACAGGAATCACTAATAGTGTAGGAGTCTGTGAAGTATGTCAAAAAGGGAAGCAGACCAAGCAACCCTTCCTATGAATCAGGCATGGAGTGCTTTAGAACATCTCTAATGGTGCACACAGGTGTGTGGGGTCTTATAAGCACCCCATCCTTAAGTGGAAGTAGATACTTTGTCACTTTTATTGATGATTGTAGTAGGTGGTGTTGGGTTTCCCTCTTGAAGCAAAAGAGTAAGGTTCTTGAGGTATTCAAAAAATTCAAATTTAGTGTTGAAAATCAGTATGGGAAAAATGATAAAGGCCTTGAGATTAGATAATGGGTCAAAGTACATTTCACATTCCTTTGGAAATTATCATAAGCAAGTTGGTGTACATCACCAATTGACAGTGGCCAACACTTCACAGAAAAATGGAGTTAGTGAGAGGAAGAATAGGTCAATCTTGATCATAGCAAGGTCCGAGAAGGAGGTTCCAAGGTATTTTGGGCTAAGATTGTGCATACCTTAGTATATTTACCAAACAAACTTCCTACAAAGGCTCTGTGTAAAAAGAATCCTATGAAGCTTGGATAGGGGTGAAACCATTAGTAAGCCACTTGAGAGTCTTTGGGAGTGTATGTTATGTGAATTTGCCAGAAGTTAAAAGGGATAAGCTTGATGAAGGGCTTGTGCAAGCCTGTTTATGGGTTATAGCAGTAAATCAAAAGGCTATAAGATTCTAGATGTGAAAACTCATAAGAAAAAAAAATTATTGTGCAAGAATGTAAAATTTGATGAAATTTCCATGTGGGATTTGATCAAAGCTCAAGTCGTCAACTCCTGCAAACTAGAAACTGAAGTTCACTATCAAGAAGGAGATGAAGATAGTGACTCAGAAGATGAAGTTGGTGTGAAAGGAACCAAAACTCTCAGTGACGTTATAGGCATGTGTAATGTGGCAGGTCTAGAACCAAACACCTACCAGGCAGCAGCAAGGTTAGTAGAATGGCAGGAAGCAATAGAGGAGGAGCTAAGAATGATAAATAATAATAATAGTACCTTGTGCTTGGTTGACAGACCTAAGCACAAGAAAGTTATCGAGGTGAAATGGGTCTATAGAATTAAACTAGATTCAAATGGATCCATTCACAAATGCAAAGCCAGATTAGTAGTGAAGATACTTGCAAAGGTACAAGGAACTCACTTCATTGACACCTTTGTACCTATCGTCAGATTTGATACGATAAGGCCACTAATTGCAATGGCCGCTCAAAACTCTTGGGATATTTATTAAATGTGAAATCTTCAATTCTGAATGGTGACTTGGAGGGAGAGATTTTTGCGAACAACTTGAAGGTTTTGTGCAGCAAGGACACAAGGATCAGGTGTGTCTCCTAAGAAAAGCTCTATATGGCTTGAAGCATTCTTTCAGAGCCTGGTACAATAGAGTTGATAGCCACCTAATTCAACAAGGATTTGTTAGGAATCTCATAGAAGTGACACTTTATGTGAAGGAGGCAAGCTCAAGTGTGTTGATTTTCTCAATTTATGTTGATGACTTGTTGATCACAAGTATCAATCAATCTCTAATATTTCAGTTCAAGGAGGAAATGAAAAAAGTTTTTGAAATGACTGATATGGGTAAAATGAGATACTTTCTTGGCATGGAAGTTTTTCAATTGGAAAAAGGAATCTTCATAAGCTAAACGAAGTATGCTGGCGAAATTTTAAGGAAGTTTGGAATGGAGAATTGCGAGCAAGTACTCCATTTAACCAAAATGAAAAGTTGTGTGAGGAAGATAAAGCTGCTAAAAATGATGCTAACTTCTACAGAAGCATTATAGGATGCTTGTTGTATTTCACAGCCACAAGGCCTAACATCATGTTTGCAGCTAGTTTGCTCTCTAGGTTCATGCAAAGTCCTAGTGAGGTGCATCTCAAGGCTACCAAAAGGACCCTCAAATATGTGAAAGGACCCAGAGATTTTGGTGTGTGGTACTTAAAGGAGATGAAAATAAAGTTGGTTGGCTTCATTGACAATGACTGGGCAGGTTCATGTGATAATATGAGAGCACATCAAGCTATTACTTCACCATTAGTTCAGGAATGGTATGCTGGAGCACAAGGAAGTAGGATATAATGACTTAATTGTGACAAGAAGTCAGCAGTGGCCATAGTGAAAAATCTAGTGTTTCATGGTAGAACAAAGTACATCAAAATTAAGTATCACTTAGAGAAATGGAGAAAGAAGGGCTGATGATTATGCAGCATTGGTGTTCTGAGGACCAAGTTTCTGATATCTTCACTAAAGGATTGCCAAGGTAAATTTTGAGAAGCTCAAAGAACTTTTAGGAGTTTATAGCAGCAGCACTAAGATTAAGGAAGAGTATTAGCTAGCAGTTAATAACTTAGTGCAGTTTATTCCATATCTTTAGGAGGTAAAACAGTTTTTTACTAAAAAGGTTGATGTTTTTTTTTCAATGTATGGCAAAACTTTTCTTGTTTGACTATTAGGATCTATCAAAGTACTTTCTAGGAATGTAGCAGAGCGTTTTGTATCTATGTATAAGTGACTAATTTGAAACTGGAATATACGAATGAGAAGAATTTCTTCCTTCCTATCAGTTTTTGTTGCTGTTCTTCATTTTTCTTTTTGCTCCTTAGCTTACAGGTTGTCCTGTGGTTTAAAATTACATATGATCTTGACTGGTAAAAAAGGATCATAATCACAGCCTTAATTATGGTTGAATGAAAAAGTGAAGATCATGGAAGAAGTCCATGCTCAGACCTGCATGTCACCATGTGTGTGTGTGTGTGTGTCTGTGTTTGTGTATGTGTCATATAATATGTGGTGAAATAATTTACTCAAATCAAAACCCATGTTTGAGCTGCACTTTTCTTTTGACAGATAGTGCATCCTGCAGACCTATGTTTTAAACTACCAGATAATGTGAGCTTGGAGGAGGGGGCTATGTGTGAACCCTTGAGTGTTGGTGTTCATGCTTGTCGCCGAGCTAATATTGGACCAGAAACAAATGTGTTGATCATGGGAGCAGGCCCCATTGGACTTGTCACAATGCTTTCAGCTCGTGCTTTTGGGGCACCCAAGATCGTCATTGTGGATGTGGATGACCATCGATTATCTGTTGCAAAAACTCTTGGTGCAGATGAGATTGTTAAAGTTTCTACAAAAATTCAGGTACAATTGTCATTATGATCTGCAAGACATTTAGTGGCTTTTGATGCTGTGCTGCTTGGGAAGCAAAAATTTTTAGAAAAAATGAAGGAAGAAAGCTGCAGTCTAACATGTGGACTTGTTACTTTGTTTTTTTTTTTTTTCTCCCAGAAATCTATGCCTTAAAAACAACTACTAATTTTGCATCAGCTGTGCAAGTAGCGTAGTCTTTACTAGTTTTCTGTTTCTTTCTCCATTTTCCATGTATTCAAGTAACTCTTAGTTGTCTACATTGTGTAAAAGGTTCTTTTTCTCAAAAGAAATAGGAAAAAAGTCAATTTTGCTTTGTCCCTCTGCAGTTCAATTGCAACTTGTCATCGTATAACATTAAACGCCAGCTAAGCCAAGTTGTAAGTGCACTACTTTGCAGGATGTGAGTGAAGATGTTGTACAGATACACAAGGCTATGGGAGCTGGGGTGGATGTTAGCATTGATTGTGCAGGTTTCAACAAAACCATGACTACAGCATTGAGTGCTACTCATCGAGGCGGCAAAGTATGCCTAGTGGGAATGGGTCATAGTGAAATGACTGTTCCATTCACGCCCGCTGCTGCAAGGTATAATGCTTGGTCTGAGTATGTATGAATAGGAGATCAACTTTCCTGCACGAAAAATTCATTGGGACGTAATTTCCTATTATATTGGGACTAACATATGAATTACAGAGTGAGGACACCCAAAAATTTAAAAAAAAAAAAGAAGATTGTGTTAGTGACAAAAACCCATACCAAACGTGATACTATACTTCAAAAAGCACGTAAACATGTAAGGATTTTTTTTTTGCATCGCCTTGTTCTTGCTTCTTTAGCACTAACGCCTGAAGCTTTTAGTTGTAGACTTACCATTATAACCAACATTGCTATATGCAATAGTGATACCCAAATTTTTCTGATTCAACGAGTTTGAGGACACGAGGACAATAATTCTCAACATTTGGTATGAGGATAAAGGACTGTAAGGATGAAGAGTAAGATTTTATGGGCATGAAGAAAATGAAATTAGTAATACAATGTAATAATATTTGTAAGCTTATGGTAGAGGCATGGATATCTTTCGAAGAGCTTACGTTGCTGTTAGATCGATGTAACAAATCAACCACGCATGTTCTATGAGTTATTCTGTTAGATCCACACACACACAGACACGCATATATATCATGTTTATATAATTGATTGTTTCATTCCAAATACAGGGAAGTTGATGTAATTGGAATTTTCCGCTATAAGAACACATGGCCTCTTTGTCTTGAATTTCTAAGGAGTGGCAAGATTGACGTGAAACCCCTTATAACTCACAGGTTTGGGTTCTCGCAAAGGGACGTGGAAGAAGCCTTTGAAACAAGTGCTCGTGGTGGCAATGCTATAAAGGTTATGTTCAATCTGTAGATAGTATATCCAGGCTGCGATTTACAAACTGCATTATTTTGAACCCAAGATATATACATGTTTATGCTCATGTAAAAAGCCAGACTACTGTGGCTATGCTTATGTAAATTAAAAAAAAATTTCTACATAATGATTTATATTTTTATCATCAAATTCTTCAAAATGTATAAATTTTTATGAAGTTGTATTATTTTTTATTTAAATTATATATCTATCATATTATTATTATTATTATTAAAAATCTTGCACTTATCACATATTAATTAAGAAATCTGATAACAAAAGTTTAAAAAAAAATTACACTTAAATCTAATTCTTTTTATATTACAGCCATTTTTAGACTTTTGCCTTTTAAATCAATATCTTGAAAATCGAACTGATCATTAAACCAATAGAAATACTGATTCACGATTCATTAGTAAAATTGTGATTCAACCATAGTTAAATTGGTAATAATTAAATATATCTTTTTAAAATTTTATATATTAAAATTTTAATATGATAAATAAATATTAATAAATTTTAAATATTTAATTATTAATTCAATATTTTTTAAAATGTTTGAAAAATTATTTGTTAGTTGAAAAATAAAAACTACTTATAATTAAAAGTTAAAAATATTTAATATTAAATTTTTGAAATTCTTAAATTTGTATTAAGACTATACTTATCATTAAAATAATAATTTTAACCATTTTTATATTTGAAAGAAATTCTTAAACCATAGTTAAATTGGTAATAATTAAATATATCTTTTTAAAATTTTATATATTAAAATTTTAATATGATAAATAAATATTAATAAATTTTAAATATTTAATTATTAATTCAATATTTTTTAAAATGTTTGAAAAATTATTTGTTAGTTGAAAAATAAAAACTACTTATAATTAAAAGTTAAAAATATTTAATATTAAATTTTTGAAATTCTTAAATTTGTATTAAGACTATACTTATCATTAAAATAATAATTTTAACCATTTTTATATTTGAAAGAAATATTGTTAAGAGATAGGATATAATAAAAGAAAAATATTAAAAATAACCAAATGTGTTTTTTATCTTTTTGTATTCTTTTTTTTTTAATTTTTCTATATTTCAACTTTCGCCTTCTTTTAATATTTTTTATTTTTAATTTATTAAATTTATTTAAAATAAACTATTTTATTATATAAAAAAAATTTTAAAAAATTATGCTAACCAATTCAAACCGATAATTCAATTGATTTTTTGATTAATTTAACCTATTCATTAATTAATCAATTTTCTGAACCAACTAGACCAAACTATGAACTTATTTTTGATCCAACCAACTAATTCAATCTAATTTTTTTAACTATGCTTTAAACATGACTCTTTTTGTTTCAAATCATTTTCACCTCCACCTGCAAAAGACACAAGAATTAAGTTTTCAATTTACTTTTTCAAAAGGAAAAAAAATCGTCAGAAATTATCATGTGCCAGATTGACAAAAGTGTACTTTAGAAGAATAAAGAAAAAAAATCATTATTTGAGGAATATAATTTAACAATTCACTCAAAAATAAAAGCTCGACCCGTGGAATTTTGAATGCAATGGACTTGGGAAGTTGTTGAGTGATAAATGCATCGCTAATTATTAAATGATTCACGTACTGTTACACACCTAATATCGAGTACGGCGCCCCTTTAGTGTCACGCCAACTGAGCACAAAGCAGGACATGGGAACCTATACCACTATACCAAAACTTACGTCTTATAGATGTACGCCTACGCCTATTTCCGCAAACTCAAAATTACACAATATCAACCCCAATCCTCTTACCTCACTCTAAATTCCCTCGATATGCCGACGAAACAAATGTATAAAAAAATGAAAATAAAATAAAATAAAATAAAGGTTGTCGTGAGAACAAATGAATGGAATACATTAAAAGAGCCATTTATTGGACGAAAGTAGTTGGCTCCGTTAACCAATTCCAGACTCTCACTTGACCTGTTCCGTCACCAGTGAAGAATATGCCCCCAGGACCTATCTGAACTGCTCGAACCTCTTGCTTTGTGAAAATCTTACCTCTCTGCAAATCTGCAAAAGAAGCGGGATATACAAAATGACGAATCAAGAATGAGTTCAATCCATACAATGGGAACAGAACTAATGACGAATCAAGAATGAGTTCAATACACGTAGGTCTAGCCGATCAAATAGACTAGGCTTCCGATCTCATTAGTTCAGCTCACAAACATAGAAACATGCATTAAAACTAAAAACTAGGAACTAGGAAGTTATTAAACGTGAGCTCTACAAATAAATTATATTCTATCAAATGATTGAAAGATATTACCAATACCAGAAAACAGCGGAATGTTAACAAGTTCATTAGTTCATATTGATTTAATGGTCAAATGTTAAAACACTTCAATTCTGATTATACAGTTCTTGAACTTTAAAGTTATCCATATAAAGCTCTTATTAAATGTTTCAAATCACATTTCAAGCCACGATAATGGTCTTCTAAGTAGATATTATACAAATCTTAACTTCTATAATGTTAAATGATAATTTAAATCTGAATTAATTTTAACTAACAGTAAGTATTCAAATAACCTGTTTAGATGAAAAATGTTGAGTTAGGCCAACTATTTGACCAAACTTGGCTCATGAACGAAACCATTTGTTGACCACTAACTAGCCCAGTGTCAGTTGATGAGTCAGTGCTCTGAACTTGTAAAGGTCAGCTCAAACTTTAACCAATAAATTGAGAGTGGCAGAGCCTGAGATCATATAGTCAGGTCTGACTCATCTCATTTTCAGCCATATTTGTTAGTACCCTTGTGTCCGGGGAGGTTGGCCAAGGATGGGTGTGGCCATGCTTGTGCAAGGCAAGAGATTTGGAATGGAATTAGAGAGGAACAAGTGAGATAATGAAAACTGGAAGACAAATACTTACGATGGCAAATCATGGAGGCGCACAGTATTATCAATGCAAGAGCACAGCAAAATGATCTTTCCTTGTGAATCATGCATCCCACAAAGTTTAAGTATACCCTGAGGCAGATGATAACATCCTCATCATAATAATAAAATAAAATAAGCATCAAAACATTCACCTCATCCCTCATAACAAATCCCTCTAGCCACAAATCATGCAAAAGTAATTTTAATTACACCAATACAAGAAATATCAAAACAAGATACAAAAGATGAGAAAAGGTGCATGCTTTTAAAAACTGGACTATCACCCTTTAACATGTTGATGCAGCAAATGAGAACGCATATGTGAGTATGGAAACAAATAATGTGAAACAACCTTATGTATTACCAAGAAATGGCTTGGAACAATAAGAAGCTATAATAGGTATGCCCACAGATCCTCCGCTGTGCATGCCTCTGTGCCGCACAGCAAAACTTCTAACTTCCAAAAAAAGAAAAAGGGACGGGTTGATGGAGTGCTGCACAGAAATGGATGGATCTTCTGCTGTGCACAGCACAGCATACTGTGCCCTATGCACAAAAGAGGATCTGCATCCAATATGTATAAGCCTTTGTAATTGATTTCCTCATGCTATACATGCCAAAATTGGTTGTTTTCATGATCAGAAACTTGGATTCTTTCATTTCTTAAATCATATGACTCACAACTTGTGGTGACAAGAGTTCAACTCAAAAAAGTAGATTATTTAGGCATGTGGAATAGAAAATAGAGATTTAATTCCTTAAAACCACGAGGCATCCACGACATTTCAAATTGGACAGGTACCATCTAAATATCCAAGAGAAAATAAATTCATACATACATGTTCCTCATTGTGAGTATAAGTCACTTCCAAGTTTCCACTTTCTGTAGCTACCCACACCTGCACAAACCCCGCAAAAAAAAAAAATTCAAGCTGACAAAAATTAAACCCATACAGTTAACACACACACACACACAAAATCGGCAGGTGATGTTAAAGTGAAATCAACCTTTATTGTTTTGTCTAACGAACCAGATAAAAGAAACTGGTCCCAGCAAAGAACAGACATGACAACTGATGTATGTTCTGTTAACGTCTGTAAACACTGCAAAGTCTAAAGGTTCCAGACCTGACAGACAGTAATCAATAAGAAGAAACAAATTGAATTATCTTAGCACACCAAATCATACTATCATTGCTTTAAAAGAGTATTAAGCAAATACCAGTAATAGGATTAGATGCTTCTGGCAGAATGCTTATTATTATACCTATGTAAACTTACTCTTATTGTATTGTCCATTGAACCCGAGTATAGCCTATTAGGTCCAACAACAAATGAAACAACGGCAAGGGAATGACCTTTAAGTGATGTAACAGGCTCAAAGGTGTTGGTAACCACATTAAACTTCCATGCTAATATAGACCCGTCCTGCCAGAAAAGTAATTCATTTAGAGATTAAAACTGATCTTCCGTCCATAGATAGAGAAGGGAAAACAGAATAAAATCAAGTCTTCATCTCAATTGGGCCAATGATTAATAAGCAGGGCTATATACCCCATACTTATCAGAAATTTCAATCATACAATCATGCCCCAAACAGAGTTAATAATAATTACTTATTTGGATGCAGACACACTCTGGTATAAAGAACCACCACCTATGCCAGGTTTAGTTAGTTCCAAAAAGAATATTTTTCTACTTATAATAGTGATAGTGGATGGATCTACATATCCAATATCCACGTTATTTGTCCCTTTTTGTGCCTTCTCTCCGATGGAGAATAGGAAGATATTAGGAAGGATATTAATTATTTGTAAATTAGGAATTATAGATAAAGGAAATAATATTTTATTTAAGAGTAGGATTAGAAATTAATATTTCAAATTGATTTGTTTTACCTAAATTATGTTTTTCTATTATTTGTATTTTCTACCTTTTATTTATTTGCTATCTTTTCTTATATTTTGGACTCCTATATACAGCCCTGTGGTATTGATTCAGAGGCAGTCTATTCCTCTCCCACTCATGATTTCTGTCTGTTCCCCCCTCTTCATCCATTGTCCTGCATCACTCTCCTTTGCCTCTCGATCATTCCCCTATTTATGTATTTTTGTTAACTTGTTGCTGAAAAAATTCATCCAATAAGTTCCATTTTTTTTCATATATATTTGTTATTTCATTTGTACATTGTTATTATTTTGGAATATACAATTATATGTGCACTACACTTCAATGTTTCCATGCACACATCACAGCACTCCATGCACCCGGGCTTCAGAAGCACTTTTTGCTGTATTTGGAGACATGCCATTAATGAATATCCCCTTAAATGGTTATCCTTTATTTTCAACTGAAGCTATACCGAAAGTCCTATTTTTGATCTAACATCTGCATTCCTCATCTCACTATTCCTTATTTCCCCTGACATCCACCGCAGCATTTTTCAACATGACCAATGTGTTTGTTAAAGGAAGAATGAAGGGATTTGAGAGGGAACAGTTTGTTTGAGAGTTTCAATATTAAAGGAGGGGAAAGGGGACAAAAGGGAAGCAATTTTCCCTCCTTCACCCTCACACCCCCACCATTTGTACCCCTCTGAATTGGCTGGTAAACAAGAGAAATGTCTTTCCTTTTACATAAAAACAAATGTAATTTACAATTTTACCCACAAACTGAATTAATAAACTCTGGAAGTTAGAATTTTACACTAAACTTCCCTGCTTCCCATAACATCTCATCAGTCATCTAAACAAGAGGCAGGTAGCTCATTCCCATTTTCCCCTCTTCTTCAAAACTTCCAAACATAGCCTATTATTTATGGACATTTAGTACCTTAACGTCCTAATGCAACATTCTATAAAATTTAACCTTCAGTGAGAAATGCATAAAAAGCCCAAAATACACTACTTCCTTTCATCCAACAAGCCCTAAGCACCAATACTGTAAATCCCCGTCAGAAACTCCATCAGGAAAGAAAGCAAACTGTTAACATAACAAATATTTTTGTCTATGATAGAAAACAAATTTTACCTGCGTACCAGCAAAGAGCATATCGTTACCCACAGCCAATGCGTAAACTTGTCCAATGGGGCCACTCAGACTTAGCTCCATTGAAGTTTGAGTGTTCCAGGCCTGCAAAAACAATGTCATCAACCAAACACAATATCATAATCATTCATGCTGCTATGAATGGCACAAAGAATATTGATCCTAGCAAAAGAATACAATTACTAAATTAGATACAGTGGACTTGATTCAAAAGTCTAGAGTATAAATGGAGAAACAGAAAAACAAAATGGTGATGTGCCTTATCTTACCTTAACAAAATTAGGTATGCCAACAAAAACCCAAGGACCTTCACTGATCATACAACCCACTTCGCAACCAAGAGTAATCACAGCCATACACTGCAAAGGAATATCAAGAAACAATAACGAGATCAATCTTGCCTCTGTTTTTATAATTAGAAAGAAACTAGCAAACAGAAAAAAGAATGCAATGTTCACCTCATAACTTTTATTCTGACCATGAAATTTGAAAGAGAAATGTAAAGGAACAAGAAATGAAATCAACTAAATAAGCCATAAGAGAGAAAAAATGAAATAAAATAAAATAAATTAGAGCTACAACCAGTTTCCTATTTTACACTCATAAACCCTTGTTGCACAGAAAATAGCAAGGAAGGATGTGTCTGATGGAGATCATCAAGCAAACAACTGGCAGTTGATGTTATCAGTTTGTAATAAGGGATCAATGTAATGTTATGAATATGAAACGCTTGACCTTTTCTGAAAAAACAGCAACTTCATTTGAGAAAAGACGGATAGTTTTTGGCTTTATATTGAACGAAGACTGTTGTTAATTTATGAAAAGACTTGAAAAGGCACCCAAAAATAATGTCTGAAGGCAATTTACAGAATCCACTGTAACTAATTTGATGAGAAGCATGCACCTTCTGCATAATTTGACGTAAAACAATCAGTTATGCATTTAAATATGTCCTCAAATTCAAGTCTTGTAAAATTTGATCTGGCGCCTGGATTAAAAAAACTTCCACATATAGCAATATAATTTGAGCTACCTTTCACACATAGTAGTTTGGCGGCAGAAGAAAATGTTCTTCACCAGGTCTTAACTAAACAAAATTCAAACCTCACAAAGTAACAATTTTCTCCTCTTCCAAGGATATGGAATCAAGAAGCAAAAGAGTCCAAGGAGAACTGTCTGAGTATTTGCATTTAAAATTGAAGCTGGAATAACTCTATTAGAGAAAGACAAGAAGAAAATGCGATAACAACCTGACCAGACTGGCAGTCCCAAAGCCTTACTGTCTCATCCTTACTTCCAGTATAAAGCCTATCAGAACCAGATGGCAGAGCTATTCCACTCACAACCTGTTCATATGTTCACAACCAGCCTATTAACTTCCAGTCTCCAATTATATTCCCTAAAGTGCACCAACCGAAAGATTAAGTGATTCTTTACCTTCTGATGCCCTTCAAGTTGTGTCAGCAGGGAAAAACCATCCCCTACACTCCAAGAGTGGAGAAACTTACACCTGTCTCCATAACTACAACTACCCTGAACCCAATAATTGCAAACCTTTTCAGTCTTCCTAAATATTTTATTACCAACTACGGGTCCTCCACCACCATGAACCCGCCCCCACGTTGAAGCTCCACTAAAATTCGGATTCCTCCGTGGACCTGTGAACCCTGAATCATCAGCAGACCCATGGGACCTTTTCGAAGACATCACATCGGCGTTTGGAAGAGGTAATTCACTGTGCAGAAACTGGCAGGGATACCTATTGTGAAGTCCTAACTTCTAATCATTATAATTAAGATAAAATACATGATTAACAACCCTAATCTATGATTACATGTCATTAAGATTAATTACATTATAATGAGTACGGAAAAATTTGAATCTTAGAGCCATCAATCATACGATTATAAACACTTAGGTTTGTAAGGGAAACAAATAATCATCTACCAGACTCTGATTCTATTATTCATCAATTATAACTCACCCTAATATCTCTACATCATCCCTTGAGATTAACATATGAAAAATTAAGATTTTTTAGTTAATATAAGTGTTTCAGCATATTAGCCGCAGCCAATTTCCCTTTAGCCGCGGCCAATTCTCCTTGGCTTCAACCCTCGCATCACCGCGGCGAGTTGGGCCTTCGCCGCAGCCAACCTGTAGGGTGTCGTGGCGAAAAAGCCTCTTGGAACTTCCTTCGCTTACCTCTCGCTATTGGCCGCGGCCAATACTTCCATTTGCTACAGCCAATTCCTCTCTGGAATACCTGGCTCACTTTCACAAAAGTTCGCTGCGGCCAATTTCTCAATTCGCCGCGGCCAATTACCCTTTGGACAACTCCCAGTTTCGCCTCCTACATTTTGCCGCGGCCAATTCTGCATTCGTCACGGCTAATTCCTCTCTGGCACTCTCCCTGGGCAACAATTCCATTTTAGCCGCGGCAAAGTGCGTTTTGGTCCCACCTTCCAAAAATCTGGTCTCATACTCTCCTTTCTCCCCCCCTAGGGTCCCTCTACCTTAGTTGTGGGGCTCAAATAACTCTCATTAGCCTAATTTATCCGGCTAATCTATCCCCTTTAATTTAAGATTTAAGGGTCAATTTGTTTTCTCTAACTACCTCACATCAGCAAACTCATATATCAGCAAATTTGAAAAATAACAATAACAGGAGTTCATGAACTATCAATAGCTATCACTTGATACCCAATCAATGGGAGTTCATAACAATATGTCAAGATTACATTTCCAATACTAAGCTATATCAGAGTTCAACCAGGCTAATAGTATCATAAATCCATACATCAAATACCAATTTAAAGTAAGGTCTACTCCTCAATAGGTACACATTATATTATCAAAATACAAACTCCTACACTTGGCAATACAGATACATGATGATGCTATACAAGACTTAACAAAACTAGCATCTACCCTATGCTACTCAGACCAAGTGTAGCTTCCCACACCCGGCCTCAGCTCATGGATGTTCATCCACGTGTTTACCCTTATCCTTACCCGAGGAACCTTCACCTGAAATATTAATCCCATAAAACGGGATGAGATATAAATCTCAGTAACCAAGGCAATTCCATCATATATCTAGTTTAATTAGTATATAAGTATGAGTTAAAATCAACATCAGAATCATATCAGTCATATCAGTAAATGAAACAATTAGGCTATCATGATTACTATCTCATACTTACAATCATATTATCACATGTTAAAGGCCATTAATACCGGGAGAGGCCCATCCACAACACCTACTCTCCATTGAGCACAACCAGGGCTCAATGCATCTAGGGTTTGATCATAAGCCGGTGTCCGATCGAAGCACATGCACGGGTGGCAGCCACACCACAGCTCCACCATGGACTCACAAGGTCCAATCTTAATTCAACAAATAGCCAACCAATTCATTCAACATTTCAAATCATTCAGATACAGCAACATATGAAAGTAAATCAGATATATATATACATGGAATTAATATAAACCTGGTTACCTCACTTGTAGACTAATTTGCAATAGCCACCACAAATCCCAAATTCAGATTAAAGTGTCTTCCACCAGAAAACTCAATATTCCACCTAAAATCATAAGTAAATTCGTACAAAATTAATACCTATTTTATAAATCAGCTATAGGGCCTCAAATTAACAAATAAAGTATCAAAATGGAGGGTTTAAACTCACCTAAGGTCAGCCCTAACCTCAACCTACTAATTTCACTAAGAAACTCCCCAAACACCCACATTTAAGATTTTGGGTAGGATAAAAATACTCCAAATGAAAAACTAATCGGACCAAATTAAAGGAGAAGATGAGGGGATTAAGTTGTATAACTATTACCTTGGCTGAATCTTGCTCTAAATGTGAGAAAATACAGAATTTTTGCCCTCAACCCCAGCCTCCTTCTCAACCTCCGAATTTTGCCTCTTAAGTTTCAGCAAATGAGAAAGTGGCTGAAGTATTAGGGTTTAAGTTGGGTTTTAGTTAGGTCAAATATAGGTCATGGGTTGCTCCAAAGTCCAACTCATAATGGGCTTCAAGTTTGTGCTTGTTGGGCCAGTTTTTTTTAAAGTGTTAGGTTGCAGAATTTTACTAGGC